>CM031243.1:189503294-189969306 GCA_018340775.1 Taxus wallichiana var. yunnanensis
CACATATATAAGACAATATGTAATCTAGCAAGTAAGAATACAATGTAGACCACAAAAAATGAGTTTTAAACATAGTACATCACTCACAATGTCACAAGATAATCAAGGCCTGAGTGGAAAAAACCATATAGTGTGCACACAAGACAAAGGGCAAAGCCCACAAACAATGGCATACAAAGGAAAACAATGAAAAAGAGTGGCAAGCAAAGTAACAAACAACCATAATGGAAAATAATTCTTGTAAATTAAATGTTGCACATGAACCACCCGTTAGCATATTAGAAAGATAAAAAGTATGTCAAAGCATATATGATCTGATATAAGATATTATGTTATTAAGAATAGGAAGCGATATAAAATGAAAAAAATACAATTTGTAGTTTGTATGAAGGTAGATGCCCCGTGGATCCACCGTGGGACTTGTAAGAGGTACAATGTCAAGCATTTGTGTTGCATGTAAGGATCTGTAGAAAGTGTGCATTCACAACTAAAGGAAATTGAATGCGTATACATGTATAGAAAAGATAATGACATATGAAATATTTGTCTAGCATGTGAAACAACGTGTACATGTAAGCATAAGTAAGCAAGAGTAAATACAACCAATATATGAAATATGTTATGAGTGTGAATGGAATGATATGCAAAGTGAATGATAGGAGTGTCATGCCCCCGCCACCCCCTCCCCGAGTGAATGTGAATGGGTATGCATGAGATAAGTTTCATTTATAAATTCCCCTCGAAATCAAGAATGAACCATACAACAAGAGTATGTCATCATGAAATGGTTTGAATTGTGGGCTAAAAATATGATTAATGAATCATAGAGTGTAAATTGTGTGAGCGTGATGAGGTTCATTTCATATTTAGACCCTCAAAAGTTGATTATGAACTGTAGAACTAGAGTGCTTCATACGATAGTATGATGTGCAAGAGTGTGATGCTATAAATATGTGTCATGAATGCACGGAGTGTGAAATGTTCCATGTGTATGATGTTAGGTTCATGAATGGAGTATGCCCTTAACAGTCAAGTGTGAATCTTAGAATGAGAGTGCATCATAAGGTAATGACGATACACATGTAACAAGATCTCATTAGATGCACGTAAATGACTAGATATGAAGCATGAAGTGACATAGTAGAAATGAGAGACACCTAACAATGGTAGAAGGGGGTAGAGTAAGCATGATTCCCCCAAGTATATGATGTGTAGAATAATCAAGTAATGTCATATAAGAGATCATAATTTTTATGGTCAAATCCAAATGGAGATGCATCACAAACATGGTAAGCAATAGTGTGTGGTTGATCACATAAGGATCCATTACAACGTAAGTTGTACTTACCCATTGTGTATTATTCCTTAGTTAAAGGTGGTAATGGACACCCATGTGCATACCAGCAAGTGATATTTTGTGAATAACCAAGAAATAAATCATTAAAAATAGAAACACAGCCGAAGGTCATGGGAAATGTGATATCAATATAATCAGGGAACTAGAGTTCCCTGAATGTAGTCGAGCCAAGACTTCCCAAGAGTAAGTAGAGAAGTACGAGGAGTGCACACAACAAAGACTGATAGAATGAAAACATGAATGCCATAAGAAGCAATAATATGAACATATATGTGCAAGAGATGGGGTGAATGGGGTGGGGCAAAAGATAATCGAGTGTGAATTTGAGCCGATCCAAGCCATCATATGTGCAAATAGTGTCAAAGAAAGTGGGATCGAATGGAATGTGTGGCCAATAAACATTATTCATGAAAAGAGTGCATGTGAAAGGAGGGATCACAGATGCAAGTTTCTCATGAGAAGACAATGAAGGTGGTATGACATCCAATATATGGAAAACCCCTCCAATCAAGAATAATAACATTAGTATAAGGAGGGGGTGATATTGAAGCATATGGGACAAATTATAATGCAAAAACAATTCCTTCAAGTGGAGGCAAGTTGTCTAGATAGTCCATGGGTCGTGGATTAACAACATGATGCATAGTAGTAGAATTCAAAATAGGTAATGCAGTAGTTGGGTCTAGGTGGAAATATTGGAATGGATTACTATTAGCAGGAATTGTATATTCAAAGCCCTCATGTAAGAATTTAACACATTGGTGAACTGTAGAAGGAATTTCTTGCATTTTGTGAATCCATGGCCTACCGAGTAAGCAATTATATGGAAGCGGATATCAATAACAAATAATACTGTAGGAATTGTTTTTGGGCCAACCGTGATGGGAAAAGTAATAGTGCCTATGCATGGACACATAGTAGAATCATATGCCCAGACAAAAATAGATGTTGGGTTAAGATTAGCTAAGGAAAGGCCTATATTCTAAATGAATGATAAAGTACAAATATTGAGCTCAGATCCATTATTGACTAAAGTTCACTTAACACCCAAGTTATGAATGCATACTTGTATATATAGGGGAGGATCATTATCATAAAATTATTGTCAACTATAGTAGATGGAAAAGTAAGTTGTTGAGAAAATGGTTCTGAAATGTTTGAAAAACTATGTCATGATGAGTAGTAGAAGGAATGCGAGTATCAACCAAGAGAGTAAATATTTTATCTCGATAATCGGATGGCTAGTAATAAATCATGAACAGAGAATTTCGTGATGAGAGTATGAAAGAAGTGATGAACTGGAGACCTAAGAGCATTCGAATAAGATGGGTTCACCAAATGATTTAACAAATATGGAATTTGTAAAACTCTAATTATAGAGTCACAATTGATAAATAAATCACTAAATTACATATTTGACACAAGTAATAAGCTAAATTAATTTGAAACCCTAAGTGTAAGAGAAGGATAAAATAGTTAGCTAATTTCATAATAATCCCAAAGATACAATGATATGGAAAATTGATGAAACAAGAGGGGATACCATCATAACCGAACCCATAAAATCACAAAACTATCATAAATTCCTAAACTAGGGTGCCTAGATCAGTCAAGGTTTCTGGGCATTAAATACTATTTATGGGTGTCTCTGATCTGCTCAAAACCTTAGAAAATGATTTTTATAGTGTCGCAAGATGTTCGCTAATATTTTTGTTGGTCACATGTAGGTTGCTGGAAGATTGCCAAGTTTTCTTGTAAACTAAAAAATAAAATACCACTTACAAAACCCCAAAATAGATCAAATCCTAAAGAAAAATATGCAAATGGGGATTCATACTCGACCCCGGTGGTCACCCGATAGAGTGAACTTACAACTGAGTGTTGAATTACATCTCGTAATCAATATAGTTATGTGTTTTTGTGTGCAAAAATCATGCCCTAGGTGACTCTTGTGTGTCGATACACTTGATAATGAGAAATAACTATATGTAGTAATGTAGATAGATGTGTGGATGCCAAAATGAACTTCCCCTCCTATGTGTGTATATAGAAAGTGTAGTCCATTGTCCCCATAGACTATGCACTTATTGCATATGTGAGGAGAACTTCACTATCCCCATGTCACCTAAAGAAGAGGATAATGACACTTTTGGATTATGTAAAATGTATCTTTATGACTCTAGGAGAAAAGGGGAGTTGAGTTAGGTGTAGTTTATATCTCCCAACAATTAAAAACTCTTCTTTTCTCATATGATACAATTTACATGGTCCAAAAACATAGCATAATATGAGGCATTGGTCCATGGTCTACTGATTGTAAGGAAAAACAAATAAAAGATTTGTAAGTCTTTGGGAGATTGAATTGGTCATTCACGAAGTCGAGGTAAGTGTGTGTCTAAGAACAAGATTTTGAGATCTTATAGGCATCAAGTTTGAGAGCTCATTGAGATTTTTGAATCCAACCACATTCGAGTAGTTATATAAAAGGAGAATAAGGTGGAAGAGTTTGAAGAAGTTTTTTCTTTTCTACTTTAAATTAATGAAGTGAAACAAAAAAATAAAACTGACCTCAAAAGATGGTGGGGTTTATCGATACCCATGAGGATGAATGCTAATGTTTATGGTTGATTGAATTTATCGAGACCGAATGAGTGCATAAGTCCACCTTTCCTAAAAAGTAATTTGTGATCAAAGACACTAAATAGAAAGGATTAGATAAATGGATAAATGAGATTCTTGACAAAGGACGATTCCAGAATCAAAAGGGACTTCCTTAGAGGATGTCATCTCACTTTGTAACAATTAAGTGAATTGATAAAGATAACGATAGTAATAGATAACAATAGATAAATGATAAATAGATGTAGAGCTCTAGAATTCAAGGTTGAAAGGAAGATCATGTGTTGGGTATGATATTGGATATTTATTGTGGATAGTCAATGGGTATGATGAAATTATCAGAGAGCAAACATTGTAACTCTTCTTTGATGAGAATAGTTATGTGGGGGTGAATTCTATAAAAATTTGTTTGACTGGTTTGGCATTGGGATAGGTGATGATATTGTGTACAAATATGTTAGGGTCGATACCTGGCATATCACTATATGACCAAGAAAAGGCTTGACTATACTTAGATAGGAAGTTGGTGAAATCATTTAATTATTATCTAAGGATTGGCTGAATTTAACTATGCGGGGATGTCGATAGTGGATTTTTTTAAGGGTTAATGTGGTGGGTGGAAGATATTTCGGAGGAAATGGTCCTCTTCTCCCATATGGGAGAGGATATCTTGATCATCGTGACATTGAAGGATATTGATGGTGGGTGAGTCTTCTTCAATCATTTCTAGCCAAATGAGAGGAAGTGTTTCAGTGATGTGATTAGATTGATAAGTCAAGGGAACTAAGGAAATAGTATTGACTAAAAATGTTTGGTAGGATATAGATTATGTCATCAGTGTCTATGGGATTGTCATGTTCTATTGAGGATGATGGTTCCGATTATGTGATGTGTAAGGATGAAATATGTGAAGATGATTCGATAGTGGGTCATTTATATCCTAGTCCATACTTTTTGTGTGGTTTGAGGGAATGTTGGGTAATCAAATCATGTATTCTAGGTTTATAACATCCAAATCCAAACCCTTTCCAAGCACATCAATAGAGATATATTTGAACAAAGGTTGGATCATATAAATATTTGAAGTTTGACTTGAATGGCATGGCATAGTGTTGATGAATGTATTGCAAGGAAGGATGATAAATCCCTCCATATACAAGATTAGTGTTTAGATACGTGGGACCATAGATGATAACATCTCCGACGTTAGGCTCATACAAGGGTTGTTTTTCTGGTCTTCCATATGTTTTGGTGTAGGAAGTGAATTAAGCATAAGGATATGATACTCCCCTAGTGAAATACATTCCATAACATCACTAAGGGAGGAGTCATTAGGTAGTTTGGATGATGGGATGGATGTGCTGGTAGATGCTTCATCGAAGGATTTTGATTTTGATTTTAGAATAAGTACATCATTTGGATGATATGTCATATTGCAGTTGGCAAAAGGATTAGGATCCATAGGGACTATGAATGTCTTACCTTTGTGTTCATATTTAAGACACCGATGGAGTGTCGAGGGGACACAACACATGGTATGTATCCAAGGTCGTCCTAACAACATGTTGTATTAGAAATCTCCTCTATAATATAGAATATTTTAAGAAAAGTTTTGACACCGACCTTAAGAGGTAGAATGGCTACGCCTAACATGGGAGTGATTGTATCGTTAAAATCTCGAGTAGGAATGGTGTTTGGGTGATAATATTATTTAGAAAAAACTTGGTTGAAAGTGATGGATGATATGATATTGATTGCATTACCACCATCAATCATGACTCTCTTGATAAGGAAATCATTGATTTGGGCGGTGATGAAGAGAGGAAAGTCATGATCCCTAGGATGAAGTGATGGTATTTCGGCAGAGTCAAAGGAGATGGCTAAGGATGTTTTGAGAGAACCTACAAAATATATGAAAGAATGAGGGTCATCTATGGGAAATTATATACACCGAATGGATTCGATCATGGATTTCTTTTGTGAAGGTGATGTCTGAACTAGCTCATAAAGTGACATTTTGACAGGATCTTGGTGTAGTTGTTTAATGATGACTTTTTGTATTGTGGTGGAAGATGGTGGAGTGGTGAAGATGGAGAATTTGGTCTTGGATTTTTATGTTTGATTATAGGTATCTAGAGCAAGAGAAATGGAAACATTATATTTATCTTTGGATGAGGAAGAGGTGAGTTGTGGAGGTGACATGATGTCGATGAATTTTTTAGGCTTACTTGGTTATGAAGGACTAGGCTCATGAGTACATGCTCGAGTAGTAACGTGAATGGAGTCAATTTGGTGGGGAAGAATTTTACTCAATGATGCTTTAATAGTGATAGGTGTGGATGATGGTGTAGTTGCGGTGGTCATAGATGTTGTGTGGGATTTCTTTGATTTTGTGTAACTCTAAGGGAAGAATACCTTTACTTTCAAGTTTTTTCATTATTACATAAAAGGATTTACAATCTTCTATAGAGTGTCTTGGCATTTTATGGTAATCACATAAGGCTTTGTAGTTATATTATGAAGGCTTCTGACCCCGAGAGTTGGATGGTTTAAGAGGAGGAAATACTATGAGTGATTGTTGAAGGAATTTTTCTATAATTGTTGTATAGTGTCTTTTCAATGTGGATGCCAAAGGTAACAACGTCTCTTTTGGTTTGGAGATTACGAGAGAGGTCTCTTTTGGTGTGGGTTATTTAGTTGTTCATTTATGAATAGTTTTCAATTGCATGATGGTGATAGGTGGTTTAGATGAAGTATGTGGCCCTAGGATATAAAGTTAATAAAAAAATTTGCCGGAGTTGTTGAATGATTTATGATTGTAACCTTTTTAGATGGGGGTGGAATAATATTTTGAAGGTTACGTGGGTGATATTGGGCCACAAATTCATCGTATGAACTCTTCATGATTTGGATAATGGGTTGTTTTTGAGATGTCTGTGAAGAGTTCACAGATGAGATGGGTGAAGAGGTGGTAGATGTGGATGAAGAAGGTTCATTTTTTATGATGGGTTCTGTGGATATTTCTAATTTTTGTTATGTTTTAGTTTAGGGGTATTACTAGAGGAAGATGTAAGTGTGGATTTAGTGATAGACAATGTTTATGATATGATTGGCTTGAACATTTTTTTATCTCATGCTTGACCGGTTGATGAGTGATTTGGAAATGGTTGTTTGAAGATATCAAGGTTTTGATTTTGCGGTGCATTAGGATTGTCTAAATGTAGTTAAATTTTTCAATCATATCTTGAAGGAAATTGTGAAATGAACAAAACATTTTGATGTCATGGCCTTTGACCATGTGGTACTTGCAATAGTCATCATCCCCATACCAAGAGGGTTTTGAAACGGAGGTATCGATAGGATGGATAGGCGAAGGGTGATCATATTAACAACGAGGAGTTTATTGAAGACCATAATGTAAGTATCTCGTAACATTGGTATAGTTATGATGACAAAGAGATATTTTGGTGGTCGAACGTTCCTAAGGATTAGATTTGAAGACTACTTGCCTTGGCTGATTATTTGGGTATATCTTGACTAGAAGATGGTTTAGATGAAAATTTGTATTTTGGTTTCTTTGGTGTAAGTTTGACTCTTCCTTCTTCAAGAACCCGAGTTCAAGTTTACGGGCATTTTTAAAAGCTTCATCAAACATCTAAAAATATTGGATTTGGAGTATGGAAGATATGTTTTTGGTGCATGAACAGAAAATAATTTGATCAACTCCGTTTTGGGAGAGATAACAATAATTGATTAATAATAACCCTCCAACGGGTGACAAAGTCTGCATGGAATCATTCTCAATTTTTTTAATGATGTACTGATCTGTAATGGTGATTTTATGGAAGATGTTGATTGAAAATTGTTTGAGTAAGATTTGAGCGAGTTGTATGAATTAGAAGAGGGAATATTATGGAATTTTGTTATACCAGTCTAAAGCAGGACCAACCAAGGACATGGGGAATGTTCTTAACATAAGACCTTGGTCATGGGATATAAGGTAACAAACATGATTAAAATATTGGATGTGATGTTGGGGATCTTTCTTACTATAGTATTTGAGGAATTTAGGAAGCTCCCAATGAGGAGGATAAACTTTTTACGGAACAGAAGGATGAATAGACTCATTGCATATTTTATCATATGAGAGTGTTTTTAGACCCATAGAAGCGACTTCAAGATTGGATATCTAGTTCATTAAATCCTGGAGGGGGTTATTTTGTGGTGGTTTCTGTGTGCTAGATGTAAAAAATTGACCGGGTTGTTGATATGGTTGATATTGTTGTGGGATATTTTGCTCGAAAGGAATTTTTCGCTAGGGTATATTTGTAGGGATGTTGTAAGTGGGTTGTGAGAACAATGGTTGTGATGGTTGGATGTATTGATACTAGGTAGGGATGGATGTATTTAGAAGAGGTTGTGATTATTGTGGTATGTGTTGAAATGGGATAGATGTGTTTATAAGCGGATGTGAATATTGAGGTACATGTTGAAAATGGGTGGAAGTGAACAAAAGGGGTTGTGATTGTTGTGGGATGTTTTACATAGGAGTAGAGGTATGGATAAGGGTTGTGATGGTTATGTTATACTGGAAGAAAACAAATGATTGGGATAGTTGAGGTATGTGTTGTGAAAGAATTAGGGTTAAGGAATATTTTTAAATTAGATCGGTCTGAAACAACGCTAGTGTTGACTAAGGGTGTAGATATATGGATATACATAGTAATATTTTTGAGAGGTGGTGTGGTTTTTTAGAGCATAGTGGTTGATACACGCTAGTAGGAAAACAACATAACTTACGGGAGGTATTTTGGATGTTAGAGGAATCTAGAGGGATTTGTGCAGATGGAGAAACATTTGTGTTTTTTTGAGGTGGAGTGGAACAAGTCAAAGGGTTTAGTGAAGATTTAAGTTATTTAGTGGTTGTGTCTTGTGATTAAATCACATTAATGTTGAAAGTGATGACAATTACTAAAGACACAACGTTGGTTATTTCTGATTGGCTGCTAGTAGGATAGGAATATATCTACTAGATGACTAGTTTGTGGTTTGGATCAATAAGATGGTAAAATCTGCATGAAGGGTCAGTTATATAAGGTTGTGGTTTGGGTATCGATGGTTGAAGGTTGAAGGTGGAAACCCCTGAAAACAAGGTATGCATTAAAAGCAGCGGGGTTTGAATATAATATTTTTGAAAATACACAATCCCCACTATCAAAGAAATGAGAACTAAAAGGATCTCGTATTTTAAATGAAGTGGATTAAATTATGGGAGAATGTGGTTATTCTTGATTTTCTGGTTGAATTGATAAAACAACCCGTCATTGTTCAATGAGACATGAGGAATCCTTGAGATGGGTTTGAAGATTGTCAATGGATCGTTGGAAGTTTTATGTCATATATTTGTCATGTTTTTGGAGGTTTGGATATGGGATTTTTTTCTTATAAGAACCATATAAGTAAAAACAATCACCTAATGAAGAATAAACTAGATAGTTGATTACAAACAATAAACAACTCACATAGAGGAGTTTTTGATTATCTTGATTACTTTAGAAGTAAACGTGAAATGTGTAAAATGGTTGATAAGGTCCTAAGAAATGGCCATTTAAGGATGGTTTCAGTAATGTTTAAGGTTGGAGTCCTCGATATACCCAAAGGTATGTGAGGCCCAAATCTATGTTGGTGTTGGTACGGGGCTTGGTATTAGGGCCTACCCCTCACTTCATGGTCCCACAATGATAAGGGAGTTAGGTGCTTAGCCAATATACCAACAACCAGTTATTTATACTTGGCTAGAACACTAATTCAGTTTCCCTATTAGGTGATGAAATCCCAATAGTTTCACCAGGTAGGAATTTTTCAATGCAATTTATGTTTGATGTGATTCAGTTGTGTGAGGGAGATTAAGTGGATGTAATCTTTAAATCCCCTAATTAGACTATGTGATCAAGTAGGATGAAAAGTTATTTTTAATCCCAAAAGAAATACTGATTTCGATGAGGATAGACATCAAAATGCAATGCTTGAAAATAAAAAAGAAAAGAAGAGGAATCACTTGAGGAACACTTACTTTTTAATTTTTAATTTTTAATTTTTTTAGCTATGAAATAACGCAGCAAGTAAAACCCCCAGAGAAGAAACCTACAAGGGTTAGGAGAAGACAAGAAACAACAAAATAAAATGATGTTAGAGGCTGACTAACTAGGTAATCAAAAGTAGTCACAGAGATCATCGGTTATTAGTAGGAATTGCTAGAAATTTACCTAAATCACTAGTAATTTGACTGTATCGTTGGAGATTAAAGAGTAGAATGCCTAAAAATGAATTTTTAATAAAATTAAAATGGAAGAAAAGGGACTAGGTCCCACTAGGCATGCCAAAATGTTTAGATAAGTTTGTGATTTTCTACTTTAAATTAATGAAGTGAAACAATAAAAATAAAACTGACCTTAGAAGACGATGAGGTTTACCGATACCATGCAAGGATGAATGCTGATGTTGATGGTTTATTGAAGTGTATAATTTTTCATGTCCTAAAAAGCAATCTACGTGTTTTGCCACATAGGAGTACCGTATGAAAAAATGATTTAAAAGGTAAAGATACGGTATGTGAGGAATACCTGGAGGTCGTGAAGAGGTTACACACCATTGTCGAAGACTAAGTCGATTGTAGAGTACTCCATTATGTCATGGAAGGACTACCCGAGAAATAAAGAAAGACCACAAAATAGAGTTAATAATATAGGTTCGTGGATTGCCTAGAGTAAGCTAGATCCAGAAGTGGGGTTCTTCCTCAAAGGTCACAATCCATGTTTTAATACAAATTAATGCTAATAAATATAATGAAATGGAAAGTTCTATTGTAGTTATATTATCTGGGTATCTCACACAACACAATTATCTAAATCTAATATAAATGATGAATATAAGATTAAATCCAGAGAATGGTCAACTGTCATGATCTTTAGGTATGACAGAGGGTAGAAATAAGGTCCGAGTGAAGTCTTGGGAAGTTCGGAAAGTTCTGGGTTGAGGAATGAGCTCTTAAGTATGAGGGGAAAATTCTAGACACATAGACCGATGTCAGTTGGGGAACCAATGCCGGTCATTGGTTATAGCCGGATTGATTGGGTAACCAAACACGGTAGCGGGAAATTGATTTTAAAAGGTAGAAAGGAGGTTAATTTAGGCTCTCTGTGATTGCACGAGTATTGGAAGGTCTTAGGTAGGGTGCATGAATTTAGGTGAAGAATTTGTAGGGGTAGAAGGGTTGGTTGAAAGGGCCGAGTGGTTCTAGTTTTTAGGGCATTAGGTGAATGGGATACAAAAGGTATCCAGGAGAGAAAGGAGGTGATTAGAACAAGATAAAGGATATAAAACCAAATATAATGAAATCAATAACCCGGTTAAGAATACTTATCAGAGATCTATATATTGGTAAAAAGTGGTGGTTGGAAGGTGTGCGTAGGAGAGACGAGAAGAGATCCAAAGGTCCGTGGAAGTAAAGGTTGAGTGTTTATTCGTGTAAATGGTTCAATCTTATGAAGTCATAGATTGGTTTCGTGTGGAAATTTTGATAGTATAGTGCTCAGTCGATTGTTAGGGTGTTGATTGAATGCCAAAAATGTGAGATCCAAGAATTCCCACCAAAAGAAGAACCCAAGAAAAGAGTTGAAAATGCTTATTTGAAAGAGGTTCCTTGACTGGCACTGACCAAAGAATAACCGACATCTGTTAGGGAGAAATAATCTTATTTACTAAAAATAACCTTTTCTCTCCCTTTTTGGCATGAGTTAAGAATGGTTATGGGTGAGGAGGGTTGATTATCGTTAAATCACATGGGAAATTGATGGGAGAGGTAGTTGACAATTAATATTAGGTTTATAATAATTCTTAGTTAGTTAGGGGGAGTGATGACTCAGTCTTAGTTATTAAATGGGCTTGGAATGGGTCTAAGGTGAGGTGGAGAGGTGAGGTGGAGGGGTGAGGTAATAATTAATCTAATATAGGCAATTAGAATAATAAAAATATGTGGAAGGGGTCATGGCAAGGGGGTATATAATAAAAGGGGACCTAGAGGGTTTCGTCCCAATTTTGGGCGTTTACATTTTCCATTTTTTGTCATTTAACTTGTACTAATAAGCGATGATGAAAAAAACAAGAAGTGGATGCTCCAGTTATGGGTGGAGGTTATCCCCCTCAAACTAGGAACTAGTGTAGTGGAAGGCAGAATCGGTGATGTGCTTGATAAGGTGGTAGGTGATGAAAATGGGGTTATGTGAAGGTATAGGCAATGGTGATGATAAGATGATAGAAAGGTGGAGGAAGTCAAACACATACACACACTTAGAATTCAACAAGGCACAGTATTGTAGAGCACAAAAATGTTAATTCGTCAACAATCGATAGTTTATCTAAAAAAGGGTGTTGTGGTCCATGTATCCAAGGTATAGAATGTGATCCTGGAAACACAATGAGGCTTAGGTTCAGAATGGGTATAAGTGTGTTCCAAAACACCAAAAGGTTTGTTTTGGTCGAGATAAACATCATGAAATAAGGCGAGGTAAGGTGAGAAGGGTAAACAACATGGATATCATTATCACATGGTAGATCGAGTAAGAGTGTTTAATTGTAATATAAATGAGGTCGGGTGGCAAAGGTATACAAGTAAGGTCATGGGTAATTCATAGGTGAAGGAAAACATGCCCCTAAGTATATGTAGTGAGGTGGTGAGGTTGTTAGGTGATCATGTAGGGAAGTTTTAGGGATTTGTCACTAGAAAAGGGAGAGCAAGAGCAAAAACTATAGAAAATGAACCATATTAGGTTATATGTAGGGTGATCGATATCATTAGGGTGACCGATGCTGGTCACCTGGGAGCTACCCGACCGACATCGGTCATAAAAAAAAGATAAAAATGAATCCCGCCCACAATATGCTCAGCTTAAGCATTGGTTGAGTTGGAAAATGAATAGTGGAGAGGTTATTTGTGAGGAAGATAACAAATAGTGCCAGGAGACTGAGTTGGTGAGAGATAAGTGGGTGGAGGAGGTGATTTCCTAGTCTCGTGTGAATCTATTTGATTGGTCTAAGAACTAGGAGCTATTTGGCATGGTAGAGGTAGGGGAAGGATTAGGGGGTGCTCCAGTTCAGGCTCCAACCATCCCAACATGGAGGTGCTGGTGAGTAGAGGTAGGATTTGGGCTTTAAGCTTGGTTTTTTAGAATTATAGAAATCTTGGAACTACAAATTGTATTATTTTTTGAAATTTTATTAAAATTGGGGTGAAATCAAGGAATGTGAGGGTTTAATTAGGGGTAAAAATGATCTTAGGGCCAGTTGGTAGTGATTTGGGTGGGTTATTTGGGTGTTTTTTTATTTTTTGCAATTGGGGGGCTTGGGGGTTCGGCCTTGGGGCTGAACTAGTAACCGACGTTGGTCAGTTTTCAGCTGGTGTCAGTTTACTAACTAAATCCGATCAATGAAGGGTACCCGAATCGGTAATGGAACCGATGTCAGCTTGCTCGATAAGTACCAAAGTGTAAGAAAATGTTTATTTTAGGCCATCTAAGGGAGTGTGAGGTTGGGTAGGGTGGAAAAGAGAAGTCTTAGGGAAGGGTTTGGGGAAAATATGATGTGATAGGATGATTTTGAGAGGGATGGGGTTGGGTAGGTCAATAGGTGAACTAGTGGGAGGGAAGATAGGTAAGATCGAAAAGGGGGAAAATAGTGGAATGGAGTGGGCCGAGCTAACCTCCAAAGACCCCATGTCTTCTGAGTGCTACCTACATAGCCCTTACAAAAGGGGCCTCAAGCCGATGTAGTTCTCCCATAGGATAGGGAAGAATATGATTTTTGTAAGGAGGTTGGGTGAGGGTAAATGGTCTAGGTAAGGCATGGTAAATATTAGGCAAGGTTGAGTTTTGAATAGAAAATTAAAAGGAAAAATGATTAACTTTTTGGTTTTTGATGATGTAGGCTAGGCAACATATGACTATGAGGGACCAAATTCCACCCCTTATAGTATAAATGATACCCACCATTATGGAGGAGGAGTGGGAGCACATACAGGCGCTTAGGCTAAACACGGTGAGGAGGTATAGGAGGATTACACAAGACCACAATATGATGGTAGCCCTCATCGATAGATGGGACCCAGCTACCAACACCTTCCATCTACCGATGGGAGAGATGACTGTCACATTAGAGGATGTATATAGGATTATGTGGATTTTGATCATTGGGGAGCCAATTTATCGGCATCATCTACATATGTGGTAGATCATATGATTACGGTGTTTGGGCCAGCCATGACAAAGATGACATACCATAGTACGAGTATCAGTTATGGAGTGATGTATGTGGTACATCCTTAGGAGACTCATCTTTCAATGTTGATGATGGTTGGCATCATTTGTTTTTCCCTTCTAGAATTAGAGGGTGGGAGGTTTCCACGAGCCTTAATGGGAGTTCTAGAGGACATGGTTTTTGACAAGATTTATTTTGCATGGGCACTAGATTACTTGTTTCAGCTATACAGGGAGCTTTGGGCCTACAGGAGGACATGACAATTTGATCTCTGTTGCACTTATCTATTACACTATTGGGCATATGAGCACAATGTGTTCCTTCTTCCGCTAGGTCTACCATGATAGGGGTGGCATGTGGGCATATACAAGGAAGGATATAGGCGATGGTTGCTGATAGGAGAGTAGGCGAGGGTGGAAGGGGTGACTTGAGATATTAATTACTATCGGTGGGTACTGGATATCCTGTCACCTGTAGAGATTCTATGGAGGTCATACCTCACTTACCTAGAGTTCATAGGTATGGAGGAGCTAGAGGTTCTAAATTTTTTGAGATGGATCCAGGGCACAAAGCTGAGGAGCACGGGCTCATACCCATAGATCAGGTCAAATGGTAGTTTGGCTTACAAGATAATACTCCCGAGCCATTCCCACAATACCATCAAGATGATGTGGAGAGGCCATTACCTCTTCCATAGCCGACACCACCAGTAGGAGTGGAAGAGTAGGTAGCTTATGAGATGATAGGTGATGTTGGGTACACCGCAGTATAGGCAAGTGGTGGACAACATAGTTATAGGCAAAGACCAATCAGCCGAACAACTAGATGGCCATTTTTATAAGTGAGAGATACATGTTGTGGGTGTAGGTGATGGGATTGAAAGCCCAAGTTACTACTTTACAGGAACAAGTGGCCACATTATAGACACGCTTAGTTGAAGCATAGACATAGGCCGAATGGGGACACATGGCTGCCCATCCTTCACTTCGAGGGTATATGATGGGACACAAATATAGGGATAGGATCCATCATCATAGGTATAGGTACTAGGACAAGGTACACAACCACAAGGATGGGGAAAAGGACCGCCGCCATAGGGACATGGATAGGGACAGGGTCTATAACCTTAGGGATAGGGACAAATAAGTAGTGGAGTGATGTCACCAAGACAGTGGTATCGATGGACCGATCTGACGAGAGGTTGTGGTGAGTCTAGATATTATGAGGATTAGATTGCAAAGCTTAATATCCCTATTATCAGCTATGCTACCTAAAGAGTACATCAAGCGCTTACAAGCTCACATTCACGTAGTCGGGGGTGTCGACCATGGACCCATAGTACCAATAGTTTAGCATAGGGATCCCATCGCATCCATAGAGCAGGAGCCACCGTACTCATGGGCAAGGCCAACAGGAGGTGACTAGTACATAGAGACAAAGTATAGGTAAGGTGACAAGAGAGAGTAGCAGAGGCACCAAGCCCTCCCAAGGATGATGAGATGATGGAGATTGTTTTTGATTTTTGATTTATGACTTATATATATCGGCTTGTGTGTCGAAGAGGTGAGTTATATATGAGAGTTTTGAGAGACTTATTTATATTTGTGTATACAGTGTATTGACACATGAACTTTCCAGTATATAGATGATGGTATTTATATCTATTGTGTTTGGTTTTATTTCCATTATATTGTTATCATGAAAATTAGATGTAGGTATGATTGATAATGTTGTGTTTCGGTTTAATTTCCAATGTATTGATATTATGGAAATTAGATGTGTAGACATGGTGATGATGTATGGTTTGGTTTGGGTTTAATTTACAATGTATTGATATTATGGAAATTAGATGTGTAGACATGGTTGATGATGTATGGTTTGGTTTGGGTTTAATTTCCAATGTATTGATATTATGGAAACTAGATGATGGGTATAGGTGTGGGTGAGATGAGAATAGAACCAAGATATCTGATGTTGATGGTCTCATCCTATTGAATAAGAAACAAGTAGACAGAGGGGAACCAAAAAGAAGCAAAATGCTCCATAGTTGACAAGGACCATAACATCCATACCAAATAGGATTATGAACTTAAACCCCTTGATATGTTACATGATTGATAGGTCTATAGTTGAAAGAATTTACATGATCATAAAGTGTCATATGAGTGCCACATCCCTTGAGTAGATAGGAGAAAATAAAAGAGAGTAGGGTGGAGTGGTTTGTTTAGCATAACCTTGTTGTAGGACAAAAATGCCCCGTCTGCAAGATACCCAAAACCACCATAGGCAATTTCATGACCAAAAGTTTTTTTCTTTGTTTTTTTTTTTTTATATTTTATTTTTGCATTCATAGACTCGATCGATGAGGGAATTCTATATTGGGATGAATAGTATAGTATCCTTGAGTTCTTCGTGATGTTGATCGATGCGGGAAGCTCTAAGATAATTTTTGTTATAAAAATACATATTAGTACCATTTTTTTATAGACTAAGTACATAATGTGGCTAGATTTTTATAGCCGTCCTTTGAGGGAGAAGTATACTTATAGCAGCAATAGAGTAGAATTTTTGCTATCCCAATTTTTTTGCATTATTTTGGACTTGTAGTCATGGAAAATATTATAAAGGAGTATAGGTCTATTTTATGAAGGCAAAACCATAGTACGAAAAAGGTTAGATATGAAAGAGGGGTTTTAATTGATGAACGACCATGGGATTCCATCCTGAAAGGATAAAAATTACTTCCATGAGTAGAGAAGTGGTACTCATATTTAAGATAAGGTTGAATGGTGATGGATAATTACACAATTCTATTTGATTCGTTAGTCCTTAAAAGAGGTTTTCTTAAAGGACTAGAATATATGACACATAAAGTGATGTAGTACTTTATTCAATAATAGAACCATTGAAGATGCAAGGAATTAAGGGGCTCATGTTCGGGTTTACCCTAAAGAGAAGATAAACGATAAGTTCTTGATCCATAGGTATGAGTGAAAATATAAGGTCGAAGACAATCGGGATCAAAATTTTTGTCGTTTAGTTTTCTCCATTTTGGTTACATGTTGATTTTCCTTCAGGACAAGATTGTCGATCTTGAATATTCGTTCTCAAACCCATTTTTCATAGGAATTCTTAATGCACTTTTGGTAGATTTAGAGGTGTTCTAGAGTGTTTAAACAATTTTTTCTAATAGCTCAAGTTGTGCCAAATGTTCTTGGCAAAAATCATCATCAGAGACGATATCTTTAAGATATATAAGAAGAGATGGAATTGGGACCTCGAGAGGTAGGATGACCTATGTACTTTGTAGACTAAAGAGAAAGGTGTGGAATTGTTAGAGGTGTGAATGTTGGTATGATAATCCCATAAGGAGAAAGTAATGTGTGTGTGTCAATCCTTACCAAAGTCCTCAACCACTTTCATAAGAATTTTGTTAGAAGATTTAGCTTGACCATTTGTTTGTGCGTAATATGCTGAAGAGAAACTAAGTTGAATACCAAATTTGTTACACATTTGGTGTAGGGTTTTGTTTTTGAATTATTTTCCATTTTCAGTGATGAGGGATGAGGAACACTAAAGCGAGAAATGATATGGGGTTGATAAATTATATGTGGTGTGAAACAGATCGTGCAATGCTAGAGTAGTTTGGGTGGCCATATTAGCATTCCTCGATATGGTAGAGATGGTAGAAATTGCGGGCATAGAAGTGGGGCATTCCATAAAGAGGATGATTCACGGGCGGAAGAAGTAGCAAGGTAATGTTACAAGGCCTTGGTTTTATGAGCAAGGAATCTAGTGAATTCCTCATCACCTACGGGTAATTTGCAGAAGAATTAGGATCCATTGGGGATGAAATGGAAGGTGATAAAGGATTAGAAGTCAAAGGTTTATAAATTACATGGAAAATAAGATATCACGCCTATAAGTGAGTCCAAACCATACGGAAGGATGGAAAACAGTGTCTCGGACTTTGTAAAAATGACATAAACTCATAAATAGACTTTTAGAAAATGTATGGAAGGTGAAATTAGCTCATTTTTGACAGAAAATTAGAAACACAGACCGATACTAGTCGGTGAACCGGTGCTAGTAAGAGGAATTGACCGATGTCATTGTGGAACCGATGCCTGCGGTAGGGAAGATTAGATCTAAACTCAAGAAATTTGAAATTTCTAAGCAATATTTTGGTCAAAAGAAGTTGATAAATGGGCTGTGTATATCAATTCTAATCTAGTATACTCGAGAACCAAAATTAACTGATTTTGATCGGAAAGTGTGAAAAAATAAAGAAAAGTGATGAAATACGATCTCACACCTCAAATAGCATAATATAAGAAATAAATTCACAAATCCAACAAGAAAAATCTAACAAACACGTTATCCTTGGAATATGATTTTAGTGCTTTGATGGCTTAAGCCTTAGGAATGACTATGAATATATAGAAAAGAGTGGATATAAGGTACCTAGAAGCCAACTATAGATGGTTTCAGGAATGTTTTGGTGAGGCACATCCTTACTATACCTTTCGGTACTTGAGGTCCAAGTTATGATATGACAATCCGACAAGAACACTTGAGTCGGGCCCACTATCAACGGATGTTTAAATACTTGATATCTTCTTCCTTGGATTTGGGTAATGTTTAAGAAATTTGTTGTTTGTTTGAGTGATTTGGAAAAGTGTGTGTAAAAGTGGACTACACTTAACTACCTAATCATAAACTGGTCATGACCTCTCATTATATTTTCTTAATAATTAGACTATGTGAGCTAAATGCGAGAATACACAGGATGCAATGCAATAATTTTAAACCCAAATCGAAATATTGAGATTGGATGAAAGAAATAGTGAATAAGAATAGAGTATTACTTTCACTAATGCAAGCAAGAAATAAGAAAGAATGATTTGTTTTAATTTACACCAAATGAAATGTGACTTTTAGAAAAAAAGAAGAAAGAATGTTACCAAGGAGATATTTAGTGAAGATTTTAGAAAGGAAACAATCATAAATGTAATCCTAAATGAATATAAGGAACCCAAAAATGATGAGGGTCCCACTGGGCATGCCAAAATGTTTCACCACATAGGAGTACCGTATGAAAAAATGATTTAAAGGGTAAAGGGAAGGTACTGAGTAATACCTAGAGGTCGTGAAGAGGTTCGCACCATTTTTGAAGACCAAGCCAATTGTAGAGAAATCCTTTTTTTTCTTGGAAGGACTACCTAAGAAGCAAAGCAAGACCACAAAATAGAGTTAATAGCATAGGTCAATGGATTTCCTAGTGTGAGCTAGATCTAGGAAGCGGGGTGCTTCCTCGAAGGTTGTCAATCCATGTCTTAATAAAAATTAATGTTGATAAATATCATGAAATGGAAAGTCCTATTGTAGTTATATGATTTGGGTATCTCACACAACACAATAGTCTAAATCTAATCTAAATGATGAATATAAGATTAAATCTAGGAGAATGGTCAGTTTTTAGGGTCTATAGGTATGACAGAGGGCAGAAAGAAGGTCTGAGTGAAGTCTTGGGAGGTTTTGGAGAGTTCTAGGTGGAGGAATGAACTCGCTGGTCTAAGGGAAAAATGCTAGACATAGAGACCGATGTTGGTTTGAGAATTGATGTTGGTCATTGGTTATAGCTGAGATTGGTTGGGTAACCGATCACAGTAGGGGAAATTGAGTTTTAAAGGTAGAAAAGAGGTTGATTTGGGATCTTTGTGATTGCATAGAGTATTGGGAGGTCTTAGGTAGGGTGTAGGAATTTAGGTGAAGACTCAACAGGGGTAGAAGGGGTGGTTGAAATGGTAGAGTGGTTCGATTGGTAGGGCATTAGGTGAATGGGCTACAAAAGGTATCTAGGAGAGGAAGGAGGTGATTAGAAAAAGATAAAGGATCTAAAACCAAAGCTAATGAAATCAATAACCTAGTTAAGAATACTTATCAGAGATCTAGAGATTGGTAGAAGGTGGTGGTTGGTGGGTGTGCATAGGAGAGATGAGACAAGATCCAGTGCCACAAAAATGATGATTGAGTGCTTCTTCATGTAAATGGTTCAAGATTATGAAGTCGTAGATTGGTTTTTGGTGGAGAGTTTGATGCTTTGGTGCTCAATTAATCATCAAGGTGTCAATTGAATGCCAAAAATGTGAGATCCAGGAATTCCAACCAAAAGAAGAACCCGAGAAAATATTTGAAAATGCTTATTTAAAGGAACTGATGGCGGTTCCTTGACTGGTGTCGGCCGAGGAATAACCGATGTCGGTTAGGGAGAAATAGTCTTATTTTCTAAAATAACTCTTTCTCTCCCTTTTAGCGTGAGTCAAGAATGGTTATGGGTTAGGAGTCTTGATTCTCATCAAATCACATGAGAAATTAGTGGGAGAGGTAGTTGGCAATTAATATTAGGTTTAGAAAATTCTCATTTGGTTAGGGGAGTGATAACTTAGTATTAATTACTAAATGGGCTTAGAATGGGTTTAAGGTGAGGTGGAGAGGTAATAATTAATCTAATATAGGTAATTATATTAATAAAAATATGTGAAAGGGGTCATGATAAGGGGGTATGTAATAAAAGGGTACCTAGAGGGTTTCGTCCCAATTTTGGGTGTCTACACTATGATCAAAGACACTAAATATAAAGGATTAGATAAATGGATAAACAAGCTGCTCGGTAAAGGTTGATTCTAGGAATCCAAAGGGACTTCCTTAGAGGATGTCAGCTCACTTTGTAAAAATTAAGTGAATTGATAAATATAATGATAGTAATAGATAACAATAGACAAATAATAAATGGATGCAGAGCCCTAGAATTTAAGGTTGAAATCAATATCATGTGCATCTTCAAAGGTGGCCCAAGAAAGTGTATATTTGATCTCGAGCAGGACTCATAATAGTCATACCAAAAGTACTCAATATCTTGTTGGATATAATGGAGGAACTCAAATTGATCCTTAATTTCTTGTTCATTAATGGAAAATTAGATTTCACACAATGTGAGCTCATGAAGAATGTTGTATTGGTCCTAGAAAAAGGTGTGTTGGAATATGCAAAGATCATCAATACTTGTAATCGGGTGTGAACATCCGAACCGCCATCTAATAGAGAGCCATACTCGAAAACAACATGTTAAATGCATAGAGATTGATAAAATGATGTAAAATTTATAAATTAATAAAAGGATAAATTTTGACAAGAATCCCTAGTGATTTAAGCCAATCATTTCACTAAAACTATGAAAATTGATAGTTTTGCTAAAATTGATGATTGAAGCTCTAAAATGATGTTTTTGATTGCTTTTGATGTTTCTTATGAATTGTAAAAGATAAAAAGAGATGTAAGAATACCTTTTGATGGACGTGGAAATAAAAGATGTCTCAAATATTCAGTGGGAATGATTTGAATTGCTATGTTGTCTTATCGAGTCTCCGGAGGATGAATGATGGAAAATGGTTGTAAAAACATTGTTGTAAATGATTGATGTTGATGCTTGATGATATTTGAGTATTTCTGGATGCTGAAAAGTTTTAAAGCTAAGTGTGGGAATAAATGATGAAATTTTGAAGATCCTGGAGAGAGAACAGAGGTGTTATTTATAATTGTTGGTGATTAGGTACAATCCTGGCGATCCACTTTTTTCAAGGAAAGTGCTTAGAAAGTGGTTGCACCACTTCTAAACAAGGTTTTTTTAAGATATGGGTAAATGGTTAAGGGGAGGATGGGGACAACATGTAGAGGTTGGAATGTAGTAAGAAAGTAGGTTTAAATAGTTGGAAATGGTTAGGATAAGTTTTTAAGAGGAATCAAATAAGATTTTATAGCTATAAAGTAGTATTTATGGGGTGTGGGATTATTACATGGAGTAAATATTGTAAAGGAGTTTAGACATGGGATATTTTTTTATAGATTAATTAATGTGACTAAATGACTTGATTTGATTGAATAGTATTTGAGAAGTTAGTGTATGTGGTCAGCGAAATTAGCGATGCTAATTTTAGGTGTCTATAGGCAGATCAAATGGTAACTATTAGATCTTATTTCTAACCCAAAAATGACCTTATCCAAGGAAATAAACATGTTAAAGTGGTTGTAAGACCATCCATTCAAGATAATGATGTAAACTGGATATTTTGAGAATGATGAGCATATTGTCCAGCTTCATTCGAATGAGGGAGAGTTATCACAAATTTGTAATCTGCCTTGCAAGATAGTTATAGTGATCAAATTATTCAATTATGGAAAAATAATTTAATCAAATAATTAGTTACCATTTATTGTATTTTTAACTCGATAATGGATTTATAGGAAAAAACAAGAGCATGTCCAAGTGTCAAGAGGATTATAAGCTAGTTACCTTTACACAAGGAAAAGAGCTTCTACTTAGGAAGGTTTGTAGTTTTGAAGAAGAACAAACTTTTGTTTCCTTGTGTAAGAACTTTCATGATGTATTCTCATGGAATTTTGAGGATCTTAAAGGATTTGACCACAAAATTTCTCAACATGCTATTCATCTTGATTCTATTACTAAGACAATTAGACAAAAACACAAACCTATGAACCCTAGGATTGAGACCCTTATGAGGAGAGGGTTATCCAAAATAATTGAGTTGAAAATAATATTTCCCATCAATTATTCACATTAGGTGGAAAATTTGATTTCATTCATGAATAAAAATAGATAAATAATGCTTTGCATGGATTTCAAGGACTTGAATAAGGATTCATTAAAATATCAACAACCTCTTCCTTCAATGAACCAAATCCTTTAAACATTAGTTGGATCTGAAAGGTTCTCCATGTTTTATGGTTACTTAGGATTCAATCATATCAATATTAGAGAGGAGGACCAGTACAAAACAACTTCACAATCAATGGGGAACATATGCATATCAAAAGATGCCTTTTGGTTTGCCAAACACATGTGCCACCTTTATAAAGGAAATGGACATTGTTTTCCATGAACTCATCAACTAGTTTGTTATTTTTATCTTGATGACATCACCTTATTCTCTTAGAAGGAAAAAACATATGTTGCATTTGGATAAAGTCATTAACAAATGTAGGGTGTTTGAAGTATCATT
Organism: Taxus wallichiana var. yunnanensis; assembly: GCA_018340775.1. Lineage (NCBI taxonomy): Eukaryota > Viridiplantae > Streptophyta > Pinopsida > Cupressales > Taxaceae > Taxus > Taxus wallichiana. The sequence continues at coordinate 189,526,662 of CM031243.1, forward strand.
TAACCTTAAGAAAATAATTTTTGTAATTTTACGGGGTAAGTTATTGTGTCACATTTTTTCAAATTATGGAAACACAATTGACCTAGAAAGAGTCTCTAATATTATTTCTCTTTCATTTCCAACTCACAAGAAGGTCACTTAGTATTTTCTAGACATAATCATTTTTTTAGGAATCTCATTCCTAACTTTGCATGATTAGTCGGGTGTATCACCTTGATGATGAGGAAGGAAATTAATTTTAAGTGGAACATGGGGGAAGGGAAATCTTCACCAAGATTGAATCCAGGACAGCCCATGTTCCACCACTCATCAATCCAGACATTTCAAATTATTTCATCCTTTATGCTTATGGTGCACATCTTCTTCGTAGCCATGGTTCTCACTTAAAAGAATAATGGATACTTGGAGTTGTTTATGGATTTGTTTAGATAATAATTGAAATATTTCAAACTTAGGTATAGCTATTTGGAAAATTAGGTTTTTACCATCTTGTAGGTTCTTAAAAAATTCAAGCCCATGTTAACCACCAACCGTATCGTAGTCTTAGTCTCACACCCAAGTGTGAAATATTTTCTCGTGGTGGCATAAATTAATGAAACGAGAGCTAGATGGGTTACCAAAATCATGGAATTTTATGTGACCATCAAGGCTAAAAATGGTGAGAGGCATAGCCTTATGTCAATATATTTCCTTAGATGATGGGAAGAATTAGGAAGCTTCTTTCTTCATGAAAGAGGAACATGAAAAATCCATAAAGGATTCACAGGATTTTAGTGATATTCAAAAAAATTCCACGAGTGATATAAACCCAAATAAAAAATTAATTCATCCTAGCCACCACATTTGGATGAATGACATAGAAATATTTCTAGCAACTCGTGGCTATCCCTCCTAGTTTGAGTAAGAAAATCATAATACACCTCAGGTTACAATCAATTCCTTATGTATTAATTAGTGGAATTATTTTCAAAAGCAATATTTATGGTGTCCTACCTAGGTTCATTGAAGGAGAACATCCAGATAATTTTTTTTTGGAATTCCATGATGGTTTCTATGGCGTAGACATTCCTCACTTGAAGGCTATAATAATGAAGATTCTCAAATAATGATATTTTTAGCCCACATTATTTGTATATGTTTATTTAGCGAATATGAAAAGAATGTGCCTTCTTCACTAGTAAGAATAAAATGGCAGCCTTTCCCCTTCATCTTATTCAATCGAATGAGCCCTTCTCTTTATGAGGATTGATTTTGTAAGCATGATTAATCCTCAATCAACTATAGGCCATAAATGGGTTTTAACAATAACATATTACTTTACTAGGTGGAGTGAGGCCACACCAATCAAGGAGGCTACTGAATTAGTCATCTTTGATCTCTTAGAGGACATTAAAACAAGATTTGGGGTTCATCAAAATATCATTTATGATAATGAAACAACATCCAGGATCCAAGGTTTCTTATTGGGCTCTTAGAAATGTAATATATTTGAAAACTTCCATTAATTATTACCCATAAGATAATGGTTTGGCAGAATAAACTAACAAGAAATTGATTATAATCATGAAGAGGACTATGAAAATCAATCAAACATAATGGAACACTAAAGTAAACAATGTTATTTTAGCTGATAGAATCACTCCAAATAAAGACATTGGAAATTTCCCATTTTCCCTTGTGTATGGCGAGAGGCTAAGTTCCCATTATCATTGGAGTTACCTTCATTAGAGCTAGCTCAACGGTTGTAATTTGAGGGAGACGATCAAAGAGAGATAAGAATGGTAGAATTGGTTGAAATTGAAGAATGGATATGATCCACCATAGATAATATGAAAGATCATCAAATATTGAAAAGTAATGGTTTGAAAATAAAGCTAAGCTATATATTTTTAAGGCAGAGACTTGGTCCTCAAGTTTGACACGAATATAGGTAAACGAAGGCATTACTCTAATTTTGATACACTTTGGAATTGGCCATATATTATCTTAAACACCCCTATTAAGTTATCATAGTGCATCATGTAAATACTTACATTTTATGTGTTCTTGTAGGTCCCCTCCTTTTTGCATATTCATCACCGATTGAGTACCTTTTCCTCAATCGTTGTGGTGATTTCTTGGTTTTTAATTAGTGTTGTGTACTCTTTACATGTTTCAACCGAAACATGTATGATCTACCCCTTTTACATAAGTTTTGAGTCCCTTGTAGTAATACATGAATGTTGAGAAGATAATATTGTTCTAAGGAGAAGACACAAATAATGTGCACGTGGGAACAAGGTGCATTTGAAGGTGCAAAATGATAGGAAACGAAACACATGTCAAGATAGTTTGATTCTAGACTTATCCGTTTTCATGGATACAAAATATTTTTGGAGATAGTATGCGAGCACATAGCGGGATGGAGACTTGCACGACATGTAAAGGATATTTTGGGAATGAGCATCGAGATAAGCGCAATACATGATTTCAAGATAATAATAGGATTACTTCTTCCAGTTAACTATATGATGTCTATTATTAGTGCAATTGCATGTGTGCATGTTATTGTAAAGGCACATGTCTATTATTAGCATGCAACCTATTTTGGGAAGTGCATAGGCGGTGAAGGGAAAGTCCCCACCCCTATAAATATGTAGTGATCTGTGTAGTATAGAGAGACATAGTTACTAAAGAGTTATGCTCTTTGGATCTAATGCGTGCATAACTAATGGTAATAACTTGTAATGTAAGAAGATTATATGTTTTACAATGTTAATGTAATGGAGTGTATTGGATCGATAATGGAGTTAAACATGACTATAGTTGGTTCTTGTATGGTTAATATGATCAAAGTTATTGTTTAATTCATGATTATCTAAGATTTAGATCTTGTTATACAATGTGGAATGTTTATGGTTATTTATGGTTCTATAAATGATTTATCTTCACCACGCTAAAATCATGTATAAAAAATTCTAAAGAGGGACCTGGTACCTTTACGTGCTTTGGGTGAGCACTCACTCGAGGCTAGGTGATGTGCTAGTGCACCCGGGTTTTCATAAAGATTCTAGGTTGCATCATTGGTTCCATTTCCAGGACCTCTTTTCAATTATTTTCAAGATGGTTCGTGATGAAGACGTACCGGTTGACCTTAACAAGTGTTGAGGATTGGATAAAGGATCTAGAAGAAGAGTACGCTCAGAGGTTCAACACTGGATCTGAGTTTTATGCATGCACGTGGGTGGAGAAGAATTTGTATGAATATTTTTATGAGATCTTCTTTGTTATCTTTCAGGTAGAGTTGTATGAGTGGCTGGTTGTTTATGCATCTAAAAGGAATTAGAGTTATTGTACAATTGTTTAGATGTAGGAAGAATTTCAAGCCCTTTATGATGTTGATTTGATTTGGACATGCACTGTGGATACTTGGTTTTGTGGTGTTTTGAATAGCTATATTTTGGAGAACTCAATTTCCGCTTATTCTTTCCTTGAGGTAGTTGAGTTCTAGTTGTTAAATTATCCTGTGGGAAATTATTTGCAAGGCAATCCATTGGCTATAAACATCTTTATGGTAACCTTAAACTTGGAAGAAAAATCAATGGCTAGCTAAACGCCACCACACATGGGGTTAGGAGTAGTTTTGGTGAAATATGGTGGACCTAGCAAGTAGAGAGGTAGTGAGAAGAAAGGCATCGTAAGTATAATGAGGCACACACAGAGGGAGATAGAGAAGCAATGTGACATTGTAGAGAGGATGGCGTTGAGGAGAGAGATTACTTGTGAAGGATTTTAAGCTCACGTGGGAGGCATGAAGCCCTAAAATCTAAAACTCTCCCATTTGGGAAACATGATAGGAACCCCGTCGGCCTTACGTGGGAGTGCCTAGTAGAGAAAACATGGGCCGCGGACGTACATCTGAATTTACACAGTAACCTAGCCCTTAATAGGTACAACAGATTTACAATGAATAATACTTTAATAATACTCCTACAATAATCATTCATTCCGGATCATACAATATATAATGAGATGCAATTCCTATATTCTAGGAAGTTGCTCCAACAATCTACCTATATCCATGATATTGTTGTAACTCACAACAATATCACAACTATCAAATAATACAACCAAATGTGTGAATAATTACTCACGTAATTATTCTCTCTATAATAATGGAGCACTAATTAATTATATTTCCTAACATTCCCCCCCTTAGTGCGAACATGGGGAAAACCTGCCTTTGCACTTGCACCTACTCATGATCTGGTGATTTTCACAGGATGATCACAAACCTCAGGGATGGTTTTGCAAACGGTTGACCAAAAACTGAGAATGGTGGTTTTGCAATTGGTTTACCACAAACCACAAAGTGATGGTTTTTGCAAATGGATTACCAACAAGGTTTTGCTATTGGTTTACCACAAACCACAAATGAAGGTTTTCAAGTGGTTTACCTACAACCACATCATGATATGTCAAGTACTATTATCAGCCCTCATCACATCTCACTGTAGGGAATAACATAGGAAATTCTGCTGAAATCTGTTGCTCATACATACATAGGAAAAGCTGACATAATGGAAATGGAACATTGGATCATGTTCCCCCCCTCAATGTGAAATTTCCACTTATTCAATCACGAACACTGCAAACAGGAACACTGATACTGGAACTCTAAAAAAAATATGACAAGAAGCACACGACACAAGCTGAAAGCAAATACACCACAAAATGTCACCAAACCATCTGTGCGGCCCCGTCGTTGGCGACTGACGAGAGGTCGCTGAATGACCTCCAACCTCCGATGCCTCCTGCCTCTGGTTTCATGCTCAGAATAAGAAGTCTTCAGAACCACTGTCTTCATTTACTTGTTCTTCCTCATTCTCTGATTTTTCTTCAGTAATAAAGTTGGCCTTAATTCCTTTCAGTTTTCCACTATGTATATCTTGAGCTCAAGCTCTACAAAATGAAGTTGTATGCCCCTTTTTCTTATAGTAGAAACATTCTCTTTCCTCTTTATATTTAGAAAAAAATTGTACTTCCTTTTTACATACATTGCTGTTTCTTCTTCTACATCTTCTTTGGTCCGTTTTTCCTCAGCTAGGAGAGCTGATATCATATCTTCCAATGAGTTAGAAGGTATCTGACCAAGAGTGAAAACAACATTACTGTATTTGGGTGGTAAACTATTCAGCAGAATAGCTTTTGCATCCTCGTCGTCTACTGGGGCTTTTACTTCTGCAAGTTGTCTCAGAAGAGATCGTAAATTGTTGATGTGACTAGACATTGTATCTCCATCACTCATTTTGAGCTTGAACAACTGAAGTTTTAGAGAAAAATTTGCATTGACTACTTTTGAACCAAATAATTTGCTCAGATTATCCCAGATGTCCTTCGAGTTTTTATCTAGATCAACATAATGTAATTCAGAGTCTGAAAGGGTAAGGCCAATAATGGCTTTGGATTTATCATCCCGTGTTTCCCATTCTGCCAATTTGGTCGGATCTGAAGGTGCTGGTTCTTTTCCATCTACTATCCTCCAAAGATTTTTGTTCATCAACTGCATCTGGATCTTGACTTTCCATGTGTGAAAATTGAGCCCATTGAATTTTCCAGTGGGACTTCCATTGTGAGATGGAGACAAAGACAAAAAATAACAACGTTTTGATGGCACAACTTAACTATTGACACTTTTTGACATTTAGACAAAAATAAAAAATAAAAATAAAAATATGTTTTAATAATAACAAACTTATTATTTTAGCCAACAAGTATTCTATAAAAATAATAATAAAATGAGATTACTTTTTAAATAATAAAGAATAAAAATAAAAAAAGAGTTGACTTACGATAAGTGACTTCCACTATTATATCCTATTACAGTGATACTGAAAATAACTCTAGACTTTAATATTTTTACTATAATAGATGGGACACTTTGATGGACATATAGTGTCAATTTTGACTCTTGAAATCATTTTTTTACAACTTAATCTATAGGGTCTGAAGCGTCTAAAAACAAAAATACAATGAGTCTCAACTATTAATTTAGGGACAATTATAAAATCTTAACACTATGGACAAACAAAAAAAATAAAAATAAAAATTAAAAATCAAAACTCACGTGGAAGGAACTTTGGTGGAAGATGCAAAAACTGTAGAGAAACGTGTAGTATATAGATCAAAGATCAATGACTAATAAAGAAGCATGCACAGATTTGGACGTATGATAGAAGAATAACAGATGCAAATCTGATCATGGATCGCATAGAAGAGGATGTTTTGGCATCCGAAGGTACAGATTCGATGAGTTTGCAGCAACTGAGCGCACTTTTGATTTGACTGATTTGTCTTCCCTGAAAGACATCCATTATGAAGTTGAAACTCGAGATCTCTCACACCCTTTATCCAAGATAGAACATGCTGTTTGAAGAAGGCACACACGTGGAAGATATTTTTCTACAGAGGATACCGAGAGAAAATTTATCTTTTCTGGCACCGTTGGAGATTTGGAGAATAATGTGTGGTAGATCCAAATCGCATATATGTGAACTCTGTCGCTGAAGTACCAGACTGCTCAGTACAGAAGGTTCTTCCAGATCACAGGCTAAAACTACATGCCGACTGCAATCTACAAATCAAATTGATTCTTCATCAGAGGAACATGATAAGCTATATGCTCTGGTACCAAATAATAGGTACAACAGATTTACAATGAATAATACTTTAATAATACTCCTACAATACTCATTCATTCCAGATCATACAATATATAATGAGATGTAATTCCTATATTCTAGGAAGTTGCTCCAACAATCTACCTATATCCGTGATATTGTTGTAACTCACAACAATATCAAAACTATCAAATAATACAACCAATTGTGTGAATAATTACTCACATAATTATTATCTCTATAATAATGGAGCACTAATTAATTATATTTCCTAACAGCCCTTACGCTTGGTTTTCCAATATCTAGTACAACCAGTAGTCAGCAAGCTATTTTGGGTAGTAGAAGAGTAGGATTAAGTCATATAACAAGTACATCAATGGTCGGGCAAAGGTCATCTTTGTTATTTGGAGGTACCTTCCAAGGATCATCTTGACAGCACATAACTCAAGCGCACGTGCATTTTGGACTCACTTATGGGAGTAGTACCACTTCACAAACTATAGGAGTTCAGTTTAGTACCACTATTGGGACACATGGAAGTACATCCACTGGTCCACTTCCAGCTACAGTGGAGGATCAGGGGGCATAGGTGGCTCTAGTTCTGGTGGATTTGGTGGTTCTAGAGGAAGACGTAAAACATGAGGTTCTAGATCAGGTGGATAGGGTCTGCAATAACCCTAGAATATTTACATGGAGATGTATCTTCATATTCTAGAGTATAGGGGCATAGAATATGCTATTAAACACGTGCACATGTGTAAGATATTATGGCATGCAAAAGGAGTCATAGCTTCTTAGCACAAGGCTAGTCAATTCAATACTACATTTCGAGGGATGCACACATAGTTGGCACGGAAGTTTGACCCTGATCAAACTTGCGTAGATTATGCACCATTAAAGGATCCTTTCCTTACGGAGTTTCATATCCATGAGTTTGAGCAGAAGATTATAAGCGTGATCAAGGATATTAATCATGACGCTACTAAAAGTGTTCGGGAGTATGATGCCCATTTCAAAACAATGTTGTCTAAAATTTCCTATGATATTCATGCAAGCCAACATGCAAAATGGTTTTTGGGGGCTTGATCACACCTTTTATAAGGGTGTTGTCACATTATACATATATGGACCCACGAAAGAAGTTGAAGTAGTTTTTCATGTTGAGGCATTTGGAATTATAGACACCTGGAGTAAGCTCATTCCTAGAAACACAAATTGCGGCTATGACAAAGCGATTAGAGAAACTATCAGCAAATTCAGCGCATGAGATGCACACTAGGATTTGGTATATAAATTATGAAGTGGAAGGGCACACTAAGGATAGTTTTCCCTTTAGATCAGTGCGTTCATTATTACTAGACTATGAGATATGTCATTTGGACCATGATGTCATCCGCTACCCATTACTACAATGTGTGATAAGAAATAATGTATCTTTTTATTGTAAAATTTTCTGGTCCACGACTCACGATACAAAAGATTGTAGGTTGATTGGTCAGATCCATGGTGTCATAGATATTGGTGTGCATCAGACAAGTATAACAGATAACTCTAAAGGCAAAACCGAGCACCATGATCATGATCAAACTTAAGTGCATTATGATAAGAACGAAGGGCACTTTGAGGGAGGTCGTGGCAAAGGCCAAGAATACCATGGTGGTGGATGAGGTGAGTTCCCTCATGGAACATATTTTACATGTGGATATCCTAACCACTACATGCGTGAATGTCCTCAGAATATTACTCGTTCTTTTTGTGGGAAGAATCATAACTATGAGGAATTCCCAGACTTATATGAGCATATCATCAAGCAACATAAATAGGAGAACAAGGGCGCATGGATGGTTATAATATAGCATCTTTGTGGAAAATCAATGGATTCTAAATATGGCACCCCAACTATAGGTATTACCTGTGAATATTACTACATGCGCTGAAGTTGTGCACCCCAGAGAGGCATTACATTAGAAGCCTACCATCACTAAGGAGGAGGTTTTACATACAAGGTACCCAAATCCTACACATCAGAAGGAGGTTTATCAGGAAACCATGGACATAAACAAAAATCACTAGGGTGAAATATAGTGTTTGAAGGAGAAATCACAGAAGATGCAACAAAATAAGGTAGCAGAGATGGTCCAATCAGATATTGATGACTTGAAAGAGGTATGCAAAATGTTGTGCCAGGATAATATCATTCCATTACTAGGGAATTGGCTAAAGGGAAACACTCTGCGTGTAAGTATTAAGAATGGATGGTAGATCATGCATGTTAATCTTCCCCCTCATAGCTTGGATTATGACAAGGAGATCACTCTCAATGCTATTGTAGATGGATGGCTCTTGAGAAATATATTGATTGACGACAGTGCGGAAGTGAATGTGATTAATTTGGATGTATGGGTATAGATGGGTAGACCCCCATTGCATCCATCCTCCAATGTGTTGTTTATGGCTAATCGAACTAAGGCCACTCCCATCAGAGTTTTAAAAAATGCATCCATTACCATACAAGGGGCCAAGTTCACTGGGGACTTTGAGGTCTTCACACTTACAAAAGTGGATAACTTCCCAGCTCTACTTGGGCAACCTTTGTGTTATATAAATAACATTGATCTATGGTTCAACAAGAGATATATAAGTTTTGAGAACAAGGAGGAAAGATTGATTATCCCTTTAGAATATGGGAAGTATGTGCCTTATGCTTAACCTTTGAGTGAGGAATACCTAAACAGAAATTATGTACATGACATTCGAGATCCAGAAGTACTTGAGCCATCTAAGGAAGGATTCCTCCATTAGGAAGATGCATAGTTTATTAGTGATACTACAAGTGTTTCTTGTGACAATTGGGCACATGGCACCTATGAGATGGTTGGGCATGAAGTAATAAATGCATTTACATGGAGAATCATGCCTTGTTGTATTAGGAGGATAGGTAACAAATGCATGCCATGGTACACTAGAGAAGGAAACCCTATGGTATTCCTGCGCACCATGGAGGAGCAGTGGATGAATCAAGTTGAAAGAATAAATATGTTAGTGTATAGCTTGTGCGGGACAGAAGCATGCTAGCGGATGGTTCACATGGATAATCTTATAGAATAGAATGAAGTTAGAATTTCTCTAACCAATTGGTTCTTCAAGAACAATGCGCCTACTACAATCTGCATGTATCATGGTAATCAACCTGTTCAACACCACATTTAGTAGTGTGAGAGACTCTAGACAGAGGGGAAGGAAGCTTTACCACCTTCACTTTGGGTGCACAAACTTTATTCCACTTTACAAGGCTGCACATAACCTTGGTATGTTTATACAGAGATGCATAGGGAGACTAGAAATTGGCAAGACTTGATTGTAGGAATGACCTAGAATTTTGACTACTTCTGTAATAAACCTCCGGTGGAAGAGGCATTATAGGTTATAAAGCGCTTAACTATGGGAGATAGTGCAAAAGATGAAGAACTCATTCAGGAGTTATTTGGTGAGGTAGAATTATGAGCGCATTTTGATAAAGTAGAAGAGATAGACGCCACACTACTTAAGTGCACTTTCTTTGAGAGGGAAAAAGGTAATATGGTCTACATAGTTGATGATGAAGAAGTAGAAAATATGGATATAGATAATTGAGTAGGTATGTGTGAGGTGTTAGACAGTGCGGATAAAAATGTGTGTGCCTATCATGAACCTATGAAGACCAAGAAAGTGAACATTGGCATGGATGTTGAACCAAAGGAGGCAATAATTGGGGATTATTGGTCTGATTCTGAAGTGGAAAAAATAATTGAGTTACTACAATATTTTCATGACTTATTTCCTAGGGGATACCATGAATTAAAAGGAGTGCATGATTCATTAGGAGAGATGAATATTAAGCTAAAATAAGGTTTGCGTATGGTCAAGAAGAGACCTTATAGGATGAACCCAAACCTGTGTGTAAAAGTTAAGGACAAAATTGATAAAATGTTGAAATCTGACATCATTAAGCCCCTAGAGGAATCAGATTGGGTTAGCCCCATGGTAATTAGTATAAAGAAAGATGTTCAGATTAGGTTTTGTGTGGATTATAGGGAACTGGATGTTACATGTGTGATTGATCCTTTTCCTATGCCTTTTAGAGAGGAAATATTAGAAGGAATTGCAGGGTGTAAAGTTTACTCTTTTACAAATGGATTCTCTAGGTATCATCAGGTTAGGATTGCATAGGAGGATCAAGAAAAAATGATTTTCACCACCGAATGGGGAATTTTTACATATACTATGATTCTCTTTGGTCTAAAAATGCACCTATTGTATTTTTGCGCATAGTTATTCAAGCATTCTAAGACTTTATTCACAACTTCCTATATGTTTACTTGGATGAATGGACGGTGTATGGACTTGTTAAGGATCATTATTTCAATTTTCTCCTAATTTTTGAAAGATGTAGACATTTAATCATATCTTTAAACATCAAGAAGTGCATGTTTGCTACATCTTTTGGAACTATTGGGGAACATCATCTGCAAAAAGGTTTTTAGTGGATCCAATAAGGTAAGGTAGCTTGATTGTACATCTAGAGGAGCCTACCGGTTAGAGTGAGGTGCACAAATTCTTAGGTCACAATGGGTAATACATAAAATTTATCAAAGGATATGCAAATATTTATGCACCCCTTGAAGAGTTACTAAAAGGGAAAGGAACATTCTATTAGGGAGAACCGCAGCAGTGTGCATTTGAGGTGTTGAAGGAGAGACTTACAACATCACCTATTCTATGTTTTCCTTCATGGAACCAACCATTTCATGTACATGTCGACACCTCTAGAACAAACATTGGTGTGGTGTTAGCTCAACCTAGAGAGGGTATTATAGATCATCCTATCTATTTTTCTAGTCGAAAGTTGCCTCCTACTGAGTAAAAGTATACATAAATAGAGTGCGAGGCCTTGTCGATGATCTACGCGTTCTGCAAAAATTCTAATAGTATTTTCTAGAAAAACCTTTTATATTTTATACTAATCACATGGCATTAAAATTCTTGGTAAATAATCAAGTTTTATAGGGCCACATGTGTCGATGGGTGCTATTATTCAAAGAAATTGATTTCACAATTTTGGTGAAACTAGGTAAAAGTAATTCGGCCTTGACCACTTATCAAGGATTTATTTAGGGGAGGACGCGTAGACAATTAAAGATATAATTCTAGATGAATATTTGTACAGTTACATCACGTGCCTTCAAAATTGGAGTATATAGTTATCTTTTTATGCACTTTGGTATGGCGCTTGAGATGGAATTAAAGAATTAGAGAAGAAACTTGCAATTCACCGGCACACTTTATGTTGATTAGTGGTGATTTATACAAACTAGGTTGAGATGAAGTATTTTGTCGGTGTGCACTAGAACATGAGCACATAGATATCATGGAACAAGCTCATGGTGATATTGCATGTGGGTACTATACATGTGACGAAACCGCGCATAAGATTTTACTTTCTAGATTATGGTGGGAGACCTTGTAAAGTATTGCAAGGCATGTGATCGGTGTTAGTGCCTTGGAAAACTTAGGCAAAGAGATGAAATGCCTTTAAGACCTATTCCTAGTGTAGATCCATTTGAGAAATGGGCTATAGACTTTGTGGGTCCTATTACTCCAGCCACACGTAGAACTAGATCATGTTATATCAGCATGTGCACAAATTATCTTACAAGGTGGGCACATGCAGTGCCTACAAAGGATTGTACAATGGATACAACATCGGAGTTCTTATGGAAAAATGTTCTTACTAGGTATGGATTTCCGATGAGCTTATTGGATGAATTTATGGTTGCTCACCATAAGACTACACCTTATCACCCTTAAGAAATGCATCCTTGACAAGATATTGAGCCAGTCCTTGACAAATTTTTTTATGTTGGAACGAAAAATTGTGATGATAAAGTTTATGTTGTGCTTTAGGTGTATATAACAACCTACAAGATGTTGAATAAGGCCACACCCTTTAAGTTGGTGTTTGGCACATAAGTAGTTCTTCCTATAGAATTCATGTTACCTTCTTTGTGTATTGCACACAATGGATGCCTAGCTAATAAAAAATAATTAGAAAAAATAATCGACAAGTTAATATAGTTGGATGAGATGCGCGCCATAACATGTTGGAGTTAGAAGTAGGAAAAATCCAAGCGAGAAGGCATGACATGAAAGACACATCGAGAGAAAAGAATCTTGAGGTTGGAAAGATGGTGCTTCTTTATGATTCTAAGTTTCGTGTCATTCAGAAAGCTTAAGGTGCATTTTTGGGACCGTATATTATCACTCATATACTTGAATCAGGCCCTTGTCGATTAACAATGCTTGATGGAATACTATTACTCGATTAATTTATTGGGATTAGGTGAAGCCCTACTATAAATAAGTCTTCTTGGTGTTTGTAATAAGGTAGTATTTCCATTTAGTATAGGTTTCCCTTTTTGTATTTCTTTTAATGTATTTCCTTCTTTGTTGCTATGCTTTGTTAATTTAGTTTGGTGTTTTGTGTAATAAGCACGTTTGTGCGTTGGAAGCTAATTACAATCTGAAGTATTTTTATGCGCAGAGGACTACACATACCATTGGTGTGGGATGGTTTTAATTTTTTATTCACAAATTGGTACATATGAAAACAAACGGTTACATGTGTTATTCAAGTATGGAAAGGAGGTGTTAGAAGATTGCTTTTAAAAGAAGACCATAGATGGAAATGAATGAAGGGACAATATAACGTGAGGTAAGCAAAGGATGTGGAAACTTCTAGAAGAGGGTGCAAAGTGGTGAGGTACTCGGTGCATGGAAGTGCGTGGAAGATAATTCTATAGTTAAAAGGTAGGAATGAAAGCTAGAAGGTTATATAGCCGGGCGCAAAATTGTACCACACGGAAATTGAAAAAATAGTCAATAAATGAGGGGATTATTGGTCGGTGAAGGAGCAATAACTGCACTAATGTTTTGAAAATATATATAAGGGCGTGATACGAGTTCTTTTTTCCTTTGCAATCACAATTATTTGAGTGATCCAAGTGTGACCGAGCCAAATGAATCGTATTAAGGTGTGGAGAGTTGTGAAACAAGACGTAGAGAGAAGATTTGTGTGCGAAAGAGGATTGCATCCCCATTAGTGAAGGGTTTGAGTGAAGTAGAAGCGTTGAGAAGATGCTAGGGCACATAGATTTGAGCTATGGTTTGAGCTTACTTGATATATAAAAGGCAAGATTTTGACAATGACACCTAAGAAATCACCCGTAATGTAGTATGAAAGAGAAGAAAAAGGTAGAAGTAGAGGTCGAGATTACTCCTGAGAGAAATTTCTCGGACTTGCAATACCCAAAAGGAATGATAGTCATTTGAGATTGGGATTCATACAATCGCTGATGTAAGATAAGTGATTAAAATCATCACACCACCAAAAACAAAGGAGAATTAGATGTATTTTTGAACAAAAAGACCAACAAACGCATGATAGACAATATGCCAGTGTATGATGATGTTGGAGAGAAGTTGTTGAAGAAGGTAGGAGTCTATCAGTTATATGAACTCCCTTATTTTGGAAAACAAGTTTTTTTATTTGGAATATGGGTAAATGGTTAATGGGAAGTTAGGGACAATGTGTAGAGGTTGGAATGTAGTAATAAAATAGGTTTAAATAGTTTTGAAATGGTTAGGATAAGTTTTTAAGAGGAATCAAATAAGATTTTATAGCTATAAAGTAAAGTAGTATTTATGGGGTGTGGGAAAATATTTACATGGAGTAAATATTGTAAAGGATTTTAGACTTGGGATTATTTTTTATAGATTAATTAATGTGACTAAATGACTTGATTTGATTTAATAGTATTTGTAAAGTTAGTGTATGTGGTCGGGAAATTAGTGATGCTAATTTTAGGTGTCTACAAGAAGATACAATGGTAATCTGTTAGATCTTTGTTCTAACCCACAAATGACCTTATCTAAGGAAATAGACATGCTAAATTGGTTTTAATACCATCCATTCTAGATAATGATGTAAACTGGATATTTTTGAGCATGATGAGCATATTTTCCAGTTCATTCGAGAATGAGGGAGAGTTACTATCAAATTTGTAATCTGCCTTGCAAGATAGTTATAGTGATCAAGTTATTCAATTACGAAAAATAATTTAATCAAATAATTAGTTACTATTTAGGGTATTTTTAACTTTAATGATGGATTTATAGGAAAAAAAGAACATGTCCATGTTTCAAGAGGATTATAAGCAAGTTACCTTTGTATAAATAAAATAGCTTCTACTTAGGAAGTTATGTAGTGTTGAAGAAGAACAATATTTTGTTTCCTTGTGTCAGAACTTTCATGATGTATTCTCATGGATTTTTAGGATATTAAAGGATTTGACCACAAAATTTCTCAATATGTTATTCATCTTGATTCCAAGATTAAGACAATTAGACAAAAACACAAACCTACGAACCCTAGGATTGAGCCCTTATGAGGAAAGGGTTATCCAAAATAATTGTGTTGAAAATAATATTTCCCATCAATTATTCATCTTGGGTGGAAAATTGGTTCCATTCAAGAATGAAAATTGATAAATAATGCTCTACATGGATTTCAAGGACTTGAGTAAGGATTCATTAAAATATCAAAACCTATTCCTTCAATGGACCAAATCCTTTAAACATTGGTTGTATTTGAAAGGTTCTCCATGTTTGATGGTTACTTAGACTTCAATCATATCAATATTATAAAGGAGGACCAGTACAAAACCACTTTCACAAAAAAAATGGGGAACATATGCATCTCAAAAGATGCCTTTTGGTTTTTCAAACACGGGTGCCACATTTTAAAAGGAAATGGACATTGTTTTCCATGGACTCATCAACCAATTTGTTCTTTTTATCTTGATGACATAACGTTCTTCTCTAAGAAGGAAAACAACATATGTTGCATTTAGATAAAGTCATTAAGGAATGCAGGGTATTTGAAGTGTCATTGAACCTCAAGAAAATAATTTTTGTAATTTTATAGGGTAAGTTATTGGGTCACATTTTTTCAAATTATGGAAACACAAATGACTGGAAAGAGTCTCTAATATTATTTCTCTTTCATTTCCAACTCACAAGAAGGTCGCTCAAGTTTTTCTAGACATAATCAATTTTTTTAGGAATCTCATTCCTAACTTTGCATGATTAGTCAAGCGTATCACCCTGATGATGAGGAAGGAAATTAATTTTAAGTGGAACATGGGGGGAAGGGAAATATTCACCAAGATTGAATCCAGGATAGCTGAAGTTCCAACACTCAGCAATCCAGACATTTCAAATTATTTCATCCTTTATGCTTATGGTGCACATCTTATTATAGCCATGGTTCTCACTCAAAAGAATAATGGATACTTGGATTTTTTATGGATTTGTTTAGATAATAATTGAAATATTTCAAACTTAGGTATAGCCATTTAGAAAAATAGGTTTTTACCATCTTATAGGCTCTTAAAAAGTTCAAGCCCATGTTAAACACCAATTGTATCGAGTCTTAGTCTCACACCTCGGTGTGAAATATTTTCTCATGGTGGTATAAATTAATGAAAAGAGAGCTGGATGGGTTACCAAAATCATGGAGTTTGATGTGACCATCAAGGCTAAATAATTGGTGAGAGGCATAGCCTTATGTCAATATATTTCCTTAGATGATGGGAAGAATTAGGAAACTTCTTTCTTCATGAAAGAGGAACAAGAACAATTCACAAAGGATTCCCGAGGATTTTAGTGATATTCAACAAAACCATCCATGGAGTAGTATAAACCCACGTAAAAAACTAATTCATCCTAGCCATGACATTTTGATGAATGAAATAGCATTGTTTCTTGCAATTGGTGGCTACCCTCCTAGTTTAAGTAAAAAAAAAAAAAGAATACACCTCAGGTTACAATCAATTACTTATGTATTAATTACTGGAATTATTTTCAAAAGGAATATTTATGGTGTCCTACCTAGGTGAATTGAAGGAGAACATCCAGATAATTTTTGGTGTAATTCCATAATGGTTTCTATGGCGAGACATTTCTCATCGAAGGCTATAGTAATGAAAAAATTCTCAAATAAGGATATTTTTAGCCCACATTATTTGTACATGTTTATTAATGGATGCAAATATGAAAAGAATGTTCCTTCTTCACTAGTAAGAATAAAATGGCAGCCCTTCCCCTTCATCTTATTCAATCAAATGAGCCCTTCTCTCTATGGGGATTGATTTTTAAGCATGATTAATCCTCAATCAACTATAGGCCATAAATGGGTTTTAACAATAACATATTACTTTACTAGGTGGAGTGAGGCCACACCAATCAAGGAGACTACTGAATTAGTCATCATTGATCTCTTAGAGGACATTAAAACAAGATTTGGGGTTCATCAAAATATCATTTATGATAATGATACAACATCTGTATGATCCAAGGTTTCTTATTAGGATCTTAGAAATGTAATATATTTGAAAAATTCCTTTAATTATTACCCATAAGATAATGGTTTGGTGGAATCAACTAAGAAGAACTTGATTATAATCATGAAGAGGACTATGAAAATCAATCAAACACAATGGAACACTAAAGTAAACAATGTTATTTTAGCTGATAGAATCACTCCAAATAAAGACATTGGAAATATTACATTTTCCCTTGTGTATGGCGAGAGGCTAAGTTCCCATTATCATTGGAGTTACCTTCATTAGAGCTAGCTCAACAATTGTAATTTGAGGGAGATGATCAAAGAGAGATAAGAATGGTAGAATTGGTTAAAATTGAAGAATGGCTATGATCCACCATAGCTAATATGAAAGATCATCAAATATTGAAAAGTAATGGTTTGAAAATAAAGCTAAGCTATATATTTTTAAGCGCAGGAGACTTGGTCCTCGGGTTTGACATGAATATAGCTAAACGAAGGCATTAATCTAATTTTGATACACTTTGGAATTGGCCATATATTATCTTAAACGCTCCCATTAAGTTATCATAGTGCATCATGTAAATACTTACGTTTTATGTGTTCTTGTAGGTTCCCTCCTTTTTGCATATTCATCACCGATTGAGTACCTTTTCCTCAATCGTTGTGGTGATTTCTTAGTTTTTAATAAGTGTTGTGTACTCTTTACATGTTTCAACTAAAACATGTATGATCTACCCCTTTTACATAAGTTTTGAGCCCCTTACAGCAATACATGAATGTTAAGTAGATATTATTATTCTAAGGAGAAGACACAAAGAATGTGAGTGCGGGAACAAGGTGCATTTGAAGGCACAAAATGATAGGAAAGGAAACACACGCCAAGACAATTTGATTCAAGACTTAGCCATTTTCATGGATACAAGCTATTTTTGGAGATAGCGTGTGGAGCACACATCGGGATGGAGACTTACACGACATGTAAAAGTTATTTTTGGAATGAGTATCTGATAATCACCATGCACGAGTTCAAGATAATAATAGGATTACTTCTTCTAGTTAACTATAGGATGTCTATTATTAGCGCACTTGCATGTGTGCATGTTATTGTAAAGGTGCATGGCTATTATCAGCATGCAACCTATTTTGGGAAGTGCATAGGTGGTGAAGGGAAATTCCCCACCCCTATAAATATGTAGTGAACTATGTAGTTTAGAGAGACGAGTTACTTTAGAGTTATGTTGCTGGATCTAATGTGCGCATAACTTATGGTAGTACTTTGTAATGTAAGAAGCTTCTATGTTTTACAAAGGTGTTAACGTAATGTAATCTTTGTATTGTATGGATGATGTTGTTAAACATGACTATAACTCGTTCTTGTATGGTTAATCTTATCAAAGTTATTGTTTAATTCTTGATTATCTAATATCTAGATCTAGCTATGCACTATGGAATGTTTATGGTTATTTATGGTTTTATATATATTTTATCTTCATCACTCTAACATCCTGTACAAGCAACTCTAAAGAGGGGTCTGGTACCTTTGCATGCTTTGGGTGAGTGTTCAGCTTAGGGTGGGTGATGTGCCAAAGATTCACAGGTTTTCATAGAAGATTTTAGGTTGCATCAATGAATCATCTCAAAGTTGGGTTCATAGTAAAAATAGTTAATTAAACTAGGTTTCACTATGTATTTTTTCATCTCTATGATATCACCTTCAATTCAATATTAAGTTCATGTGGATTCACAAGACAAGTATAAAAATATTTGGTATTAGTTTCAAGTTTATTCCTAACTTCATCCCCAATGATGCTTCAATGAAGTTGGTCTTCATCATCTAGCGAGTAGATTTCCCAGGAGGTCATCAAATTGTTATACGATATTACACCCCATGTAGTTATGAAAAAAACATCAAAAGGAAAAAAATATCTGTAAAATTCTAAGGACATTGATTTAGTCTTCCAAAAATGGAGAAATGTAGTGTTTCGTGGGTTCTTCTAATCCATGAACAAAGAAACTAGTAGTTAGGGAGTTGGGAGAAATTCTATAAATTAGTATTGTGTGAAATAGTTTAACCATCGCAACACTAAGGAAATAATTCCTTCGTAGGTCAAGTCAAAATATATCACCATAGAGATGCATATCCACGGGATTAAAAAAATGGGTATTTTTCAAAATCGAGAGAAAGGCCACGAGAACAAAGAGAGTTCTTATTTGTTTAAAAACATGAATCAAAGGATTAGACCCTTGCAGGTTGTGTGAAGTATTTCCTCTCATCATGGCAAGTAAGGGGGAAGTTGTGAGGGTCATGGAAAAGGAAAAAAATGAACCTATGAAGTGAAAGCTACTAGAAAATAAAAGAAGCAAAATCATGGGAAGGACTTAAGGCCACACCCAGGACTCCCTATTCCTTCGGGTGTGTTAGAGTTAGATTAATTATAGGATTAATTTATAATTGATTTAATTTAATTTGGAAATTAATTAAATCTATATTTAGAGTAACTAATGTAATGTATGATCAACAAATGTTAAATATACAATAAATGACACAAGAAAATAAACATGTAAAGTATGTAAACCTAAACAAGAAGGAGAGATAGGGAGACTTAGGTAATTTTGAATGGATAATAATTGATCTAGGTAGGTGTGTGATTGATGAATAGATTGCAAAAAAATTCACCTATCACTGTAAAATATAGAATCCATAAACATATCCGGATAGAGGTGTCCATAGTATGACAGAGGCGCTAGGCACTTGAAGACTAGAAATAGGCATTGGTGACTATATATATGCTTAGAATCTGATTTCTTTTGTGTCACTATTTTTTTGCATTACTCTTTGTTGAGCATGTTATATTTTCACCAAGATCTCCGATGATACCCGTAACCTGCAAGAGAGATAGTTCACCTACACAAGCCCACAAACCACATCAAACCTAAAAAGGAAAATGCAGAATAGGGAGTTGGACTAACCCCAATGGTCACCCAAATAATGAAATTATGAAAGAGCGTTGTCCTAAATCTCATAATCCATGTAGTTCTTATAAGTGTGTGTAGAAATTGTTCCCTAGGATGTCCTTGTGCAAGTTTCATAAATGATAGCATGTTGTAGCTATAATGTAGCTCAATGAAGTAATATGTTTGGATGGAATATAATAGACTTCCTCTTATTATGTTGTGTATGCAAAAGTATGCATCCCTTTTCCCTTGAATGGATGCTATATGAATGTCTTTAGAGTGCTTTAGTGCCTTTGGAATGTAATATTAAGTGATGATAGTAATGCTTAGTTCTTGGTCCTACACTTTGAAAACTTAACTATATATTTATATGATTCCCTTATTTAAATTTTGTAATTGGCAACCTAAGGCTGACATATAAGTGAAACATATTCCCAAAAGATAAAAGAGGCCCAAAAAGAGTGAGTAAGGTAAGAAAGGGTCAAGAGCACCCAATAGGGATAGGATTGCATGGGAGTTACTTTCTTGGTTGAGCACTTTGGTGCTGAAGCCATGAAAGATAATAAAAATTCTTCTTGGGTGGTAGGGCATGTAAGACCAAATAGAAAACAAGAGACAAAGAAAAGAGGCCAAAGATAGTTGTCAACCACTAGTTTTCTTGATTAGGAATCATGTAAATGATAGCATGCTTTTAGGACCTAGAAATGTACCCAAGTGCGTGATTTTGTGTCTACAACCATTAGAAGTATATTGTGTTATGTAGGTTTTCTTAAATCCACATAGAAAATAATTTGACATTCTCTGGATGTTTGTATCAAGCGCATGAAGTCACACACTTAGAGACAATCCCATGTTGCCTCAAAATTTTGGGTCTTTGTGATTCAAAGCAGGTACAAATTTGAGTTGCAACAATAGTGACACATGTTTATTATTTTTATTGGAATTATCACTCATATATGATTACAATTAGTGCTTCATCCTTTAAACTAATATGTTTATTATTTTGATTTGGGTTATATGTATGGACATGTATGTTTCAGTTAAATAACACATGTTATTGAATGTTTTTATCTTCATTTATGCTTTTATATGAATTGCATGATTAATTATTAATTGTGGTTTTCCTTTTTATTCATGCTTCACTATATTTGGGATCGAACGTTTTGATGTGTTCTTTGAGTGTACATGTGACATGTGAGCCAACTAAGGATTGGAGACTACGCTAATAATGAGACTACCAAATGTAGTTGAGTAGGGCTAATAGTGTGCATCCTAGTTATTATTATTCTATTTGTTGTTAAGATTATTAATTACATTTATTGTTAATCTTAACACTCTAAAATATTCCCTAACCATTTATTATTCCACCTCAAACTTTTAGAATCCTATGTGTAACTTTGTATGAGTTGGAACAAGTCAAGATAAGTGGCATAAGTTTCCAAATTCAAATAAAATTAAAGAGGCTCATAAAAATGGGTGTAAACCAACTCTTATGACTCATTTTTGATAAAATATAGAAGCCTTGACTTATGGGTAAGCTTAGGTAGATATTTTTTTGATAGTTGGTATCATTTATGATATTAAAGACATCCATAATGCATGTAGGTTAAAAATAAGCCTATTAATGAGGGGAATGAAAGTCCTTGGTGTGCTTTGGATCTTTGTGAATGCATTTAAGGGAATTTGGTGGAATATGTGACATGAGAAGATATTTGTGGTAAATAAAATTCCATGAGATCTCATCCCAATAGGGGTGTTTCCGACTGCGGAAAGAAAGGAATGAAAGAGAGGGTGAAGAAAGATCAGATCCGAAGGAAGAAAAGAAATGAATTCCAAAGTAGAAAGGTCAGAGGGTTTGTGTTTTGGGATTGGTAGTAAAAGCAGAGCCAAACCTACTTGCATAAACGAATAAAGAAATACTGATGAATAAATGACAAAAAAGTAGAGATAGATTCAACAGAATAAACACATAGATCTGACATAAGAAAGATTAGATGCCCATAACACACATATTCAGCAAAAAGTCTTAATATTTACATTAATATCTTCTTCAGTTACAAAAAGTACAAAGCCTTTTATTCTCACTTCTATTTTTCATCTAAAAGATATCCACCACTTGAATACAACAAGTATTCAAGTACATATAGAAGGAGAGAAGAAAAGAAGACAAAAGCAAACAAACCACTTAATTACAAAAATATCTTATAATAGATTACAAAGTCATTTGTTGACTTTTGACAATTTTGGTGAATGATATCATCCCATGGTGCAACATGGATGATGTCATCATTTGTGTCAACAAATTTTGGATAATTTACAAGGAGAAAGTTGGGAAGAAGGAAACTATTTGTTGTCATCCCACGGCTGGAAGGGGGTATCTTACTTTTGCTGCTTGGGTGACGAGATGTGGAACTGGGCACGGTACTCCATGAACTTGCTGATCATGGGTTGAAGTTGATCCTCGGAAGGATCCTTGTGTCTATCGCTGATAGCTTCGCAGGTCTCCCGCTCATCTATGAGCTTTTTCTGGGAGTTTGGAATAATCATTCTCTGCCTCTATCAGGTACTCGATGAAGTCGCGACATGCCAATAGGTTGTTGATGGATTCGGCATCGAATGTGACCTCTAGCCCCAGTCCCTGTGAAACAATCTCCTTGAAGATCTGAATAGTTTCCTCAACCTTCCTTAAGGTGAAAGAAGAAGTGAGCAACCCTGGAGACATTCTGAGAACAATCTGTTCCATTTGATGCATTGCATCCAGGGCTACCTCCTTTACTTTGTTGATCTTCTCTAGGACGAACTCCAGCTGATCCACCCGATAATCTAGAGTAGAAAGGATTTTGTTGAGGGCTCTGGGGTGTCCAAAGACGCCGAACTTGACCAGATCTTCAACTGAATAGTCAAGCATTTTCTGAAAGGTCTCGTGTTGCATCCTGGCATGATCCAGCTCTTCGGAGATGGGTCCTGCTATCACCTGGAGTTCTCTATTCATTTGATTGATATTCTGGTACAAATCGGTGAACTTAGCGATAACTCCCTCACTTTCCTTAAGGATTTGGCTCCTCCAGGTAGAAACTGCCATGCCCTGCTCACCGATTTTAGCATATTCATCGATCTTATCCTGGTTCAGAGGTTTAGTAGTTTTGGTGGCGATTGTAGGAGGCGTACTGCCCATTTTCTGCAAGGCATGGAGAAGATGTTTATTTTGCTCCTTTAGCAGTTTTTCTCTCTTCCTTTACTTCTTGGAGTTTCTTGCAAAGGGTGTCAACTACAGATAGGGCCTCTCCTTGCAGGCTTTTTGAAGATGTCCCCATCGTGACTTGAGTCACTGTGTAATCTATCGAGACAGATCCTTTTTATCCTTCAAAGGATTGGGGTATGCAATCTCCATCACTCTCTCCCTTGATGCACTCTGAGAGAAGCGGGTTATCAGTTTTTGCTTCTTGATCCCCTTTGATGGGATGATGGCAAAGTCCATCGGGGTGATGGGAACTTTACTCTTCTATTGACTCAGGTGCTGGGAGACCCAAGTCGGACTTATGGGAGGAGGACCACAAATAGAGAAGGGGCTAGCTGTAGTAGTAGTAGAAGGAAAAATGTGGAGACACTTGGAAGTGGCATTGAGAGGGAAGCCGAGGAATTGCTCGCGGGAGGCGAAATCTGCAGGGGAGGAAGACATAGGAATGGAAGGGAGCTCGAGATATGAGGGAAGAAATGGAGGGGACAGCTCCGTGAGAGAAGAGAAGATGGATGAGGAAGAAGGGGGAACAATGGAAGATGGGGGAGAGGACACGACCAAAGGAATGGTCGCTTGGGTCACTCGAGGAGGGGAAGGAGGAGAGGGAGAAGGGACAAAAGGGACCTCAATAGTTATAGTCGTGGCCACATCCTGAGTGGATGTGCCTATCGGAACATCTTCCATTACTTCTTCTTCTAAGCTTTCCAGGATTACAACTGTTCTTGTGAAGTGGAAGGAGGGCTTTCAGGAGCTTCCTCTTGGGTGGAGCTGGATTCACCCTCTTTACCTTTCCCTTTTCCCTTTGGCTGCTGTTTGGACCGAGGAGGTGTGTTGCCCAACGGAGATGTGATGAAATCAACTCCGAGGTAGATGAGACCATTCATTCGGCACCAATGCTC
The DNA here is from genome assembly GCA_018340775.1 of Taxus wallichiana var. yunnanensis. NCBI lineage: Eukaryota > Viridiplantae > Streptophyta > Pinopsida > Cupressales > Taxaceae > Taxus > Taxus wallichiana. Next base: position 189,550,857 of record CM031243.1, read on the forward strand.
TGTTCTTCGCAGAGTTTCCTTGACCCTTTCCTCAATTGTCTGAGGCGCTTTGGTCCTGTCAATCGCAGCAAACGGCCAGTCATCTCCACCTGTATCAAGATACACTTGATCAACTTCTTGCTCAGTAGTTTGATAGCCTTTTGGGATGATGGCCACACCATACTGGATGATTTCGGCCAAGGCTAAGTGGGAATGATCCTTCCTCCTGAGCTCGACCTCATGATATATGTCGATGTAAATGTCTTCGATCTGAGGGATGTGGATCGGATCGAGCTTGCCCCAGGAAGATAATTTCTTGGGCCGAAGGTGGGCCTTCTTTGGGTTGTTATGCTTTGGATTCAAAGCACCTCCGCTTTTCAAACATGTCCTTCACCTTGTGGTGAGAGAGACACATATACCTGCCCACTGTGAGGGGGAAAGGAGTTCCACCCTTCTTTCTCTTGAGACACTTCTCATGGTAGGTGATAAGTTGTCTTGACAGCTCCAACAAGATTAACTTGGGACCGACATATCTCAGCAATTTAGTTGGTTCCCCCAAGAAGTTAACTACCCTTAGATAGGTGAAGGTGGGGAATTGAGTGAACAAGGCCCCCCATTTCTCTGTATCTGCTACGATGCTCTTGGTCATACGACCGTGGGTCATGTTCGGCCTTAGAAGATAGATGATGAAATAGAAGAAGGCATCGTTGATCTTTGTGAACTGGGGAATGCTATTTTCCAGCTTCAGCTCTAGATAGTATTCATATATTTTAACCTGGGGCCAAACCCCACACCGCATTAGAGCTGGATAGTCTCTTTCTGAAGCTGCTCGATATATTGTCTTGCGAGGATCTCTGCCCACTCAAAGCGTTGATCGGGCACATTTTTGTTCATCGTTTCTAGGTATCGCAGCATCCACTTGTGAAAATAGTGGGCATCAGGAAGCCCAAACACTCTGCTCAGGAACGTGATTGTGTCACTGAGTTCCTCTAAAAAGTCACTGCAATGAATGACTTGTGGCCACCGAGTCACCACCTTTTTGTTCTTTAGGTATACTTCGTTCATCAGTTGCATGCACTGATCCTCATTGTCATCCCAAGCCTTGATGTAATCTTCCTGGCTTACGGCCACAAAGTGCCGATGGTGAGGTATGCCAAGCATTATTTCGAAGTGGCGTGTAGTGAGGTTGATTATGACCTCGCCCTTCTTGTTGTGGACACATCTTGTGTCTTTGTTGTAGCATCGGGCTACTACCATCATAAACTCATTGTTCACGGCACTTACAGGGATCCCGCCAGCAAAATGTAGCGCACTGCCCATCAGTTTGTCCATCCATGGACTTCTTGTGACCCTCTGGGTTCTGGCCCAGAAATCCTCCATATCAATATGACCCAGTTCTGAGTCTCTAATGTCTATGCCACACTCTGCTTGGGACTCAAGCATCCTGACCCTCTGATACTTGTACTTCATTTCTTCTTCTGTGAGCTTGGCTTTACCCTTAGATTTGGTAGGTCTCTTGCTTGATGTTGACATATGTAACTCTGAACTTAGTTGTTGATCTGCAAGAATAAGAAGTGAAACCCAACGCAAGAAAGTCATATCAGCTATTTGATCTTCCATTAAAGCATCAACAGAAGAAAGAGTTAGTGATTTTAAGGCCTCAGGACGCAGGGTGCATGAATACTGCAGGTTACGGTGGCTGCTGCAAGGGATAAATCAGCACCAAAGGGTGCATGGCGCATGGACACTGCAGATTGCATTTTTGTTGTTGTAAGCATAAGTGCACCTGCGCCATATGTATACATTTTATAAAGGGCACAGATATTTTTCATGTTACACGGGTGCAAGATGTGCCAAAGGGCATGAGTTTAATGCGTGTAACATCATTTTTTCATGCGCCATAGGGGAACTTGGCGCGGCACATGGAAGGTCTGCACAACATGATGTTGTTGTAACAATGGATGCGCCTGGACCATTTTAACAGTTGTACTTGGCGCATATAAATTTAATGTTACATACATGCAGGGTGCGCCAAAGGGCGCATGGTTTTGTAATGTTGCACGCAAGTTTGGTGCGCCAAGAGGGCATAGGGAAAGCGGTTGCAACAAGCGAAAGGAGTGTGCCTTGAGGGCGCAAACTTCTTCTTGATGTAACAGGCAGGGGATATGCGCCATTGGCACGATTGTATATTATGTTGCGGGGGTGACAGATGTGCCAAAAGAAGAAAAATAATTGATCTTTCTTTGAAGCTTTGATTCTTTCTCCGAGGTGTTCACTTTGTTAGGTTGTGGAGCCTGTTTTCATGTGTGAAAGTGTTGAAGACTGTACACTAAGAGTACTGTACACTTTTCATATAGGCGTAAAATTTTTGGTCTCAAAAAAATGCACCCGACATATCAGGAAATGTGTTTTTCTCATATGGGTGAGTTTTTGACCCATAGGTTTATGGGATGATGTTTTCCCATGGTTTTGATACCCACGGTTTTGTAAAACTGCTTAAGCAATTGTCTATTTATATGGTCTTATGCATATGATAGATGTACAAGTAAATATATTGCGAGATGTGTTTTGAATTGGTGTGAATTTCAAATTTTGTAGAGTTTGTTGAGCATAGCTCCAAACGGATCTGGGTATTATATTGAGAGAGTGGTGGCTTGTAATAAAATATGAGCAAGTGATTCTTGGTGGACGTAGCCCAAATTGGGTGAACCATGTTAAATATTGTCTCTTTGTGTTGTGTTATTTTATTCTGCAATTTTATTTGAGATCTGTAATAATTTATGCATATTAGTTTCTATTGTTGTGATTCTATGAGGGATTATTCCACATATTTTATCCCTTATTTCCTAACAATTGGTATTAGAGCCTGGTTTGGTTTGCTGAAGTGTTGAATCGCAGGGAAAGTTTTTAGCTTGAGTGGGAGCTATGGCAGATGAAGGAAGATCTAGGGTTGATAAATTCAACGGGTAGAATTTCAGTCTTTGGAAGATGTAGATGGAAGATTACCTTTATCAGAAGGATCTTTATACTCCGTTGTCTGAGAAGGTGAACAAACCCTCGAGTATGACAGATGCGAATGGGATTTGTTGGATCGGAAGGCACTTGGAACGATCCGGCTGAGTCTTGCATCTTCGGTATTATTTAATGTTTCAAAGGAAAAGACTACAAAAGATCTAATGGATGCATTAGGGAAGTTGTATGAAAAACCCTTTGCCTCTAATAAGATATTTTTAATGAAAAATTTGTTTAATATGAAGATGTCTGAGAATAGTTCAATAGCAGATCATTTAAATGATTTCAATATGGTAGTGAATATGCTAGCTTGATTCTGATAGAATTTGATGAAGTTAGGGATTTATTAATTCTGTGCTCTTTACCTAAGAGTTGGAATAGCCTGGTAATGGCGGTAAGTAACTCGGTTCTAGCTAACTCAAAGTTGAATTTTGAGGATGTTGTAGGGGTGATTCTAAGCGAGGAAATGTGAAGAAAAAGCTATGGGAATCTTCTACTTCAGGGAATGCTTTGACAGTGGAAACTAGAGGGAGACAGAAGAATAGAGGAAACCGTGGAAAATCAAAAGATCGGGAAAGGTCAAAATCTAAGAACAAGATTGTATGCTGGAATTGTGGAAAGCCTGGGCATGCAAAGAAGGATTGTTGGGAGCTTCGGGATAAGAAGAAACAATAGGAAGAAAACAAGGAGGCAAATGTGGCAACGGGTAATGTATGTCAGGATGCTTTGATTCTTTCTTTGTACAATATTATTGAATCTTAGGTTTTAGATTCGGGGGCTTCTTTCCATGCTTCTCCACATAGGCATTATTTTGTTGATTATGTTCAAGGAGATTTTGGGCATGTTTTTCTTGGTGATGATGAGCCTTACAGCATAGTTGGAAAAGGTTCTATTCAGGTTAAGATGCATAATGGGAATACTTGGCTATTGAAGGATGTCATACATGTGCCTACATTAAGATGAAATTTGATATCGGCAGGGCAGTTGGGAAGTGATGGTTGTATTGTGATATTTACAACAGACTCTTGGAAGGTTACCAAGGGTGCTCTTGTGGTGGCAAGAGGTAAGAAGGTTGGAACCTTGTATTTAACCACGATAGTACTAATGATTGTAATCTTGTGGCTTCAGATGTAGATACAACATTATGGCACTATAAGCTCGGTCACATGAGCCATAAGGGCATGAACATCATAAAGAAGAGTTTTCTGGATATACGAAACAAGTTTCAATTTCTGCATATATGGGAAACAGAAGCGCAGTAAGGTTTCTCAGGTTGGACCTACAAAGAAAGAGAGTAAGTTAGAGTGGTGCATTCGATGTGTGGGGCCACTCGGGTATCATCTCTTGGTGGTTCAAGTTATTATGTTACTTTTATTGATGATGCAACAAGGAAAGTTTGGGTTTATTGTATTAGAAACAAATCTGATGTATTTGACACTTTTGTTAAATGGAAAGCCTTGGTAGAGAATGAAACAGGTCTTAAGCTAAAATGTCTCAGGTCAGATAATGGAGGGGAGTATTGCAGCAATGAATTTAATGATTATTGTTCTAAGAATGGAATTCGCAGGCAAAAGATGGTTCCAGAACTCCACAGCAGAATGGGGTATCAGAAAGGATGAACAGAACAATAATGGAACATGCTAGGAGCATGAGGTTACATGTAGGACTGCCTCTTTCTTTTTGGGTAGAAGCGGTGAGCACAACTGTGTACTTGATAAATAGAGGACCCTCAAGTGCCTTGGATGGAGGCATACCTGAGGAGACATGATATGCTAAGAAATTTGATTATTCATTTCTTAGAGTCTTTGGATGTGAAGTGTTTATTCATATAGACAAGGATGATAGGACCAAGCTAGAGGCTAAATCAAAAAAATGTACTTTCATTGGTTATGGTGGTGATGACTTTGGGTTTAAATGTTGGAGTATTAAGGACAAGAAAATCATTCGGTCTAGGGATGTGGTCTTTAATGAGAAAGTCATGTATAAGCAACAGTTGCAGGAAAATAGGGAAGAATCCAAGAAATAATATGCAGTGGTAGAGGATCTTCCAGATGGGAAAGTGACCCATGAATCAGTTTAGGAACCTACTCAACAGGAACCCCAAACTCCTACAGTGAGGAGGTCTTCTAGGGTAAGAAAAGAACCTGAATGGTTTTCTCCTTCTCTTTATTATTTATTACTCACTGATAGTGGAGAGCCAGAGAGCTTTGATGAAGCAATGCAGGTAGATGCCAGTAAGAAGTGGGAGCAAGCCATGGATGAGGAGCATAAGTCTCTCATGGAAAACCACACTTGGGATTTGGTGAAGCTACCTGAAGGTAAAAGAGCATTACTGAGAACAAGTGGGTGTACGAGTTAAGATGAAGAAGGAGGAAAGAAAAGATATAAGGCTCGGTTGGTGGTCAAGGGGTTTGCACAAAAACAAGGTATAGATTTTGATGAGATTTTTTCTCCTGTAGTAAAAATGACTTCTATCAGAACTATTCTTGGAATAGTGGCAGCAGAAGACTTGCACTTAGAACAATTAGATGTAAAGACTGCATTTCTCCATGGTGATTTGGAGGAGGAGCTATATATGCAATAGCCAGAAGGATATGAAGTCAAAGGTAAAGAGGAGATGGTGTGCAAACTGAAGAAGAGATTGTATGGCCTGAAACAAGCTCCACGTCAATGGTATAAGAAGTTTGATAGCTTCATGATGGAGTAAGGTTATATTAGATGTCATTCTGACCATTGTGTGTATACAAAGAAATTTGAGGATGGAAGTTATATTATCCTGTGTTTGTATGTTGATGACATGTTGGTTGCAGGTAAAAACATGCAGGAAATAAAAGTACTCAAGAAGCAACTAAGTGAATCATTTGCTATGAATGATTTGGGTGCAGCCAAACAAATCCTTGGTATGAGGATATCTCGGGATAGGAAGGAACGAAAGCTAACTTTATCTCAGGAAGAGTACATTAAGAAGGTCTTGGAGAGGTTTAATATGCAGGATGCTAAACCGGTTGGGACTCCTTTGGCAGGCCATTTCAAGTTATCAAAGGAGCAGTGTCCCAAGACAGAGCAGAAAGAAACCAAATGTCCAAGGTACCTTACTCATCAGCAGTTGGTAGTTTGATGTATGTTATGGTGTGCACTAGGCCTGATATTGCCCATGCAGTGGGAGCTGTGAGTAGATTTATGAGTGATCTAGGTAAAGAGCATTGGCAAGTAGTAAAGTGGATCCTTCGGTATTTGAGAGGGACCATGGGGATAGTTTTGTGCTACAGTGGATCAAACACCACTTTACGTGGTTATGTAGATTCAGATATGGCTGGAGATGTAGACAACAAGAGGAGCACAATAGGTTATATTTACACTGTAGGTGGGACAAGAGTGAGTTGGATTTCACGACTACAGAAGCTGGTGGCTTTGTCAACCACGGAGGCTGAGTATGTTGCTGCCACAGAGGCAAGCAAAGAGATGATTTGGTTACAACAATTTCTTGAGGAGTTGGGGCATAAGCAGGAGGAATGTAAGCTGCATAGTGATAGTCAGAGTGCTATACACCTAGCTAAGAACTTTGCTTTCCACTCTAGGACAAAGCATATACAAATAAGGTACCATTTCATGAGGACAGATTTGGAGGAAGAGAAGTTAAAGTTGGATAAGATTCATACTAGTCGAAATCCTGCAGATACATGATGACCAAGGTGGTCACAAGGAAAAACTAAAGTTGTGTTCACTTTGGTTGGTCTTCTGAAAACTAGTGAAGGGTTGAGAAGCTTGCTCGAGGAAAACTAGTCTCAAGTGGGAGATTGTTAGGTTGTGGAGCTTGTTTTCATGTGTGAAAGTGTTGAAGACTCATACACTAAGAGTATTGTACACTTTTCATATAGGCGTAAAAATTTTGGCCTCGAAAAATGCACGACATATCGAGAAACGTGTTTTTCTCATATGGGTGAGTTTTTGACCCATAGGTTTATGGGATGGGTTTTGCCCATGGTTTTGATACCCACGGTTTTATAAAACTACTTAAGCGATTGTCTATTTATATGGTCTTATGCATATGATAGATGTACAAGCAAATATATTGCGAGATGTGTTCGAATTTGGTTGTGAATTACTGTAGATTTTGTTGAGCATAGCTCCAAACGGATCTGGGTATTGTATTGAGAGAGCGGTGGCTTGTAATAAAATCTAAGCAAGTGATTCTTGGTGGGCGTAGCCCAAATTGGGTGAACCACGTTAAATCACCGCTCTCTTTGTGTTGTGTTATTTTATTCTACAATTTTATTTGAGATCTGTAATAATTTATGCATATTAGTTTCTCTTCATTGCGATTCGTGGGGATTATTACACATATTTTATCCCTTATTTCCTAACATTCACATGTTGATAAGCTTCCTTTTAAGGGTACCTTTGGGTGATGAAGAAGCTAATAATAAGAGTTCCAAGCCATCTTTTCAGGACAGAGTCCCCTTTACTAGTAGATCTGGAAAGAGGGGGAAATGCATGGAGAAGAATGGAAAAAAGCGAGGTAGGGGGGAGTTCATGATTTCACAGCTAGGTAGTTGAGTTCATGCTTTGACAGATCTTTCTAATCACACAAACAAGCAGCCAAAACACAAAACACCAAAACACACAAAAGCATAGAGGACCTCTTACTAGGATTATATAATGGAGAAATGTGAAACCGGGTCCATGACGTGATCGAAAACGCGGCAGGTGGGTGCGGCCACAGTCTGAGAGAAATTCACGTGATTCTGATGAAAATGACAATGCGAGATGCGCTTATATATAGGCAAGGTGGTAATAAATGTGCCACCAACTTTTTCAAGTGGCGCATGAAAAGCACTGTCGACAACGGAAAGCATGCGCCCTTTGGTGCATCAAAATGCTTGCCAACATGAAGTTATGTGCACCTTTGGTGCACCAAAAGTGATGTCAACACAAGAATATGTGTGCCATTGGTGCACCAAAAAGTGGCGCAACAAAATTTTTGTTGACATGAAGGCGCATGCGCCTTGGCGCATGCAAGAAAGGTGCAACATAGTGAGGCGCACCAAAACGCCTGTTGACACCTCAAACCATGCGCCAAAGGACTTAAAGGGGGTGCATGAATACTTGATGTTGCAAGGACATTATGTGCGCCCGACCAAAAATACCAAAAAGGCTAAGTTCGGAAAACTAGATTTCCCGGGAAGGGATTTTGCAACGTTCCGAACGCGAGGAGTCCCTGACGAGGGACCGGAACAAAATTTTGGTAGGGTTATCTGTAAAATTTCCCTTGCCAATTTTACGGGATAACAAATTATTGTCCACCTTGGATGGTTTCTCTGGCTATAATCAAGTTGTTGTTAAGGAGTCAAAAAGATTTAAAACTACCTTTATCACTCCTTGGGGAACATATGTTTATGCAAGAATGCCTTTTGGTCTCATGAATGTTGGAGCTACCTTCCAAAGAGCAATGGATGTTGCTTTTTCTGGTTACATAAATGACTTCATTGTAGTTTATCAGGATGATGTGACTGTGTTTTCAAGGAGCAAAAAGATTACTTGCAGCACTTGGAAAGAATGTTGATCAGATGTAGAGAATTTGGAATCTCTTTGAATCCAAAGAAGTGCCATTTTGGGGTATAAAAGGCCAAGCTGCTTGGTCATATTATTTCAAAGGATGGTGTCATGATTAACCCTGAGAGGGTAGAAGAAATCAGCAAGGTTCCAATTCCAAGAACAAAGAAGGGCATCCAATCCTTCTTTGGGCAGATCAATTTCATTAGAAGGTTTATGTTTAATTTTTCTGAATTGACTCTTCCTATTACATGCATGTTAAAGAAAGAACAAGTTATCAAGTGGGAGGAGGCTACTATTTAGGCTTTTGAAGGAATCAAAGAAGCATTGAAACATGCACCTGTCTTGGAAGCTCTGAATTACAAGAAGCCTTTCCAAATCTTCTCCTTTTCTTTTGAAAATACCATTACATCTGTTTTGCTTTGCAAAATGATGAAGATTGGGCTAAGAGGCCTATTGCCTTCTTTAACAAGGCTTTACAAGTTCTTGAGTTAAAATACACAATCATGGAAAAACAAGCATTTGCCTTAGTGAAAGCAACAAAGGTTTTCAGGCCTTATATCTTAAGTTCAAAATTTGTTGCTTATGTTCCCCACACCGTGGTAAAAGACATCTTATCAGAGATGGAGATCTCAAACAAAAGATGTAGATGGGTGAAAAAACTATAGGAGTATGACATGGACATCCAAACCACAAAGTTGGTAAGAGGTTTGGGTCTTGCTAAGCTCATGGCTAAGAGCAACTTGCAGACTATGGAAGTGAATGAAGTAGAGGAAGAAAGGGAAAATGTTCTTGAGAAATTGGTAAGTTCTGAGTGGTACAAGGATGTAATATTTTACCTCGGACACCTATGCTGCCCCGATCTTTTGAATAAAAATTAGAAAAGATCCCTCAAGCTGGCTTCTCAAAAATACATCATCGCTGACTTTGGGCTGGCTTGGAAGAACCCTGAAGGTGTCCTCTTAAAATGTGTAACTAAAGATGAAGCTCCAAAAATAATTGCTGATTTCCGTTGGGGATTTTGTGGAGGACACTTTGCTGAAAGGGTTACATCACACAAAATTTTGAGAGATGGTTATTAGTGGCCTACTCTCTTCAAATATGAAACCATGTTGGTTAGAAGATGTGAAAGCTACCAGTGTTTCTCTAGAAGAATGAAAGCTTCAGGATCCCTTCCTTTGCAGCCTGTATGAATTGAAGCTCCTTTCAAACAATGGGGGATATGCTTCATTGATGAGATTTCAGACCCTTCTAGTGCTAGACATAAGTGGATTCTTGTAGCCACGGATTACTTCACCAAGTAGGTAGAAGCAATCCCCACCAAGAAATCAACACACTAGGTTGTTATAGACTTCTTATTAAATCACATCATATGCATATTTGGTGTGCCAGTCAAGATTGTTGCTGATAATGCCATGTGTTTCAGAGCTAAACCCTTGATGGCAATGTGCAAGGAGTATGGAACCAATCTGACTTATGTTTCAAACTATAACCCTAAAGGGAATGGACAAGCTGATTCTAGCAATAAGAACTTATTGAAGACCAATAGGAGAACCTTGGAGTTGAACAATAGAAAATGGTGTGAACAATTGAAATTTGTAGTTTGGGCTGATAGAATCAATACCAAAAGAGATATTGGTAAGATCCCATTTGAGTTGGTGTAAGGAACTCGGGATCTGCTACCCTTACATCTTTAATTATCTTCAGCTTTAGTTTGTTCAACAACTTGAAGATTAAGAGGTCACCCATATGAAGCAAGGATTAATCAAATTGTTGAGCTAGATGAAGAAAGATGAGCATCACACCAAAGGAGTGTCATATTTAGAGAGAAGTTGAAGAGGTTGTTTGATAAAAAGGTCACTCCTAGGCCTTTCAATCTTTGAGATCTTGTTTTGTTGTGGGATAATAGAAATGAAGATAAGGGAAAAAATGGTAAATTTAATGCATTTTGGATGGGCCCTTACTCCATTGATATTAGAATTGGTGAGAATACCTTTTTTCTCAAGGACTTAGATGGGGAATTACTTGAACTACCTATTAAAGGTAGGAATCTGAAGCATTTCTTGGATTAATCCCCAATTTTAAGGTATGTACCACTTGTATAGTGTATAGTGTTTGGTTTTTGCTATGTTTTTGGTGTTTTGTCGGTTTGTGGTTTGCCTTGGTGTGTGGCAGCCATTTTTGTTGGTTTCTCAACTAGTTTTTGGTGGCTTTAGCTCATGACTCCATTTTCTCAATGAATTATTTTGGCACTTGGTCTACTTTTTATCTTTTGTCACTCACTGGGAGTGCCCATCCTCGAGCAGAGCCGATGTTGGTGCCATTTTTGAGCCTGCAAGCTTTTGTCCTAATTTTCCTTCATTCTGTGCTTTAAAACATTTTTCTCTCAAATCCATGGTCCGCAACTTTCCCCTCTTGATTGGATGCTTTCAAGTGCTCAAAAACTTGTTATTTTTCCCTAATTTGAAATAAATCTACATGTGTGCCCTCTTTTGTGCCCTAATTTTTCCAAAATCTACGGGCTCTATTTTTTCTCCTTTTTTGCCCGATAGTGGAAGCTCGAGATTGTTTGTTTTATACTTATTTTCCCTTAAAAATCCCTTTCCATGGTTGTAAATTTCCTAAAATCACTTTCCATTTGTCCTTTGATCAAAAATTTCTTCACCCACGAAGGAAAAATTGATTTTGGGCATCCTTGGCATTTTTTTGATTTTTGATGGTCATATGGGCGTCATTTTCTCAAAGCATTCTAGGGCATCGCTAGCAATTTTCTATTGTTTGACGGTCATACGGGCATCCTTTTCCATCAAATTTTAGCTCAAACATCTTCTCCTACGTGGCCATTTGTGATTAGACAAGGTTCGGCGGGTCTACTAAAAAAACTTAACGTTTTTGTGTTTTTGGAAAAAGTGCATGTTGCCCCGTAGCTCCATAGGTCCTAGAGGAGGTACACGTGTCACAAGTAGAGTGAAGGTAGACGAGTGGGTCTTTTTGTGCCTTAAGGCATTTTGGAAAAAGAGTTAAAGTACAAAGAAAATGCCTAGGGCCCAGTAACGAATCAGAATGGAACACGTGGCGGCTTCAGAGTATAGGCCCGCAACGAAATAGAATGGAACACATGGTGGCTTTAGAGTGTAGGCCCTCAACAAATCAGAGGTGGACATGTGTCATGTTTTCATCAAAAGTGGGATGGAAGGCTGGTGGAGGACTTAGAAAATATTTTACTTTTTGGTGAAAGGGAGAAAAAGTTGTGAAAAAGGCCACAGGTCCATTAGGCCAATCAGGAGATGACACGTGGTAGGATCGTGCAGAAGGGAGTGCGGGCCGCCGGAGGAAAAAGGGAAATGTTTCCTTTTTGGAAAAATGAGTTAAAGTGGTAATTTGAAGCGTGGCTCTACAATGAATCGAGAGGAGACGTATGTCAAAACAAAATGACAGAGAGGAGTGCTTTGGCGATGAGTTTTGAGAACTTTAAAATTTTGTGAAGGAAGTACGAAGCGGAGATGCACTGTAACTTTTGCAATGATGTGAATTTTGTAATGATTCACCTTTTTGAGGCACCTGGAAACTTTTTGAACGTTTTTCTGTTAGATGTCCCTTTTTACAAGTCATGAGTGAATTTGTAACAAACTAAAATGCCATAGGATATTCTTTTCTTAGAAAAGAAGGATAATTTGTGATAGAGAGATATATAATGCATGTTTTGAGACATGTAAATGGTCGGGAAATTGAAAATCACGAGAAAATTTTGAGAGAAGCTCATCTTCTTGAGAAACCCTCCAAAAAACTTGGTTAATGTCTTTTGTGTTAGATCTTCATTCATGTTGAGTTGGTTACAAGTGTATAGCCATCACACAGCTCTGAGATTGTTTCTGAAACTCTCCCCTACTGATGAATATAACAAGCTTTTGAATTAATCTATGTTATTTTGGGCAATATGATGTATGTTATCATTTTTAAATGTCTACAAATAGCTTTCCTTGTTCTTGTTGCAATCTTACATTGAAATCTTTAGGAATCACACAAATCTCATCCTTATTAATATTTTAGTGGCATTTAAAATTTCTTTTGTCAGAAGAGCTTTCATCTTGCATTGAAAATAAGTAGTTTAAAATCACTTCAGCTCCATTTGTTGACATATATTTCTTGTAAGCCTTTGGGGGTAGCTTAGGCATGATTTGATCAGAGATTTTTATGTCTAATTGAGTCTTTTAACTCAAGATTTTGTGTTGAGGTATAAAATATTGTGTGAAGAGTGTAAACCTGGGCCTCCTTTGTGTATCTCTTTGGTTGAAAGAAAATCCTGAATTTTTTGAAGCATTTTATTTGATAGTTGTTCAAATGTTGTAAAGGTTGTCAAAGATCTAGTATAGTCAAGTTTGTCTTGTCAATATCCCACCAAAAATAATTCTAAACAACTAATCCTACCCCATCCTACCCCTATTTTTACTTGTATACCCATAGAATATAAAAATCTATTTGCTAAAAATATGCATAACATATCAAGATTTCAAAATGTCTTTAGTAACCCTTGCCTTGTATTGAAATTATCTCCATAATCTGGAAGTGACAACTTGTGAAAGTCAGATTTGGAGTGTTGATCATATTTTCCCAAGGCCCCTTCATAATATTTACACAAATTGAGGGATATCTTCATCTCCTTCACCATTTGAGGGTTAAAAATAGGTCCTCTTACCTTGGTTGAAAGGCACAGCCTAAAACTATTAAGACAAGATCAAGTCCTATTTGAGTTCTATCCATCTCTTTAAAAATCTGAGTGTCAGTTAGATCACATCCCCAGTTACAAAACAACATACATCATGATCTATTTGTCTTCAAGCTTCATGTCATATCTATGATGTTGCTCAGACTAAAAAGAAGAACAAATTTGGGTACCAACACGGGGCATGTGCGGTCAATGGAATTCAATCCATCCCTTTTGCACCTTCACATAAGAAACCTCCTTTAGTATGACCTCCATTTAAAAGTACACTTTTCATGAATGAATCTTATTGGGAACATATTCCATTTGATCCTAATTTGTTTAAATCTATATTCACACATGATGTATTAACTCGATTAGGGTTTACGATTAATGAAATTTTTCCTACATCTCATGAATCTCATATGCACTATGGATCTATCTCCATTATCACTACTTATGGTCTTCATATTTACTATCTCACTTTACTTCTTGCATGTGATCCTCACACTTATCCACTTACAATCAGTCAGTCTTGGCTTGATTATGTTAGGGGCACATCAGATGTCATTACTTGATCATTTTTATCATCACACACTATGTGGGAATTGTGCTCACTCCTCCCTTTTAGCATTAAAAAGTTCTTATTTTCTCATCACTATACATCTAGTCTATCATGTACACCATAAACATCTTGATACACACTCGTATTATCATTCCCTGATGACACACTCTTGTGATTTGGTTCAAACTTGACTATTGAGGGTATCATATACACATAAACCTCACACACTACACACATGTTCATCACCATACGATCATCATACATGTGACATATTCTTCCTATCATATGTATTCAACACACAAAGAATATATACTTATCACACCTATTCATCAATACAAACTCAACACAACAAAAAATGACACATACCCTCCTTACATCTTTAACACAACACAAAACATGTTTGACACATTTAGTCCATTTACAACATATCTCTCCAACACATGTGACATGACACACTACCTTATGATGCACTTTAGTTCCATGGTCCATACTTGACTATTGAGGGTCTATATCTCAAATGGACCTCATCACACTCACACGATCAATCACTCACTCACTCATACATTTATACGTTATGATTTACAATTTAACAATCACATATTATTTTAACATGCATTCAAACCATTTCTAGATGACACACTCTTGTTTATGGTTCGTTCTTGACTACTGAGGTGGCATAAATAAATTAACCTCACTGTATACAATTCCATTCACACTCACTCAAGGGGCACACATCTCCTATAAAATTCACTTTACATTCCATTCCATCTCATCCATCCAAAACATACTATATATCTTGGTCGCATTGGGTCTTGCTTATATTTACTTGTTACATGTATATCTTATTACACATGCTAGATAGATATCTTGTATGTCATTATCTTTATCATACACACATGCACATTCACTTCATTTCTAGTTGTGATCAAAGATTCTACATATCCATACACATAACATTGATGTTTTGCATAGTACCTATTACCAATCCCACAGAGGCTCCTAGGGGCATCTACTTTCATACACTACAGGTGTTATTATTTCATTTTGTTTCATAACAAATTACTCTATCGGATTATACACGTTCGACATACTTTTATTTTCTAACATGCTAGCAGGTGCTTCATGTGTAACATTTGTTGTGTAGGCCTATTTTCTTCTATGGTTGTTTGTTACATTTCTTGTTCTTTCTTTTCATTTTTTTCCACTATTTGTGAGTTTTTCCATTTTCTTGTGTGCACACTTGTATTTATTTTTGGCATATTCAGTTAATTGTCTTGTGACGTTGTGAGTTGTGTCCCATGTTCGTAACCCATTTTCATGGTCTAATTTGTCTTCTTGCGTGTTTTATTTTTGCATGTTAGATTACACATTGTCTACTTATTTTCTAGCTTACATTTTATATGTGTGTTTTTCTTGCACTAACACTTGTCTCCTATCCACTTATTTATGTGTTCCTTGGTTGCTACTAAGAAAACTCCCCCATACGGGGTAGAGTTTCAAAAATGCAATTAGTCATCCTTTGGGATGCATACTCCTTTGGTGACATTGCATCCACCCCAAACAAGGGGCATCATTTGGGTGAATTAGTCACCCCATACAATAGTTCATAGTCATATTTCAGAAAACATGGTACTAGTATAACACAACCATTAGCATTAGATATGGATTAGATCTTGACTTGGGTCCTTGACATATCATGAGACACTAGCACCTAGACCTAAAAGTAGCTTTTGGGTTCCCTTGACCCTTCCTAGATGCCTCGACTAGGGGAAATCACACTATATTTGATAGTTTAGAATAATCTACAAACTTCACACAACATATTTTATAGTGCACACAGTCCTTAGCACTCGGCATACATGCACAATGCAACATTTTTTCCTACTTTCACGTTGGATCAAATTATTTGAAATGGATCATATTTTTAACACCATCTACATAGTGTTCTACATTGTGGGAAGTAGTTAAAGGTTGGAGGATGACACCAAACTTTTCTCCCTACACTTCTTCCATGTCTTAGTGTGAGATCACCCCAAAACTCACAAATGAAACAACTAGTGTGAGATCACCCAAAAAATTGGTCACGAACAACATCTACAAGATCCTTTATACACTCTTTCCTCATCACGAGATCAAGTGCACATGTTCCTTTTTCACATATTTATAATTTTATATACTTTTATACATATACATGCATAGTTAACTACTTTTTTGTTCTTCTCTTTTGTAATTTTTTTTTTATGGGAAGTGATAATCAACATCATTTAACATAATTCAACACTAAAAACATCATACACATCAACAATCTACATCAACAATAGGTACATTGGCAATAATCTACAACATGCATTTTACCCTAGGTTCATCATCTCATCACTTTTTGCACTTTCTCATCTTTAGTCTCCACGCTCCATATTTTTGTTCACTCCACATTTTCCTTGTCTCTCGGCACACTTCTCACCATCGATCTACATGGTTATCATGTATGCATCTCTATCTACTTTATGTTATCAAGATTTTTCTCAACAAAATAAAGTGGGGAAAATGTAGACACAAAATCACACACTTTGGGTAATTATCTAGTGTTGATTACATACTACTATTCATATGATTCCTAAGTAAGAAGAGTGCTAATCAACCCATGTCTTTATTCATAATTGATTATTTCTATTTCTACCATAGGTCTTACACTATTATTTGATAATTTTGCATTTTCAGACCTCGACATTTCTCATCCTAAAGACTAGGGACTAACATGGAAACCAACACTAGGAACTCTTGTCCCCTCTGGGTGCCCTGACCTCTTTTTACTTTACTCACATATTTTGGTTCATTTATACTTGTTTTAGTATCTTATATTTTTGGTAGTGAGCCTTTTCAGGGTTTATTACAAAATTTAAGCAAGAGAATCATATAAATATAAAGTTACGTGGTCATAATAAAGGACAAAACACTAAGCATTATCTATCACCACCTAAGGTTGCATCCAAAGTCTATTAAAGAGCATAAAAGTATACATTCTAGCATCCATTCAAGGGACAGGGACTGCAATATTCTACATGCACTTCATAGGAGTTGAATCTATTCTATTCCATACACAAATCTATTACATTTTCTTACATCTAGCTATTTTCGTCTTATTCAAGTGTGACACATACAAAAGCTACCTAGGGAACTATTCTACACACACACAAAAATACATTGGTTCTGAAATGTAGTGCAACACTCAGTCGTAAGATCACCATTGTGATAGCTGAGGATAGTCTGACCCCTCATTTTACATATTTCATTTTTAGGATTTGATGTCTATTTGTGGGTTTTGGAGGTTCATATTTCATTGTAGGTTTCCAACAACCTCAGTGATCTTAGTGTGACCAAAATTGAAGAATAATGAACAACTTGTGAGCTTGAAAAGATGAGTTTCGAGATTTTTTCATAAAATGGAACATATTTCCACTTTGTGCCCTGCCCAATGGGTGCCCCTGTTCTACTTGTTCCTCTAGGTCAACATTTTTTTGAGTCTTCGTGTGACACTCCTACCTTCTTGTTCACCTAGTCGACACTTTGGTAGGGTCCAGATTTCACTATGAATCAACTAAGTCCCTCTTTCTCCTCCTTGTAACTAGGGTTTCTCATTTTATTGCTTAGTTTGATTGAGTTAATTTATGTACTTCATTTTTATTTATTTACTACTACAATAGAAATTAGATTAGGCATATATTATCCACAGTTTGCTCAATTGGAGACAAAGATAAACTACCACACATCCAAGAACTAAATTTGGAACAACTAAAGGAGCTTTTTTTTTTCTATTGATAATTTGTAGAATGGGATGGAAAAAAGTTGTAAAATAGTTTTCCACTTCATTAAATACCATGTTTAGTGCCAAATCAATTACATGGTATAAATTTGTAAGTAATGGAAGCTACTTCTCCCTTCTTGTTAAAATATTTGTTTAACTCCCTTTTTTCTAGTTAGAGTAGGTTATGTTAGGATTAATTTCAATAAAAAAGTGCTTTTGCACACTCTACATGTTTCCCATTGGGACATATATTAATTTTAATTTTTATATATAGTTTTTGGCCTTGTTATTGTCACATAGTCAATTTTAAAGGCATAGTAGGTTCCATGGTAAAAACAAAAAATGTTTTGGGGGAAGTTTAAATGTATATAATCCATTTCTAAATAAACATGCATTTCAAAATCTATAGTGCTTCATTCTTTCCAAGAAATCAATGATTTAGTCCAATTTTTTATAGTATTCTACTCTCATTAAGGATCAATGATCCAATTTATCCTTCCTTCATAAAATCATATGTGGGGAAATTTTAAAATCTCATTCATTCATCCCAACAAATCAATTACATACCAGAGCTCCCATGTTCTTTCCTTAGAAAAAATTAGTTTTTGGGAGTAGTTATAGGTTTTAATAAAAAAACTCCCAAGAAAATAGCTTCAAGAGAAAACAAGATAGTTTTTATGCCTTGTTAAGTTTGTTCATGCTTCATGTAGATTTAGGGGTTAATTTAAAATTTTAGATCATTTCTTCATGTTTTAAGCTTGACTCCATGCCCAATGGATCACATAAGGCTAATGGTCTCTCAAATTTAGCATGTAAATTATCCCCAAAAGTTTCCAAAATCATATCCTAAATTAAACTTTGGCTAATTTGGATAAATTTGCAAATAAAAAAATGACTTATCCATTTAATAAGGTGTAACATGTTCAAATGGACAAAAATTTTACACCATTATTGCAGTTTGAAATCCCACCAAAAGTCTATAATTAAAATTTAGAAAAAGTTTTGAGACATTTATTTCCCCCTAAAATTTAACACAAGCACTTAAGTAGGGGCCATGTGGCAGGATTTTGGGCCTCCTCATATATTTTGGGCTTTGACAAACTTTAACCTATGGAATGAGCCACAATTCATAAAGGGATTCGGTCTATGGTGGAGGTGAGTAGGATTGAAATATTGAAGTGGACATGTGGTAGGTGATTGGATAGATACGTGGAAGAGGATCAATACCTAAATAAGGACATATGTCATGTTTTCATTAGATCTCAATGTAGATGGGTTCTACAGACTTGAAACATATGTAATGAATCAAATTTGATAAAGTGTCACATCTAGGTTCAGGGAAATGTAAAGAAAGGACACGGAAGAAAGAGGTACATAGATGGTGCAATCAAAAGGAGACACACAACATAGATTAAGAGCATCAAGGAGGAGATTGGGAAGGTTTATGGAAAACTTTAAGGTAGATGGATCACGTGGAATGAGCTCAATTTCATGCATCTTTTGTTTCCGCGCCTAGAAAAGGAACAAATCGAATGTGCATAAAATGTTTGATATGTAAACTAATCCCTACCAATCCCCACCCCATGTAATAAATGAAAGGTGGACATGTGGTGAAGGAAAAATAAATACACACATATGCAGAGGCAATCACCACAACAATCATAGGTAGACATGTGTCAAATTCATGTGTAACAAGACCTACCAAAATTTTAAAGGCCATATATTTCTCTTCTAAGCTCTAAATTTAATATAATTTGTTTCCTTAGAAATATCTCCTTAAGCCCTTCAAGTTTATATTATCATATTTAGGATTTTATGCCATTTGGTAGGAGAAAAAGATGAAATATATTTTAGGATATTAATTGTAGTTATACACGGTTCAACCACCACATTTTGATGAAATATGGGGCTCTTTGCTTCTTCTAAAAGCGATAAGACATGGGGTAATGGGTTTGCAGACATTCCCATGATGATTTATAGATATTTTAATATATCTTGTTTGTTGGTGAAACTCAAAACTTGCGTCTTCTCTATTTTCCCTATCTTTTCTCTTCCTCATATATATTGTAAAAATATGATCTCTTAAAGTATGGATCCTCTCAATTTGTAAAAGCACCATGTTAAAATGGTTTCTAGAGAAAATATGAGTTGCACGAATCAGATTTCAACCTCTATAATTTGTTCTTAATTTCATGCAATGTAATGAACTATGCTTCCTTATAAGGAAATAAAATATCTATTTTGTGTTTATTCTCCTCCCTACCTATGTTTTTCTACTTTCTCTTTCCTTTTTCATCTATTACAGGTGTATTGTGCATCCTTTTATCACTTTGCAGGTCCATTTTTTTGTTGTTTGTGATAAAATGACATGTTGAATGGTATTATAGGTTGAGTTTCATATGTATGCCATCTCTTTTCTCATTCTCCCCATTTTCCCTTATGGAGAGTGAAAGTGTTTTAATAGCAAATTATAGTTATAACCACCGGTTCTAAAACAACTATGGTTATAAGAAAAAACAAAATCTAAATAAAGGACCGAGGGACTACAATCCCAATATATATTGTAGTTTTCACCATGTTGTTGGTCATGATGAATGATCTTGTAGAGACTACAATAAGTTCATTTATAGACTCTCGGGAAATCAATGACATCTCTTTGTAGACATGTTTCTAGTAAATCTTGAAGGACCCTTGCAACCTCATTAAAAAGGACCCATTGCACCTTAGAACATAAACCTAGGAATCTATCGAGACCCATTTCCTAAATGTTATGAAGATGAAAAAGTATGACCTCAAAACATAAAAATTGTATTCTTAATGGGAAAAATGACCATGAAGCCTCAACTTTTGACAATTCTTGAGTTTCCCCTAACTTAGTCCTAAGGAACAAGATAAATATTTTGGGACTAGTCGAGTTAGAAATTGAGCTATAAATTAATGCAATGACTTGGAAAAAGAAGTACCATCTAAAACCTCTTCCCACTCATTCCCTCTTGTAGGATGAAACTCCTATAGTCCCAAAACTTATCGGATATTATGATATGATTTCAGACTTAAATAAGACCTTTTCTCACATTTCATTATTAGAGTTTTTAAATAATTATCTAGTGCATCGTTACAATTTTCTAGATGTATTAGGGATTTTCATCTAATCCATGTTACGCCTCTTCCTAAGGCTCAAATAAATCATAAATAATTCAATATACATCCTCCGGATAGATTAATAGGGATACTAAGTTTGTGTGTGATATAAGCAAGATGTTCTCGATGCTAAAATAGCCTAGAGAGGAGATTCAAATTATACTTGTAAGTGTGTTTCTATAACAATTACATAATGAGATCCATGATTGATGATGGGGTTGTTGTGAATGTAGTCCTTTTTATTTCTTGCATAAGTTAGGACATGTGGAGACTAATTTATCCTCTACTAGAAACATGTTGAAAGGATATGATAGTCTTAAGGCTACCTCAATTAGAACTATAGTCCCTCATGTCTCCCTTAGACATAAAGCCATTCTAACTAAGTTTTACATCATTGATAAGAAGATGAATTAAAATATTCTCTTGGGAAGACCATGGATTCATAGGATGAAGGTCATTCCTTCCACCTTGTTCCAAGAGGTTAGGTTCTTCCATTTGGAAAATGCCTTTTTTACTCAAGGGGATCATAAACCATTCAATATACATTTGGAAAACCTCACAAAGAAACCAAAATTTCATTCTAAATATGATTTCCCTATGAATCAATTAAACAAACCAAATCTTCTACAAGAACTAGTTGTCACCACCAAGGGTGTTCAAAAAGTTGACGTCAATGAGCCAAAAATAATCTAAGGTGTAAAAATGGATGAGAGTAAGGTTACATATGTAGAAACCATGTCCCTAAAAACCATAGTAGAGGTTGTAAAACTATTTAGACAATGATTTTCCAATCACTTTCCCCTTTGAACTACAAGGATTTATAAATTCCCTCGGTCTAGCCTCTCTTCCTGCTAGTGATCTCATAAACATATGTATGGTATAAATATAAGAGGAATAATAGGATGTTGAGTGTGAAATGATATTCACCAAAGAAATATATATGGCTTATTTTGTTCCCAACCTTATTCCAAATGTAAATGTGTAAAAAAAAAAATCTTGTCGTGACCATAAGACATAACTCTTTAGTACAAAAATACCAAATGCATTCATACCACCCTATGTAGGGAAAAGTTTAAAAACATCATAAACTTCAAGTGTATGTAGATATAACGTGTCGTAAACACAATTAATATATTAATAGACGTCCCATTCAAGTGGATGCTCTTACACTAGGATTATATTTTTGGGTAGATAAGATAGTAGAAAGAGGTTGTAAATTTAAACCTAAATCACTAGGCCCTCTTGTCAAGAAAATGAAAATTTCAAGAATCCTTCTTATCATATGTGCACCTTAGAAGGTGAGGATTTCATGAATCTAATGACTCATGTTGCTTAGTATACTTATGTATATAGTCATTACATACCCATATTTTCCTTTTGTATTCTCATCATCTTTATCATCTGCATTGTCACTTAGTTACACTTGTATTAAGAAATTTGTATTTTTCAAGTGATTCTTAAATTTTCAAACATTGGAAAATCTCTCAATCATGACTCTTCTATAGATTGTAGTTTCTTCACACTCTCAAATTATTTAATTCACATCATCATTTCTATTCATGAGATAAATTTTTACATTGGTATTATAAGGACTTGTGTACTTCATCATTTTCATGGTTTCTTCCAATTTGGGTGTTTCTTTCCTACAACTTTCTCTAAAAGCTTCCTAATGATAGATCTTCCCTAAAAACTCTCTTTATAGCAAAAAACAGTATAAGAATTTCACTAGGAATTTCTTTTCTCCCATATCATTCTTTGGTGATGAGCCCTCATATCCTACTAGTTATGTGGGGATGAGATTTGGGGCAATTGTTCTTTCCCAAAAATCACAATTCAAAGAAAAATAAGATAAAACAAAAAAACATTAAACAATAAATGCATATTTTCTTACTAAAAATAACTACATTTTACATCTCTCCCAATATTTAGTGATGAGACCTTGCTTGTTAATGGTAGTATGAGGTTGGTAAAGGAGGAAGGTGATTAAATAAAATGTGGTAAAATGGTAGTTAATCTAAATAGGAATAATAGTAAATAATAGTAAATAAAAGTAGTAACTAAATATAAAAAGTGACCCAAGAAACTAAGAAAGTAGATATGCAAAACCCTAAAGTGTAAAGAGAGTTGAAAAGGATTGAGTTGATTCGGTGAGCTTTATGAACCCTGTCATAGATATGGCTGGAGAAACAAGAGGAGGAAACGATTGTGTTGAAGTCTAGAAAAGTGTATATCTAAGCAATCTGAGTGGACTGGGATGCCTGGATAGGTACACGGGCACCTATGGGTGCCCTAGTCTCCAATATGGGCACCCTAGTATGTGAAAAAGCTCTATAACCTTCCTATGAGGTGTCAATTCATGGTTTATTTCCTTCCCTCCCTATCACACTAACTTAATTGCACTGTGTTGTATGTCACTAGTAATCAGTGATGAAGAAAAGACCTGTAAAACCCCAAGACAAGCATCAACCCCTAAAAAATTAAGATGCATATGAAGTGTTTGGACTAACCTTGGCTGCCCCGATGGTGGAATTACTAACTGAGTAGTTCACTACATCTCAGACCTGATTTAGTTCTATGTACTTGTGTGTGCAATCATTCCTTAGGATACTCTTGTGCTAGTCACACTTTGTGAAAGTAGTGAACAATAAATATATGTAGAAAATGTAATAGAATGGTGGATGGAATAGAATAAACTTCCCTCTATGCAGTGTGATGTAAATGAACTAGCCTTGTGCCTTGTCATGGAGCTAGATGGATACAAATGAAGCCTTTGATGGGTGTGACCTTAGGTGATGATAGTAGTGCTTAATGCTTGGTCCCTCATTATGATCTCATATCTTGTTCTAATTTCATAATTAACCCTGAAAAGGCTGACCAAAAGAAATATGAAATATTAAATGGCTAGAAAGTGCCCAACAATAGGTGGAAAAGTATAAAGAGGATCAAAGCACCTGCATGGGACCAGGGGCACCTATCGGTGCCCTAGTACTAGTTTGGGCACCTCATCGAGATAAAATGACACCAAATGGAAAAATTGACTATGTGAGTAGATGGGGGAGCTCGGAAATAACATATGAATATTAGTATGAGACCGGGACTAAATAATGTCTAAAGTGCATGATTTAGTGTCTACATTTACCCCCACTTTATGTTGGTGAGCGGAAATCTCGGTAACATAAATTAGATAGAGATGTGTACCTGATAATCTATGTAGATAGAAATAGAAATGTGTTGAAGGACTAGACAAAGCGTGAAGTGATAAAAAGATTATGGAGCATGGAAACTAAAGATGCAAAAACCCAAAAAAGTGAAGATAATGAACCAAGGGTGGAAACATGCATGTGGTTTCCAATGTGTAGTCTCTATTCACCTCTAACTTCTCTTCAAACCCCAAACATGTTGTCATATCACCCATACTAACCTGGGAGCTCACTCGAGGCATACGCAGTGCCAACACCCTCCTTTATATGAGCTTTGTAAGAATTTTCATCACCATTAGAGAGAGACAATGCACAGATATGATTGTATGCATTCTAAGATAGAATTAAGGAGACTAGATCTAAGTATAAATGCACCATACTATAGATGTGAACATCACTATAATAAGGAAGAATCATATCTCAGCCATGAGCATTACTAAGAACACAAGGGTTTGGATCCATAAACATGAAAGAAAAATGTACAGATCAAGACCATAACATAGATATTCGAACCTCTTCATTATCTATATATTCATCACATACAGTAGCCAATGATACATTAAATATTCCATGAATGGAGATCATACAGCAAACAGAGTCTCACCATGCTTCCATAGTAACTTCATTACAAAGCTTACAATTTTTCATTACATTCTATCTATCTCATCTTATTATCTACCCTATTAGGAGTCGTGCAAATCTCCCTAACCAAATCATCATTACCCAAAAAAACATTCCAAATGTCATCATGTCTTTCCCTAATCGAGTATCCTTAGCATGCAAGTGTCAACTAGCCCATAACAACCTTGACTCCTTATCTAGTTATGATAATTGTAATGATGCCTTGGAATATGATTTCTTGAGCCGTAAGCCTCCATAGCCTATCGTTATCCATAATTGTACCTAGTCACTTTTCCATTTTCTCCCTTAGTGTGACTTCATTTGTAATCTAAAATGACTAAGTCCCAGATCCATCCTTCCTAGGTGCGATCCCTCATGTATCCCGAAAATCTACTTCCATGTTTACTTATGTGCCTTGTTCCTACATGCCACATTCCTTCACACCTTGGGTACTTATTCATTTTAAGGGCTCAACACCACCCCACAATAATATTATTTACACCCATGGAAATCCTTTGCACCCCTCGAGAAAAACTTTGATGACTAAAAATTTATCAATGTAAAATTTGTTACATGGTTCAACCACTAAACACCTAACTGGAAGAGTTTAGGGAACTCTACATCTATTTCACCCTTCAATTTCCCCATGCCTTCAACTCTACTAATTCCTTCCCTGGTGCTTCCCCTATAATGTTGGGCACTTGATCTGGGGTGACTTCCTCCACTTTCCCCTTGAGCTCATTTATAGCCACCAATAGCTCTGCACAAATACCTTTGAACTCATCCATCCACTCAGTGATGGAATCCTAGAGCTCACCAATCTTGTAATCCATTTTCTCACATTTTTTATCTTATCTTTTTGAGTTATGGTATCAACAATCAACTGTGCATGCTCAAACTTATTAGTAGGGATCTTTTCCTATAAGGCTTTAAGAGCAGCCTCCTCTCTCACTTATGTGTCAATGATTGGCTCACACTTCCTTCAGTTGTTAAATAACTTATCTACAAATGTGTTTTCTTCCTTGATTTGGGTAAGTAAATCCTCTAACTTAGTGATTTGGGCTTCAATGGTGATTTTGTTCTCTTCTTTTCCTTGGTGAGCTCTCTGATTTTGGTCTCATGTAATCCTTGACATTTATAATCAACATCCTGTAATGTTCTCAAGATACTCCATCTCATCCCCTTAATCTCCCCGGCCTATCTTACAAGGGTCGGACATTGTCCAAAAATGCCTTTAATGAGGGCACCAACTCAATCATAGGCCTCCTTGGTTCGCGCCTACTCACCCTTTAGTCCTTAGTGTAATATTTCTACTTCCTTTTCCTTTTCCTTCTTCTCCTCCACAACTAAGGTCCGAGATAGTGGCCCCTACATCCAAGTTACACCAAATCACCTCCGAGGACATATTTTGAAGTGTATTGCATGCCTACTCATCCATTAGGTGGCTAGGATCCACCACTTTATATTTCTCTCCTCCCTTCTTATTCAAATGAATGGTCTTGATTGCGTGATTGTTGACCTCAAATTCAGGTTCTTCAGAGTGGAAATGAAGGTTCCAACTTAGTAATATTATAGTTTTGGGCATGCCTCCTTCCTCCTTCATAATATCCCAACTATGTAGCTTCTATGTGGGGAATGTATCTTGAAATATTACGTGCAACACAATTTTGGGATCATCCATGAAATCCATATGAGGAGACATGGGTGTCCACTTTCTCCTTGTTGCCTTACGCTTCGATCACTACTTTTTAGATCCTGTGGTGAACCCCTTGTCCTCCTTTACGAAAAAGGAGTACCCCTTCTCTTCATCTCGTGTCACCGGTGGTCCGGGACGGGAGAAGCTTCACGTGCTTTGGAATTTTTTTTGGACCTTATACAACATGTTCCTTTTCTTCATCATGTGCCTCTCTTACTACCTTGGCCTTCTCTTTGGCCCTTCTCTTCTCTTACTCCTCAAACTCTACCTCTAGCTCCTCCCTAAAATAATTTTGGTAATTTTCCTCTTCTTGAGCCTGTCACGAACTTGATACATCATGTACCTTCTATTTCTTTTGTTCTGGATCCTCTTCCTCCTACTCCTCTCACTCACTCTTTGGCTACAAAGCCTTGGCACTACCTTGTTGTGGAGTACTTGTGCCCTGGTTACCATTGCGGCGCATGTAATACTTCCTCTTCTTGGAGGTGTCTATCTCCCCAACCCATTCTTCTTCTTCTCCTCCTTCTTCACATTGTATTACTTTCATTGGCAGGATTGCCACCTCCCATGGTTTTGGAAAGGGGGAGTCTATAATCTCCACTTCAATACCCCATTTAGTCTTGGGGTGGAGCTACACAAATACTTGATGGACATAACCTTTTATGGTGACATTGATTTGCACGTGAAATTCTAGGAAATATGACTCTAAACCCTCAACATAAGCACGTAAAGTACCATACTTATATGTATCGCGAAGGGTATGGACATCAACATCCACTTTATCTAGATTAAAGGTCAGCTTCTGGGAATCCTTTAATCAGTTGATGAATTACTTCAAGTATCTAACACTGAATGTGAATGGGATCTTGCACCACGACCCCA
The DNA here is from genome assembly GCA_018340775.1 of Taxus wallichiana var. yunnanensis. Classification (NCBI taxonomy): domain Eukaryota; kingdom Viridiplantae; phylum Streptophyta; class Pinopsida; order Cupressales; family Taxaceae; genus Taxus; species Taxus wallichiana. The sequence continues at coordinate 189,578,010 of CM031243.1, forward strand.
TCTCTCCTTTGGCCATCATAAATATTGCTAAGCAAAAATGTTGTGTGACTGTGAATTTGACATGCTCTCCACAAGTTATGGTAGTTCATGGGGGATGCACCATTTTTTCTCAAATTCCTCATGCAACCATTCATATAAAGAGTTCAATTGTGCCTTGTAGGCACTCAGGATGGTCCCATCACAAGTGAATTTCACAAACTATAGTGCAGGAGACGAGTGCATTGGTGGGTGAACCCATATGTTTCCATATGGCCCATCTTAGACACCAATTTCCCATAATATGATTAATAGAAGTATGGATCCCCATGTGATCTTTTCTCGAACCTCATTGTGAACTCATGCCTCCTCAAAAATGTTGTTTGCAATAAACTCTAAAAATTGTAATGTACCCTTTTTAACACTTGTAGGCCACATATAAGAATCTCCTATTGATGTTCATCCATCTTTATGATGCTCCCAAATTGTATTAATGAGTCTGGAAAAGAATCTTAAGGATGATTCTAGAAGATCCAAAATCACCTAAGCCCTTCCCCCTTTCTCATAGTTCAGTTGTTTTGCTAACTCTTCAATTTTTGCAGTGGCACATAAATCAAGTGCCATATTCTCACCAGTTTTCTAAGCCTATTACTATTCTAATCAAATGGCTTGTAATCCTCATTCTTCTTCCCAAAAATTAGAATAATTCCTTGTGTACCCGCGACATCAACCACCTAAACAATGGGGTAGGTTTTGCAAAGAATGGCAGCTCCCATAGCTGTAGGACTCTAATTTTCTACAATTCTTGTTGTACCAAGTCATCAACCTTAGGGTTTCCAAGCTCATCTACTATGGGAGTGTCTAAAACTAAATATACTCACATAAGCTTCTCATTTTCACTCATTTGGTGTGTTGGTACCTAAATCAGTTCTCCCTTTGAAGTTGAGTAGCATCAATAGGCGAGGAAGGATGCTAAGAGACACATATATCGAATCTGAGTTGTTTTGTAGCCGGGACAAATTTAAATGACTCTTTGTCAATCGAGCATGGAGAAATTGGATAGAACCATGCTGAGGGTATGACCTAGCCTCCTACTTTAGGTTATTCCTTTAACCAAGGTGAGAGGACCCGTTTTGTAACCTCTTATCCAAAATGTGTCCCTGCTCATTTTTTGTGGCTAACTCCTTCCATTCTCCCCTCTCTTGTGCCTCAGTCATAATATTTTACTTTTTAGGCACTCAAAACCTTCTAAAAATGGCACCATTGGATAGAGCTCTTTCTCAACTTTCCGAAAAGGTAAAGTTTTCCTCCTAACTCCATGTATTTTTGAAGTTATGGCTAGGTGGAGTTTTTTGGGAAAATTTTCCCTGAAAGGCCCGCGGCCAATGAGATGCCACCATGTGGCACCTAGAGTAGCGAGCAAGGGGAAATTTTGGAAAATTTTCCAAATGACCAAAAAGGTGCAAAAATTTGAATTTTTGCCATGACCCGATTTGGCCCTGTTTTGTCCTAAAACTTCAAATGGCCATATCTTTCGATCCAAAGCTTAGTTTTCACATTCTTTATATCAATGGAAATATGGTGAAATTATCTACAAGATTCTGGGGTCAATTTTGCATTTTGATGGATTTTAGAGAGAGAAAATTGAAAAACATCTCTGGCACGTGGTGATGAGCAGAAATGACATTTCAACCACCGTTTTTAATGAAGAATGGCTCGCATTCTCTCCCAGCATGGTTAAAAATGTCAGGGAATGGGTCTGTAAGGATGCCCATGTTGTTTTTGAATGCATTTTGGTCAATGATTGAACCTCTCCCATGCTTTCCCACGTTTCTCTCTCTTGGGCTCATCCCTTGCACTGTAAAAGCCAGATTTGGCTCATTTTCAAAGGTGGAACATTCTTTGTGTATTGCAGGTCCCCTTTCTCACCTTGGAAGTGATTTTGGTGGAATATCAGACCTTTTCTAAGAGCTGTAACTTTATTTTCCTCTCAGGTGTTGTAATGCAAGTGATTTTGATGATTAAAATAACAATACAGCCTCTGTGATTAGTTTTCATCCTCTTCCTGTGTTGTTTGGTTAATTTCTGATCCTTCATTACAATTATCAGTTTGTGCATGAGGTTCTTTGTTGCATTTTTATGGACTGTGTCAATCTGCAGAAGTAAAAAATGCTCACCACTCCTTTGGTGCATCACCTATTAGCATTAGTTTTAGCTTTTTGCATTCTCTATCTCTGTCTCCTTTGGAATTTAGGGTAGGGTTAGGAATATAGACCTCTGCAACTTGTAAGTGATAAATTTGACTAGAGGAATTGAGGAACCAACCTCTAAAATGGAGATTCCTTTCTCATTTTGTAATTCCCACACTTGGGGAAAGGATTCAATGTTGTGCAATCACACTTTGGATGCTAGTATGATCAAACTAGAAATCGATCAACATCAAGGGGTCTTCTGCTGATTTGCCACAATAGTTTTGGCATGCCCAATGGGAGCTTAGAAGTCTTCATCTTCATTGCATCAAAATTGATGTGCATTTTTTGCAAGTTTCTTTCTTTAAAAGAGCTATAAATTACACATCTGGTGACTCCAAGGAAGAAGAATCAACTGGTTTTTAGTAGTGCAGACACGAAAACTCTTGAGAAGAATCACTACAAGGTCAAGAGCTGGAAAGAAGAGGTGTTGTTTGAATATCTATAATTATCTCCAAGAATAAGGCAAAATGGGAGGAGAATCCAAAGGTCTCCATCTCCACCAAATAGAACTCTCTCAACTCCTCCACCTGGTAGGCCTTTCATTCAATCAACAAGGGTTCTAATGCCAATCGAATGGCACAAAACAACCCCTATGTCAATTTCATTGGTAGCATCCCACTTGCTCTTAATGCACAAAATATAATCCCATTTGTAGCATTGAAGAACATTCCATACTTCACTGGAGAAAATCGGACCACTCTAGTGATCATGTTAAGGATATTGCTAACATTTGTGCAATCCATAAGATCAATGAGATGAAAGTTCTTTGTCAAACTTTGCTGGCATCTTCATTGAAAGGGAAAGCTTTGCAATGGTTTAGGAGTCTTACCTCGGTTCTATTCAAAATTGGAATCAGCTATGTATAGCCCTCCACGAGCGATTTGGGGAAAAGGGAGACAACTTGTCCCTTTTGGAGCAGTGACAACTGGAGCTCCCAGTGAGCAGTGATTGATTTTAATTTTAGATTTCAAAGGACTTGGGAGAGAATTCTAGTGGCGGTCGAGCCAACAACGAAGGTGCTTTTCTTTATTACCTTAAAGATTTAAATTCTGATATTTCTATGTTAATTCAGTCCATGGGAGGCACAACTATCCCCATTGCTTATAGCATTGCCATTAGAGCTGAAATTTTTTGATTCAAGTTTGTGCAAGCTAGCTCTTAGACCTCCAATGCCATTATTTCCAAGTTTAGAGAGCCAAGTACTAGCCAAGTGCCCAATTTAGCTTCTATTCCCACTCCTAGAAATTAGAATTCAAGTGAAGCTTCCACTTCATCTTCTAGTGCCTCAAATGAACTTGAATAAGTCATGAAGTAATTGCAAAATCTAGGAATGAGCTGGTTACACTCAAAAGGCAGCAATCCCAAGGTTTTAGACCTTCCTTCCAGCCTCAAGCTCAACTCTAACAGGTAGCCATATCAACCTCAAAACCACCCAATCCAGCTGCAAACCTAAATCAAGCAAGGCCTCCCCGCCAATGAGACCATTTCAGCCCTATAATCCCAATGCTACATCGCCTCTAAAGCATTAGTGCGGTAAAAAACAATATGGCTCAAGAGTATGATTGGTGTTTCCCATGCAATGAACCTCATAACTTGAATCCATGTGCTTCAACGGTGCCTTGAATCAAGCATTAATGGTGACAACAACTGGTGTGGAGGGTGAAGGTAGTCAAAAAAAACCAGCACAAGAAAACATTCCAGTGCAATCAGCTCCAAATGATACCACACTTATAAACTGGTAGGGAGAAGATTTTTGTGGCATGAACCAGACAGTTTCCCAAAGTGTTGCAGCCAACACAAGGTCAAAGAGAGAGAAATTTGGGTGAAGAACAGCCATTGGCCTCGAGTAATTCACGACCTTGTCACTCCACAAACTATTGGCAAACAAAATGTAATCCCAAGCACGCAAGGATTGCCTAAAATAGCCCCTAGGCCAACCCAAATGCCGATTTCTTTGCTGCCCATGTGCAAGGAATGAATGTGCGAGGCCAGGGATAGCAGAGAGATACTTCATCTCCATTCAATATCATTGATCAGATGAAGAAGACAAATGTAAACATATCAATGTGGGAATCACTATCTATCCCAAGCCAAAGAGATTTGCTACAGGCTACCATGAAGGGCTGGCCAACTTCAAATCAGCAAGTCCAAATGCAAGAGAAGGTGCTCACAAATGCTGCCCGAGGGAGGGAATCATGGAGGACAGTAAGGTAAGATGTTGAAGCCCCCTCCATTCTATGTTTCATTGATCATTGGGAACCAATTAATACATAATTACATGATTGATTCCGGGGCAAGTAGTTCAGTAATGCCCAAGAAAATAGCTGATCAGTTGGGAATTCAGTATGAAACCATATCCAAAGGGGTGGTACAATTGGATGGGACAGCAGTAACAATAGTTGGAGTGATTAAAAACTTGAGTCTTACTTTGCATGCCTGTCCCAACGTGGTTGTTTTGCAAGATGTCTCAGTAATAGACCTTCCACCACTCTTTGCCCTATGTTTGTCAAGGGATTTCACAGCTAAGATTGGAGGTTACTTGTCTGCTGATTGGTCACACATGCTGTTCAGAACAAGATATGGAACCAAAGCCACAATCAGGTCTGAACCTATTGCAAACTTTCACATTGAGCCTTACACTCCAAGTCAGATCAATACCAATTGTTCAACATTTGATCAAGAAGATTATCCAAGCACTGATGAAGCTGACACCAAGGTAGGAAGCATCCCAGATTTGACTCTTGATGAATGGGCAAGCAAGGTGCATGCTTTTGATCCTTATCAAGAAATAGAAGAATCTAAGTTAGGAGTCTATTGCATGCATGAAGAAAATCAGCCTATTCCTAGCATCACCAAGCCAGACCACAAGGATGACAATGAGGTATGGCAGTTGTTTTTTGATGGATCAAGGAGTAGACAAGGTGCAGGAGGGGGAGCCATGCTGGTTTCACCTCAAGGAGTTAAGTATTATTCAGCTTTTAGATTTCAGTTTGCATGCTCTAATAACACTGCTGAATATGAAGCCTTGGTGCAAGGACTGCATTGGGAAATCAAGAGAGGAATAAAGAACTTGTAAGTCTTTGGTGACAGTGAGTTGATTGTCAACCAAGTCAAGGGGTAGCATGCTGTCAAGAATGATCTACTCAAGTGCTACAAGAATAGGGTGTGGGACCTCATTGAAGATTTTGAGGGTTTTGGCATCAAATCCATTCCTAGGAAAGAGAACCAAGCCACTGACAGGCTTGCAGCAGTTGGGGCAGCCTTTGACATTGTGGAGAGCATTCAAAAAGACAAGGTACAGCCAAACATCCATGTGATTGTGAGGCCTTCAGTGCCAGATAACAATGTAAGTTGGCAAGTGTTTGAAAATGATCAGCAAATCATCCATTTCTTGCAAGAAGAGGCTGAATTCTCAGCCAAAAATCAAGAAAAGTTAGAGCAGCAATATGGTGACCAAGTGGTGCAGCTGAGAACCAACAAACTACCAAATGGACTTATTACTTTGGAGTCCATTTTCAATCCTAATGATCAGTTTAGGAAGGAGAAAGCAAACATCCAAGTGAAGGGAGAAGATTCAGTGTCCATCTCAGTAGAAAGAGGCAAATCACTCCAAATTGGTAAGATGACAACTGAGCAAGAAAGGTATGAGTTCATACAACTTTGTCAAGAATTCCCTGATGTGTTTGCTTGGAGCTATGAAGATTTGAAAGGTTTCAATCCTGAGTTAGCTCAACACACCATTGAATTGGATCTAAATACTAAGCCCATCAGGCAGAAACAAAGGCCAGTCAACCCCCACATGGAGCCTCTCATGAGAAAAGAATTGAATAAGTTGATAGAATCAAGAATCATATTCCCTATCAAGCATTCTAGTTGGGTTGCCAACTTGGTTCCAGTCAGAAAGAAGAGTGGGGAAATCAGATTGTGTGTTGACTTCAGAGATTTGAATAGAGCATCTCTCAAGGATCATTATCCACTTCCTTCCATGGAGCAGATTTTACAAGTTGTTGTTGGCTCTGAGAGGTTTTCACTACTTGATGGCTATTAAGGGTATAATCAGATTATGGTGAAGGAAGAAGATCAGTTCAAGAAAGCCTTTACAACTAAATGGGAACTTATGCATACAAGAAAATGCCATTTGGGCTGTCCAATGCTGGAGCTACCTTCCAAAGAGCAATGGACATGGCGTTCAAAGGTTTGATTAACAACATTGTACTGATATATCTTGATGATATCACTGTTTTTTCAAAAAATATAGTAGACCACCTCTTTCATTTGAGACAAGTGTTCCAAAGGTGTAGAATATTTGGAGTCTCCTTGAATCCTAAAAAGTGTGTTTTTCTAGCCCATGAAGGAAAGCTCCTTGGCCACATTGTCTCCAAAGAAGGATTAGCAATTGATCCGGAAAGAGTCGAAGCCATAAGAGCACTACCATTGCCAAGCCACAAGAAGGCCCTTCAAAGTTTCTTGGGAAGAATAAATTTTGTTCGGAGGTTTGTCCCAAATTTTGTAGCCCTTGTCAGACCTATCACCAAGATGCTAAAGAAAAGCATGGCTTTCAAATGGACAACAGAAGGAAAGGAAAGTTTTGAAGCAATCAAAGAAGCCATCTCTCAAGCCCCAACTCTCATCAACCCAGATTTCTCCAAGGATTTCATCCTCTATGCGTTTGGAGGTGATGATACTATTTTTGTAATTTTGGGCATGCAGAGAATAAAGACAATGATGAACACCCAATTGCTTTCTTTAGCCAAAGCCTGGAGGACTATGAGGTGAGATATTCTTTCATTGAGAAGCATGTTCTTGCAGTAATTAGGAGCTTGAAGAAATTCAAGCATCTAGTTTCAAACAATAAGGTCCAATTGCTGGTTTCTCATGCGGGAGTTAAAGAATTCCTCCTCAACAAAGACTTGAATGAAAAGAGAGCAGGTTGGATTACTCGTGTCATGGAGTATGACATAGAGATCAAGGTCACCAAGTTGGTCAGAGGAAAAGGACTGTGTGAGCAGCTGATTTTGAGCAAGCAAAATGAAGCATGCAATGAGAAAGAGATTGTTTTGGCGTTGCAAGACAACCGTGAGCAAGGAAGCACTCAAGAGGAAAATAATGGTGTCCCCACTCCTTGCTGGACCCAAAGTATAATGCACTTCCTAAGCACAGGCCTATGCCCTCCAGAGATGAACAAGACCCAAAGAAGACACTTCAGATTGCAGGTTGTCCCATATGCCCTTGTTGATGGTGTTTTATTCAAAAGAGATGTGAATGGAGTACTGCTGAGATGCATTGGTACAAATCAGATTCATAAGGTGCTGGAAGAGTTCCATGGTGGACCAGCTGGTGGTCATTTTGCACCAAGAGTGACAGCTCTAAAGATCATGAGGGCTGGTTATTATTGGCCCAAGATTTTCAATGATTGTTATGCATGGATCAAGAGGTGCAAGAATTGTGCATTTTTCACAGGTAAAGAGAGGCTAGCTATCCTCCCATTGCATCCAATTTCAATTGACCAGCCATTCATGCAATGGGGTTTAGACTTCATTGGAGTTATTAATCCCAATTCGAGCCAAGGGCACAAGTGGATTTTAACAGCCACAAATTACTTCACTAAATGGATTTGAAGCGGTGGCACTCAAGGAAGCAAATGAATCTAGCATCCTAGACTTCTATGAGGGAATAGTAACCAGATTTGGCATACCAACTACAATAATATCAGATAATGCATTGGCATTCATTGGATCTAAGGTGACTGAATTGGCTGTCAAGAATGGGATCTACCTAAGTACTTCATCAAACTATTACCCACGGGGTAATGGCCGAGGCTGAATCTACAAACAAGAACTTGATGAGGATAATTAGGACTCTTGATGAGAATCAGAGGTCTTGGCATACTAAATTGAAATCAGCCTTATGGGCTGATAGGATAACTCCTAAGAGATCTACAGGTAACTCTCCATTCAATCTTGTTTATGGAAGAGAGGCAATTTTGCCCATGTCACTTGATTTTCCAACATTGGAACTCATGAAATAGTTGGAGTTGTTGGAGTTTGAGCCCATGGAGGTTAGATATGCGAGAATTGATGGAGCTCAAGAAATCGAAATCGGGCATCCCAATCAATGGAGAAGGATCAGGCTTTGATAAAGAAGACCTTTGATAGAAAGGCCAAGAATAGATCCTTCCAAGTTGGAGATCTAGTGCTAAAATGGGATGCAGACAGAAAAATCGGGAAGGCATTCAAAATTTGATGCCATTTGGAGTGGCCCATACATGGTCACAAAGTGTAAGGACAACAATGCCTTCCAATTGTCTTCATTAGATGGTGAAGAAATGCAAATTCCAATCAATGGGATCCATCTAAAGCATTGCTACTAAAGGGAAATTCTCCACCTTGTAAATATTAGCTTAGGTTTTCATTCCTCTAAGTGCTTGTGCACATTGTTTTGTTGTAGGTTAGTTTTGCTTTCCCTAAGTGCTTTGGCACAGCTTGCTGTTCCTGGGAATGTGTTTGCAGGCCTTGCTCCATCAAGTGATATTCCATGTTCCTCCTTGCAATGTTCTAGTCAGTTGGGGTACCAAACAGAGAATTTAATGACTCCATGCCCAATGGATTGTTTCAGGCAACTGGTAATTTCATCCAGTAGGCAGATGACCCCTTTGAGTCACCAAAATTGTTATCCAAAATGTGCCCCTGCTCATTTTTTGTGGCTAACTCCTTCCATTCTCCCCTCTCTTGTGCCTCAGTCATAATATTTTTCTTTTTAGGCACTCAAAACCTTCTGAAAATGGCACCATTGGATAGAGCTCTTTCTCAACTTTCTAGAAAGGTAAAGTTTTCCTCCTAACTCCATGTATTTTTGAAGTTATGGCTCGGCGGAGTTTTTGGGAAAATTTTCCCCTGAAAGGCCCATGGCCAATGAGATGCCACCATGTGGCACCTAGAGTGGTGGAGCGTGGGGAAATTTTGGAAAATTTTCCAAATGACCAAAAAGGTGCAAAAATTTGAATTTTTGCCCGCCAACCCGATTTGGCCCTGTTTTGCCCTAAAACTTCAAATGGCCATATCTTTCGATCCAGAGCTTAGTTTTTCACATTCTTTATATCAATGGAAAGATGGTGAAATTCTCTACAAGATTCTAGGGTCAATTTTGCATTTTGATAGATTTTAGAGAGATAAAATTAAAAACGTCTCTGGCACGTGGTGATGAGCAGAAATGACATTTCAACCACCGTTTTTAATGAAGAATGGCTCGCATTCTATCCCAGCATGGTTAAAAATGTCGGGGAATGGGTGCAGCAAGGATGCCCATGTTGTTTTTGAATGCATTTTGGTCAATGATTGAACCTCTCCCATGCTTTCCCACGTTTCTCTCTCTGGGCTCGTCCTTGACCTTTGTAAAGCCAGCCGATTTGGCTCATTTTCAAAGGTGGAACATTCTTTGTGTATTGCAGGTCCCCTTTCTCACCTTGGAAGTGATTTTGGTGGAATATCAGACCTTTTCTAAGAGCTGAAACTTTATTTTTCCTCTCAGGTGTTGTAATGTAAGTGATTTTGATGATTAAAATAACAATACAGCCTCTGTGATTAGTTTTCATCCTCTTCCTGTGTTGTTTGGTTAATTTCTGATCCTTCATTAAAATTATCAGTTTGTGCATGAGGTTCTTTGTTGCATTTTTATGGAATGTGTCAATCTACAAAAGTAAAAATGCTCACCACTCCTTTGTTGCATCACCTATTAGCATTATTTTTAGCTTTTTTGCATTCTCTATCTCTGTCTCCTTTGGAATTTAGGGTAGGGTTAGGAATATAGACCTCTGCAACTTTTAAGTGATAAATCTGACCAAAGGAATTGAGGAACCAGCCTCTAAACTGGAGATTCCTTTCTCATTTTACAAGTCCCACACTTGGGGAAAGGATTCAATGTTGTGCAATCACACAAGATGCTAGTATGATCAAACTAGAAATTTGATCAACATCCAGGGGGTGCTACTTGATTTTCCACAACACCTACATTTCTAATGGATACATAGTATTTTACTCTCCTATGATTTTGAGAAAAAACCTTGAGAAGATATGGTTAATGCAACATAATCTAACTCTCATGAGTTATCACACTAGAGAATGAAGATATCTCCTAAACAAGGTTCAGGTTACTAAAGACAACAATAAAACCTGATTTCTCCTGCATGTTTTGAGTAAGGGATGGGTAAATTCAACAAATCTCCCTAACATTTATGGACAAATAGTGCAAGTCGGGGTAAGTTTTGTAGGATTTATCATTTATAGATGGATTTTTTTGGGGAATTAAGTAGGATAAAGTTGATTATACCATATTCTTGGTAACTTTTAACAAATGTTTTAAAATATGCCAATGAAGATGATAACAACACTTCAAACAATTAACAATGAACCTTTAACCAGAAGGTGTGCACCCATAGAAGCCCAAATATGCATGGTTTGACACATTCTTTGAGAATTTCACATAAAATCTCATGCCAAAGACTCAACTAAACATCATAGATCCCTGGTCCATCATGCTTAAGATACACTCATAAGCTAAATAACAATCTGTATCAACAAAATGGAAGTAAGGTGAATTTAAATTGTTTATTATGCAATGAAATGAAAGCTCTTCTCATAGCACAATTACAAATGCCATAATACTACCACAAGGACAAGATCTTGTGTGATTCAGAGGAATTTCTAACATAATATTGCATGACAAGAACATGAATAACTATTTGAAATATCTTTGAATTGAAAGTAGACACAACAATGCTCATGATTAACACAATTAACTCAGGGCTCGTCAAATTCATTAGCAAGGGAAAGTTTCATTTACAGTCCCAATTCTTTTCAATGGCTGTACACTTGTGACCATCTTGACATGATTTATTTTCAAGGCTCCATAAATTAATAGGTTTCTCAGAAAATTCTTTTGGAAAAATGGCTTGTTTCAGTCTCTTCTCTCTTTTTTCTTCTAAATTTCTCAAAAATCTTAACCCCTCCTTTTTGCGAGAGTATTCTCATCACCTTTATATAATTCCATCCCCATTTTCCTTGTAAATTTCCCCCAAAAATGTGGATATTTCACAATTACATTCTAATTTCACAAAATACCAGGTGTATCAATGACACCTTTTATGAAAATACTTTATTTGGCTTTGCAAGGTGTGAAGAGTACGAGCCTTCTTTATTTTACTCTTATCATATACGAGTAGAATACCATGTCATTTCTTGTGATTAATGTTTTCATGATTCCCTCTACCTGGTGATTGGATAGTTACCTCTGATATCCTTTGAGAACTATGAGGTGACCTAAAATGACAGACACTTTTTATCTACTATCTGAAGATACATCTTGGATGTCGTGCATTCCTTCTCACATTTACTTGGTTTAACAATCCCACGTGGTTTTTGTCAAATCTATTTAATTCATCAATCATGCTTGTTTCAGATTCACTTCAACCTTTAAATTTTCCTTGTGTGAGTTGAGCAAGATCTTCTTTTATCAAGTGTAAATGATTTATTTCAATTCAATCAATTTGTGCCACTTCTACTATAAAACCTAGCTTTATCCCATCACCAGGATGCATTACTTTTCTTATCCTATAAGCGAGGAAATTTTTCACAACCTTCTACTAATGACATGGTGAGAGTACCTATGGAAAATAGTTTGAAGGAAATTTCATCAGAATATTTGAATCAAATCTTCAACCTGTGTGGTCCTGATGAGGCTTTCGTTAGGGCCTTGTTTGACATAGAATGTGTAGGAGACACCAGAGGACCCTTGACTTATCAGTAGGTCCGGCTCACACTTCTCACAAGGCTAATTAGGATCAATCATGTCTTCATGTAGCCTTTCAGTTCATGTATTTTCATCTCTTTCGATGGGAACATCTGAAAGCTCCCGAAGACTTGAAGAAATTCTAGATTGAAAGGAGGCCCCAAGTGTCTGGGAAAACTAATTTTCAATGTCCATTCCTATGTGATGAAGAATTTTTTTAAGGATATTCCCAAGTAATCTTGTGTGTTATACAACAAATATTCCATTGAAATGGTGCCTTCCATCTCTCATAAGGTGGATGAATTGGATCGGAGGATTGCCTTTCTAGAGAAAGGGAAGATAAGACCTAGATCCTTATAAAAAATTTCAATGCCAACACCATCTTTGGGAAAGATAACGGGTGCATTAAGCTCTCGGCCCCTAATCATTATCTCATATGGAGAAGATGAGTTGTCCATATATGTTCGTCATTCAAGAGTAGCAATTTCCTCTACTCAAGACAACAGGGGTAGTTTTGCAGTTCGTTCATCTTGTTCAAGGAGTTATGTTCCTTCATCATGGCATGGATTCTCAAGTCCTCATCCAATCACTTCCCCAAGTTATCATCTTCCTTTACAAGGATATGGAAAGCTGAATCTAGCTTAAAGTATCTCATTCCTCCTAGCCCCCATGATGTATTCCTTGGTATTTCAACTACTCTAGTTGTTCCTTCTCAGTATATCCTCAACAATTCTACCCTTCACAACAGGAAAGGAAGACAACATTTGTAACATCCACTTTTTGTCACCTCGTAACTATGATTTTTTTATAAATGTACTTTATACAGTAGATTTAAATACCAATATATTTAAATCCAACATAAACCTAAATGTAATCCATTTTCGATAACTATCATCAACCATGTGCAGATGTATGAGAGAGTACTAAACATGTTCATCCTCCCTTAATGCTTTATACGAGTCCATACATCAAATGTATCCTTTAGTTCTCCTTTAACATGATATGATATATAAGTGAAGACTCCTAAGGGTCTACTTGGGTTCCACCTATGAATTCGATAGGCATCTGACAGCTTAGATCATACTGAAATATCAATAGTGTTATCAACAATTTACACCACTTTGAGCAAAGTTTCATAGTCATGTATGCCATGATAAAGTCCATGATGGCACACTTGTCATTAGGAAATTTTGGTCTCACCTTAATCACTTATTCAGTTATATGGATTCACAATGTAGATGTTATAAACAACTACAAGTCTTAAACAAGGTAAAAATCTAGTTTAACCTACATGAATATGTACCCTATGTCATCCTATGATGCCTATGGTAAATTAAGTGTCTTCATAACAATTCACCTTACTACTAGACCACTTCCCTTCCTGTAGCCATCATAAATTGATGTAACGGTGTGAACGTAGGAGGTCCAGTCTATCTTTGTAACTTTTTCAAGTTTTTACTTAAAGCAACCCACGTCACAAGCCAGTCTCTTAATAAGAAAACTCATTACATCTGCTAAACATCAATATCCTAATGCTGACAACCATCATCATAGGGATACATTGTGTAGAAAATGCAATGATTTAACCCCCTAGAATCCTGTATTGGTGCATGGAGTTTAATGTTTTCAAGGTCATTATTAATAATTAAATAATAGTCTAGGCCTTATGAAACCTTCTCCATGAATGGGTCGTACCTAAGGTTTGGTTTAAGTTGATTCCAAGACCTCAATATCCACAAAAATTATTTAAATTTCTAGATCTCATGCCCAAGTTAACTATAAATGGAAAATGATACTATCTAGGTCTATGATTGGCATTATAGTTTAAATACTATCCCACTTAATCAATTAAGCCCATGTTTTCTTATTTTTAGGGATATGTAATTAAGGTATGATTCATACTTTTTATCAAGTACCATAGACTATCAATGCCAACCAACATTTTAGCATAAGCACTTCACTTTTCTTAGTTGCAGCTTAATCAAGAGTGTTCATTTATTTTAATATATCCATCAAGTAAGATAGATTGGATGAACTACTTTCCCATTCCTCTTCTCCTTTCATATCCTTTTTACATAAGATTTTTAATCTCTTTATAATGTTCACTTACTAGTTCACTTTAGAGATCATAACAATGTTGACTAGGGTTAGGGTTCAGATACTATGTTCTTTTCAACTAAGTACGCATGTTCCCATCTTACTTCCATTGTAATTGGATATCATAATTCTATGCTCATAATGATACATTATAGGACAATCCCTTTTTAAATACGTTATCATCTCCTAGAGCAAATTATCTCATTTCTATAATTTCTGAATAGTGTAACCATTCTTATTATATCTTCATGCCAGATTACCATAAGCTCTTCCTATTATTGTTTATGTGAATTGTCCTTGTAAGGGACTTATTATTGCTTTCCCTAGAACTTCGTTATATGTTCTTAAATATTTTGATATCATTTAGTATAACCTAAGTTTATACATCAACTATAGCACAAATTTACCCACTTATAATAACTTTACTATGATTCCATAATCATCTAACTACTTCCTTAACAGTCCATTTAAGATAGTCAATCTTATTATTAGGAACATCTCACTAGGTAAGTACACCCTATTCATAACATTTGGGTAACTTAACACCAATATACAAGTAGGTTGATATAATACATTTTACAATGTGGCAGTCACCCACTGGTAACTTGAACTATTTCCAAGTATGTTTAACATAGGGTTCATTAGAACATAATATTCTTAAGCAACATTCCATTCATAGTTCATTATCTATTCCCTAGCATCCACACATAGGTTGAGAGTGGCATTTACTATTTGATTTATAATAATTTTTAATACAATAGTATTTTAGATACTAATTACCTATCTTGATAAATTACCGACTCATAACTCATCATTTTCCAATCAACCACTTATAAATCAAGATTTTGCAACAGGAAGTCTGTCTTTAATTCATACAAGAAATAAGTACAATTCATGTTTATAAGAATGATCAAAATCTTTCATTTCAATGATTAAAATAGTTACATTAAATGGAAAGGAATTTCTCATATTCGAGGAGAAGTATTTCATTTAGGAACATTCAAAACAGTCATATCTTCAGATTTTCCTCGATCAAAATAATATTCAAAACTAAATACTTCACCCTCCTTTCTCTTGGTGTTTATCTGCAAAATTGTTAGCACAAGTCAGTTCACATGAACTGAGCATGATAAGCACCAACTCATCATAACGACATGCTCTACTTAATTATTTCATAAAAATAACTCTTATTATTTTTATGAATTAATATTGTAGATCTTAAGAAGGTAAACAATTATTTCCAAAACATGCCAAGAGCAACCAATATAATGAGCCATGAAAGAAATGAATTTCATTCTTACACTATAATACAACTTATTCTGTCACTAAAAATCAGTCACTTAACTTGTAAGATAAACATGAGAATCATAAGTATTCAAAAGACTAAATCATATAAGATTAACACAATTTTAGTCAAGCAGTTCCTTATTTGCATGCCTAAAATTATTTACTTCATGATTCAGTAATCATATCTATCAAGTATCATAGTCAAGAAATCTCACTAATCTTACTCAATAGAACCAACAAATGGTTTCATAACATCATCATAGGTCAATTAAGATTGAAGCATTCAGGTCAAGACTCAAACGTGTTTAATAAAAGGTAGATAATCAATTATTAACCTATATGAGGATAGAGCAATCATAACATCATGTTAATCATGAACAAGATAAATGCAAGAAAAAATTTACATAGTCGATTCTTACCTTGACATACAAATTTATTTGAACATTTTGAGATTAGGAAAAAGGTAACATAATTCCACAATTCAGTGTTGCTATCAAGCGTATCAAGACCCCATTAAATTATAAGCATTTCCCAGTCCCTAAGAGAGAGTTTATAATGTTTTCATAAGCAAAAAGGAGTCATGATAAACATGACTATAATTAATCTAATTAGCCCAACTAGACAATCAATATCCCATAAATTTTCTCATAACAAATTTCAAATTTCAAATGTACCATTATTCTGCAATGAGTCAAGGACTCTATTATAATAATATAAAGATCTATTAACCCATTCTACTGAATGAGGTTAGAGCATACCGAACTATGTTCATGACATAATCTAACAAAATCAATAAGGAATATTTTAAATTCCAAGATAACACCATAATCACTAAGGGAAATGGAATACAGTTTGCTAAGAGAAAAAGAGTCACTTCTAGGTGAACTGGAATACCACACAATTCAACTCAAAAACATAACACCTAGTGAGGATCTAACACATTCATATGGACTCAGTTAGATGATGAAACCAGATAACACATCACATAAGTGTAGGAGTATATAACTTAACCATTTTGTCCCAAAATGGGTTACCACAAAAACTCGATGCAACCAGTTTCTTAACAAAAACACATGGTATGGTTATCAAGATCGATAAATTTTTGTTTTGTATCAATTACTACAAAGTAATATTAACACCAGACTTTGCAATCCAGAAGCCAAGAAAATTCCTATCTTGGTCAAATTTAATACCCCCAACATGCTTAATGACTCAAATTCAACATTTGAAACATAAAAAAATAGCTTCAGATAAAACTGAACAGCTCATCAAAAGAATCAACTAGACTCATGGAATCATTCCATATCATTTTCCTAAACCTTCTAGCAGCTATAAAATGGTAGTTCACTACTAGTGTCCAATGACCATCAAACCTTTGATACACATGTTTAATCCACGAGGAAAATGGTAATCAATAAGCCCTAACTAAACATAGCCAAGTGTATAAGAATCTCATAATCAAATGTAATTAATATTAATAACACATACATTAAGATAGGGAAGTACCTACTATGAGGAGTTTTTGACACTCGTTCAACCACAAGATCTAATGCAAAATCTTCAGGAGATCAACTTACTTATTTAGGATTGATTCCTAATAAAGAATAGTATACTACAAATCTTTCAAGGAGGAGGTTCCTAGTCAAAATGGAATTTTCTTTAAAACTCAACATAACATTGTTAGTAGAACAACCAAGCTTTAAGGAAATCACAGTAATAATAGTTAAAGACATAGCCTTCGAAATAACTACAAGCATTTCACAGGACCATTTCTAATTTCTTTTATCAAAGGGCTAAGATGAAAACAAAAGCGACTGGTAGTACAAAACAAGATGGACTTTATCATAACATTTCCACAACCTATAATGAACCTCATAAGAGTTGAATACTTCCAAATTTATTGATGAAACAAAATGGAGATCAATATGAGTTAACCGAATGGAGTAACCAAAACACAAACAACCTGATGAGCAAGTGTTGTACCTAGTTTGCAAACAAAAATGCAACAATTTGATGTTAGGGAAAAACTCAGTAACTCAGTCAAGCCATCAAATGTGGCTCTAGAGTTAGACCATGCACGTCATTCCTACATGCCCAATTAAGGTTCAAAGAGGCAGACTTTGTATTAATTGTAGCTGACCTCATTACCCACAACTCGATATTAAATATTAAAAATAGTTGTTTTTCATCAATATGTTACTTATTAAACTAAAACTAGGTCGAATATAAGCACAATCGATGCCTCCAACAAGACCAACACGATTCCTCGGAATTGATCTCTTAAAAAGAATCAAACCTAGTTACATCAATCTAACGAATACCTGAAGTAGAAATTCATCTACAACACTTAACCACACAAAACCGGCTTCCAATTTGTTGCATTGTCTTATTAAATTTTCAAATAATCCCAAAGTAAATGGGTAAAATTTAAACAGAGTTTTATAGTGTTGATAATCACAATTGTACTAAGAGTTTAAAACAACAATGGGTGTATCAAGCCAGGAGTTCTTAATATTACAGTCACAACACACATTCAAACTCATGGATGCATTATTTCTTAACAATATTCAAACACATTCAAGCCTACACCTAGTGAATCATTTCCAAACAACATACATCACTAAACAATGATAAATCATTCTTTACATAAGTAAAAGGTTATATTAATTCCACATGACCCAAATTAAAACAAAGATTTCATTCAAGGTGATGCTCTTTTTGTGAAATGACTAAATGGAGCAAGATAATAAAGTGTTTAGGGCGTATCATGCCCATTATGCCTATCTTTCTTTACTTGCAATGTTCTCACAATTCTTCAAAAAATCCCCAAACTTTGAAGCAAATTCCTTCATCCAACCGAAACACAATGCTTCCTCAATATTTATTGAGTCTGGGAAACTTGTTGTCCAATTGATTCAACTGTTGTTTTCATCATGCAATCTCATAATAAACAATTCCCTTGCTACTAGACCACGTCACTTCCCGTAGCCATCATAAGTTGATATAAGGGTGCGAACCTAGGAGGTCCAGTTTGTCTTTGTAACTTTTTCAAGTTTTTACTTAAAGCAACCCATATCACAAGCCGGTCTCTTGATGAGATAACTCATTACATCTATTAAACATCAGTATCCTAATGGTGACAACCGTCATCATAGGGATACAACTGTGTAGCAAATGTAATAAGATAACCCGCCTAGAATCTTGTATTGGTACATGGAGTTTAATGTTTTCAAGGTCATTATTAATCATTAAATAATAGTTTAGGCCTTACAAACCTTCTCCATGAATGGGTCATACCTAAGGTTTGGTTTAAGTTGATCCCAAGACCTCAATATCCACAACAATTATTTAAATTTATATATTTCATGCCCAAGTTAACCATAAATGGAAAACAATACTATCTAGGTCTATGATCGGCATTATAGTTTAAATATTGTCCCAACTTAATCAATTAAGCCCATGTTTTCTTATTTTTAGGGATATGTAATTAAGGTATGATTAATACTTTTTATCAAGTACCATAGACTATCAATGCCAACTAACATTGTAGCATAAGCACTTCACTTTTCTTAGTTACAGCTTAATCAAGAGCATTCATTTGTTTTAATATATCCATCAAGTAAGATATATCTAGAGTATATGATAAGATAGATTGGATGAACTACTTTCCCATTCCTCTTCTCCTTTCATATCCTTTTTACATAAGATTTTTAATCTCTTTATAATGTTCACTTACTAGTTCATTTTGGATATCATAACAATGTTGACTAGGGTCAGGGTTCAGATACTATGTTCTTTTCAACTTAGTACGCATGTTCCCATCTTACTTCCATTGTAATTGGATATCATACTTATATGCTCATAATGACGCATTATGGGACAATCCCTTTTAAATACATTATCATCTCCTAGAAAAAATTATCTCATTTCTACAATTTCTAAACAGTGAAACCATTCTTATTATATCTTCATGTCATATTACCATAAGCTCTTCCTATTATTGTTTATGTGAATTGTCCTTATAAGTGACTTATTATTGCTTTCCTAGAACTCATTATTACGTTATTATATATTTTGATATGATTTAGTATAACCTAAGTTTATAAATCAGTTATAGGATGAATTTACCCACTTATAATAACTTTACTATGGTTCCATGATCATCTAACTACTTTCTTAGCAATGGCCATTTAAAATAGTCAATCTTATTACTAGGAACTTCTCACTAGTTAAGTACACCCTATTCATAACCTTTGGAGAACTTAACACAAATATACTAGTAGGTTGATATAATACATTTTATAATGAGGCAGTTACCCACTGGTAACCTTAACTATTTCCAAGTATGTTTAACATATGGTTCATTAGAACATAATATTCATAAGCAACATTCCATTCATAGTTAATTATCTATTCCCTAGTATCCACACATAGGTTGTGTGTGGCATTTACTATTTGATTTATACTAATGCTTAATACAATAGTATTTTAGATACTAATTACCTATCTTGATAAATTATCGACTCATAACTCATCATTTTCCAATCAATCACTTATAAATCAATATATTGCAACAGGAAATCTAACTTTAATTCATTCAAGAAATAAGTATAATTCATGTTTATAAGAATGATCAAAATATTTCATTTTAATGATTAAAATAGTTACATTAAATGGCAAGGTATTTCTCATTTTCAAGGAGAAGTATTTCATTTAGGAACATTCAAAATAGTCAGTCATATCTTCAGACTTTCCTTGATCAAAAGAATATACAAAACTAAATACTTCACCCTCCTTTCTCGGCATTTATCTACAAAATTTTTAGCAAGAGAGTCGGTTCACATGGTCGAGCATGATAAACACTAACTAAATCATCATACATGCTTTACTTAATTATTTCATAAAAATAACTCTTATTATTTTTATGAATTAATATTACAAATCTTAAGAAGGTAAACAATTATTTCCAAAACATGCCAAGAGCAACCAATATAATGAGCCATGAAAGAAATCAATTTCAATCTTACACTATAATACAAATTATACTGTCACTAAAAATATTCACTTAAGTTGTAAGATAAACATGAGAATCATAAGTATTTAACAAACTAAAGCATAAGAGTAACACAATTTTAGTCAAGCAATTCCTTATTTACATGCCTAAAATTATTTACTCCACGATTCAATAATCATATCTATAAAGTATCATAGTCAAGCAATCTCACTAATCTTGCTCAACAAAACCAACAAAGGGTTTCATAACATCACCATAGGTCAATTAAGGTTGAAGAATTTAGGTCAAGACTCAAGCGTGTTTAATAAAAGGTAGATAATCAATGCTTAACCTACAAGAGGATAGAGCAATCATAGTATCATGATAATAACGAACAAATAAATGCAAGAAACAATTTACATAAAAAATTCTTACCTTGAAATACAAATTTATTTGAACATTCCGAGATTAGGAAAAAGGTAACATAATTTCACAGTTCAGTGTTTTTATCAAGCATATTAACACCCCATAAAATTATAAGAATTTCCCAGTCTTTAAGAGAGATTTTATCATATTTTCATAAGCAAAAAGGATTCGTCGATAAACACTGACTATAATTAATCCAATTAGCCCAACTGGACAATCAATATTCCATGAATTTTCTCATAACAAAATTCAAATGAAAATGTGCCATTATTCTGCAATGAGTCAAGGAATCTATTATAACAATAAAATGATCTACTAACCCATTCTACTTGAATGAGGTTAGAGCATACCAAACTATATTCATGACACAATCTAACAAAATCAATAAGGAACATTTTAAATGCCAAGATAACACCATAATCACTAAGGGAAATGAAATATAGTTTGCTAAGAGAAAAAGAGTCACTTCCAGGTGAGTTGGAATACCACAAAATTCAACTTAGAAAAATAACACCCACCAAAGATCTAACACATTCATATGAACTCAATTAGATGACGAAACTAGATAACACGTCACATAAGTGTAGGAGTATATAACTTAACCATTTTTCCCCAAAATGGGTTACCACACAAACTCGATGCAACCAATTTCTTAACAAAACACATGGTATGGTTATTAAGATTGATAAAATTTTGTTCTGTATCAATTACTACAAAGGAGTATTAACACCATACATTTCAATCCAGAAGCCAAGAAACTTTCTATCTTGGTCAATTTAATACCCATGCCATGCTTAATGAATCAAATTCAACATTTGAAACATAAAAAAACTAGCTTCAGATAAAAATGAACAACTCATCACAAGAATCAACTAGACTCATGGAGTCATTCCATATCATTTTCCTAAACCTTATAGAACTATAAAATGGTAGTTCACTACTAGTGTCCAATGACCTTCGAACCTTTGATACAAAATTTTAATCCACGAGGAAAAGGGTAATCAATAAACCCGGCTAAGCATAGCCAAGAGCATAAGGATCTCAAAATCAAATACAATTAATCTTAATAACACATACATTAAGATAGGGTAGTACCTACTATAAGGAGTTTTTGACACTCATTTGACCACAAGATCTAATGCACAAGTTTCATGGAGATCAACTTACTTATTTAGGATAATTTCCCAATAAACAACAATATACTACAAAACTTTCAAGAAGGAGGAGGTTCTTAGTCGAAATAGACTTTTCTTTCAAAATCAGCATATCATTGTTAGTAGACCAACCAAGCTTTAAGGAAGTCATAGTAATAATAGTTAAAGACATAGCCTTTGAAATACCTACAAGCTTTTCACATGAGCATATCTAATTTCCATTATTAAGGGACTAAGATGAAAACAAAAGTGACTAGTGAAAAACAAGTTGGACTTTATCATAACATTTCCACAACCTGTAATGAACCCCGAAAGAGTTGAATACTTCCATAGTTATTGATGAAACAAAATGGAGATCAATATGAGTTAACCAAATGGAGTAACAAGAACACAAATAGCCTGATGAGAAATTGTTGTACCTAGTTTGCAAACAAAAATGCAACAATTTGATGTTAGGGAAAAACTCAACAACTTAGTCAAGCCATCATATGTGGCTCTAGAGTTAGACCATGAATGTCATTCCTAGATGCCCAATCAATGGTCAAAGAGGAAGACTTCGTATTAATTGTTGTTTCCCTCATTACCCATAACTCAATATTAAATATTAAAAATAGTTGTTTTTCATCAGTATGGTTACTTATTAAACTAAAAGCAGGTCAATTATAAGCACAATCGATGCTTCCTACAAAACCAACACGATTCCTCAATAATTGAGCTCTTAAAAAGAATCAAACCTAATTATATCAATCTAACGAATACCTAAAGTGGAAAGTCATCTAAAACACTTAACCACACAAAACCAACTTCCAATTTTCCTCATTGTTTTATTAAATTTTCAAATAATCCCAAAGGAGATGGGTAGAATTTAAACAAATTTTTATAGTGTTGATAATCACATATGTACTCAGAATTCAAAACAACACTGGGTGTATCAAGCCAAGAGTTATTAATATTATAGACATTCAAACTTACGAATGTGTTATTTATTAACAATATTCAAACACATTCAAGCCTATAATGAGTGAATCATTTCCAAACAACATACATCACTAAACAATGATAAATCATTCTTTACATAAGTAAAAGGTTATATCAATTCTACATTACCCAAATTAAAACACATATTTCATTCAAGGTAATGTTCTTTTTGTGAAATGACTAAATGGAGCAAGAAATTATAATGAGTTTAGGGTGTATCATGCATGTTACACCTATCTTTCTTTCATTGCAATGTTCTCATGATTCTTCAAAAATCCCCAAACTTTGAAGCTAATTCCTTTATCCAACTGAAACACAATGCTTCCTCAATATTTATTGAGTATGGGAAACTTGTTGTCAATCAATTCAACTATTTTTTTCATCATGCAATCTCACAATAACACATAGTTCCATTTTTCCTTTGCATGCAGATTTTTACAAATTTCTTGCAATGGAATGAATCAATACCACAAACTGATTTGTTTTCCCCAATCCGTCCATGCATTTCCTAAGGAAGGTGGGTTTTTAATGCGTATTAAATGTCATTAATGTAGAGGTTAATGGAGCTTTCCGCCAGGTTTATCAAGCCAGCTATTTTTAGATACTAAGTTTAGAAAAATTCCATATTCATACCATGTAAGGAACTTGAAGTTTTAGTTAACCGAAAATACCTCTTTTGAAAAAAATCATTTGGTGGGAATTAAAACCATAAAATAATTCTAGTACAAATACTTTGGTGGTGGGGTTCCAACTCACCTCCTAATTTAATTTGACAACTTTAGATTTACAAGATATTTAAGAGGCCAAATAATATCCTATGCAATAACAATTCGGGTGTTCTTCTTTTACATGGCTTAAGGCTTCATACCATTTAATATATATTATACAACCTTTCAAATAGCTAGAGTAATGCCCAAATCTAGCTTCTCAAACAATAGGTTCACATGTTAGGTTTAGAACCATACCACTAAGATTAGATTGTCCTTTCCCTACTTATACAATAGTTAATAAATCTCCAATAGTAGTTATTTAACTACTTTAAACTTTGTAAATTCCTTTTGTAATATATATATATATATATATATATATATATATATATATATATATATATACATAAATCATTTATAATGTTAGCTTTGATCATGCCAACTTCTTATATGTGCTTCGTGGGAATTGATACCTTTAATTTCAATAATTAAGTCCTTGACTAATGACTGTAGTCCTTCATCCAAGAAAATACGACCATGCTAGCATTAGCCATCAGGTGAGGTAGACTATTGGATGGTCGGCTCAAGACCAATTATTAGTCAAAAGGAAGTCTTATTTGAATTCCAATTTTGGTCATTAAGAGAACTATCAAAACTATCAAAGCCTTAACATAACTTAAACAAATATAATGTTAACAATTTAATAAAGATGAGCAACAACATCACAATTCACTTTCAAGGCTTAAATTTACGCCAAGGATTTCATGACATACTACATTACAAATGACGTAATGTCCCCTTAGCAATTAAGTTCATCATTAAGATAGGCCCCAAAATTAATAGGGTTTACATCTAAGGAGATCATCCTTAGCCTATTCAGGTTATTGTGATTACCTATTTACATCAAGGTTCACATTAATTATTGATACGCAAAGGTGCAAGAAACAAAGGATGAAAGCACGAGATGTTACAACATTCCTCACAGTGGCTTGGATCTTCTAGACTAGGTGTCTTCCTACCAAAATAAGATTGAGATGGAGAAAATCATGCATGAACCCATAATGACTCTTGAGTCATTAATGGATATGGGGATGTTGTGATATTTATCAGGGTTCATCATATTTATCTAGACAATAAAAAGGATATGATAAATTCATGCTTTGAGGAAGAATAAGTTCTTTGAACAAGTTGCCATTACTAGGAGGGGGCTTATAAAGGAGTGAAGGTTCCCTAACCATTATGTTTTCTTTTATGCCTTTTTTTTAATCATGTAAATGAACCCTTTTACCATGGGCTAGGGCCCCTATAAAATCCCCATTTTGAATTATAGATGAGATTGCTTTCAAATGATGCCACATCTAAATTTTCATCTCTTGACATACAATTCATTTTTGTTCTTATACTACATAATCTTTAGCTTAGTATTGACACCATTAATGAAAAGAAACTACTAATGTTATTTCAATGGTTCGTAATCATGTGCTTTTTCTCAACCTTTTAGTGTATTTCATCACTTTGAATCTAGCTACAACTCATCTGTAAAACATGACCTATCTCATGGTGATTCACAATCCCCCTTGCACTTGTCTCTTTAGTTTATAACACTTCCTTTGAGTTGTGCGGCTCCGAACATCACTTCTTGGGATGTCTTTCTCACCTCATGGGGATTTCCTTCCCTCTATAGGCCCTTCCTTTTTCCAAATTACACCTGGGTGACACGTGGAAACATCTACATCCTCCCCCTTTCTTTGACTTTTCAGCTTACCAGACTACCCCCTACCGCACATAAGCCACGTGGTGAATGCTTGCACTTTGGGGGATCTGACCTGCTATAACTTTTCAAAGGTGCATCAAGGAAACACGTGAACAATCTTCTTATCTTCTAAATGGGTTGTTCCTTTAGTGACTTCTGACTTTTTGCCTTGACCCTCCGCCGAGTTTATGGGAATTTTTGTAGCTTTTAGGATCTTCAACTATAAGAGGGGATTTTCAAAAAATAGAGACCAGGTCCCACATAATTCAAGTCATGAATTTTCCCTTCAACATATACATATTTTAAAATAGATCAACTGGGAATGAGGACTTTGAAGGTATTACTCAAGGAAAAAGGGGTGAGATTATTCAAGCTCCAACATTGGCTCCGACTTAGGGATGGGTACCCCTTGTGGGTGCCACAAGAACTATTCAATGTATATCAAGTGCCAAAAATCCATTGGGATATGGATTCAAATATCATACGTACTAGTTCAAGTGATAATAACCCATTCTCCCAAAAAAAAACTGAGAAACCAAATCAACTGGTCATAGAAGACCAGGGAAAGAAAAAGGAAACAAAAACACACACAAAACACAAAAAAAAAAGGAAAACTATACACTATACATTGGTTCATACCTTGCTCCAAAATCTAATCAATAAAATGCTTTAGGTACCTACCATTGATAAGAAACTCGAGAATCTCTCCATCAAGATCTTTCAAGAAGAAAGTATGTTCACCAATCCTGATATCGATGGAATAAGGGCCCATCCATAATGCATCAAAATTTTCATGTTTTCCCTTATCCTCATGTCTATTGTCCCATAACAATACAAGATCCCCAATGTTGAAGATTCTGGGAGTCACCTTTTTTCAAATAGTTTTTTGATCTTTTCCCTAAAATTTAAATGTCTTTGGTGGGATTCTCGTCTTTCCTCATCCAACTTAATGATTTGGTTTATTCTCACATTATAAGGGCTAACTTCCTCATCTTCAAGTTGTTGGATGAAATGATAAGAAGAAAATTGCAGGTGTAAAGGAAGGAGATCTTGACTCCATAAACTAGCTCAAATGGAATTTTCCTAATGGCTCTCTTAGTAGTAATTCTATCTACCCAAATAGCAAACTTCAATTGTATTCCCCCACTTTATTTTGTTGATTGCTAATGTCCTTTTAATTATCTTCAGATATTTTTGTCACTTGATTCAACTTTTTCATTGCCTTTTGGGTTATAATTACATGCATATGTTAAGTTTATACCATATTCTTTACACATGGCGATTAATGGTTTGGCTTGAAAATTCATGGTGTTATCAACAAATATCTTTACGGGTACACTAAACATGTAAATTATATGATTCAAGATAAAATCAACAATAACCTAATAAGTCACCTTCTTAGTGGGGATAGCTTCAACCCATTTAGTGAAATAAATAGTAGCCACTAATATCCATCTGTGGGAATGTCTTGAAGATTATGATATTTCCCCTACAAAATCCATGCCCCACTACTTGAAAGGAGCCTCAATCGATACTGGTTGTAGAGGGAGAGCACTAGATGCCTTCATTTTCCTTGAAAATCTTTGACAACTTTCACATTTTCTTACCAAAAATCCATATCCTTGAAGAGTGTGAGCCACCAATAACCTACCCTTAGTATCTTATGGGTAGTTATTCTTTTAGCAAAATTCTCCTCACAAACTCCTCCATGAAATTATGAAATTAACCCGAGGGCTTCATCCTCTATTACACATCTGAGAAGAACCCCTTTAGGATTTTTCCAGGCCAACCCATAATCAGTGATGATATATTTTTGGGAGGCCAACTTGAGTTTCCTTCTTTGATTTTTATTTATATACTCGAACACTCCAAGTTTCTTAGATAGAATATGATGTTTTTGTACCATATGGAATTGATCAACTTCTCATGTATCTCCACATCTCCTCCTTCTACCTCATTTACTTCCATCACTTGTAAGTTTCTTTCAGCCATTAGCTTTTCCAAGCCCAGACCTCTAACCAATTTAGTAGTCTGAATATCCATGTCATACTCTTGTAGTTTGTTCACCCATTAGCATATTTTTTGGAAACCTCTACCTCTGATAAAATGTCTTTAACCATTATATGAGGAACATAAGCTATGATCTTTGAGCTTAGAATATATGTCTGAAAATTTTTGTTTCTCTAACCAAGGAAAAATCTTGTTTTTCCATAATGGTGTACTTCAACTCAACTCCTGCAATGCTTTACTAAAAAAGCAATTGGCCTTTCATTCCCCTCCTCATTCTTTTGCAATAACATAGATGCGATGGTATTTTCAGATGTAAAAGAGAAAATTTGAAAAATATTCTTATAATCAGGGGCTGCTAAAACAAGGCATTTTTTAATGCCTCTTTTATCCCGGTGAAATCTTAGATAGCTTCATCCTCCCATTTAATAATTTGATCCTTCCTCAACATCTTTGTGATAGGAATAGTCATTTCTACAAAATTTGAAATGAATCTTCTTATGAAATTGATTTGGTTGAAAAAAAATGAATACCTTTCTTGTTCTTTGGGACATAGAAATTTCCCAATGGCTTCCACTCTCTCAGGGTCAATCATGACCCCTTCCTTTGACATGATATGCCCTAACAACTTGGCTTTCTGAACCCCAAAATGATATTTTTAGGATTCAATGAGATACTATATTCCTTGCACCTCCATAACATATTTTCCAAATGTTGCAAATGATCATCCTTTTTCTTGAAAATATTGTCACATCATCCTAGTATATAGCTATAAAATCATTTATATATCCAATGAATGCCACATATATAGCTCTTTGAAAAGTGGCACCAGCATTCATCAAACCAAATGGAATTCTTACATACACATAAGTACCCCGGGAGTGGTGAAGGTAGTTTTGATTCATTTTGATTACTTCACAACCACCTGGTTATATCCCAAGAATCCATCTAACGTAGACAATAGCTATGACCTAGTGATTAATTGCAACATATTATCCATGTTAGGAAATGGATAATTATCTTTTATTGAGGCCTTATTCATATTTCTAAAATCTACACAGAGTCTTATATCTCCATTCTTCTTTCTAACTGGTACTAAATTTTCCACCCAAGAAGAATATCTCGTAGGTTGTATAATACCTCCATCCCTGAGTTTCTAGAGTTCTTCTTACATTTTCAAAGACAAGAGAGGATTAATTGGCCTATTTTTTTGTCTATGAATGGCTTGGCATTGGGTTCTAAAGGTATTTCATGTTGGAAAAGATCCTCCCTATATGCCTTCAATTCTGAATATGACCATGCTAAGAAATCTTGGTACCTTTTTAACAACTGGACATATGACTGCTTCTCTTCTTTACTCAAGTTATTTCCCAACCATATTTTCCTAGGTCTATCATTAGTCCCCAAGTTGTTTTCTTCTACATCTCTCAAAACATGGATGTGTCTGTGAACAACCCTATCAACATTGTCAAAATTTGATTCCAAAGAAACTAACCCTCTTGGAATTGTATTTATTTTTAGTTGAATAACCTCTTGGCTGAAAAGAGTCTCCTTACCATCACACATAGAAATCATCAGTTCCCAATCCATATTCTGATTTGTAAATTCTCCCTTATTTTGTAGAAATCTCTGAACCTGGGCATCATCTTCAAAACTTGCCAATGTTTGACATTGTTAGGGATAAATGGTCTTGTTAACACTTCTATATCATACTCACAGTAAGGAGACATTGTACAATTTTCAAATATGGATCCCAATACCAACCTATTTGTAGTAGTATTCTACTTTCTGTCATGGTAAATTATGTTGAAAGAATCAAACATTTCAACAAAATCCCAAACTACATGCTTATATTGTTTCATTCTTCGATTCTTAGTTGCATAGAGCTTCCTAACTTGTTTAACCACCAACTCTAAATCTCCCTTAACAATAATTTCCCTAATACCATACCTCTAAGAAATCCTCAAACCCAAGATCGTGCTTCATATTCTGCAATATTGTTAGTGCATTCAAATATGAGTTTAAAAGAAAAACTAAAAACCTTCTAATTTGGAGATATCAGGACAACACTAGCACCGTTTCTAAATTTAGAACAAGCTCCATCAAACATCAAAATCCAAGGGATTTCTATTTTCTCAAGACATGTACATTTGTCAATACTATGCTCTTTAAAATCTGCATAACCCACAAAATTATCAACATCCACATTAGTATACAACACCTCATAGGATGTGTTCTTAGGGTCCTCAATCAGATGCAACATCCTTTTTCTCCACATAGTTTAACAAGGATTTCATTTATTGGTATAGTCACATATGAAAAATCCATCTGTACACTTCCTCCAACACTAGCAACCCATTTCCTTGATAGTAACATTCCCCATTTAGCAGGACAATCCACAATGACTACATTCATGGTTAAACATTTTCCTAGATAAGTTGCCAATTGTACTACCAATCCTTTAACATACCCGATCACCGGTACTTCTCTTGAATCCATAGCGGTGCACTTTCCAAAAGTTGTTGTTACTTTTATATTCAATTCATTCATCACCTCAAGGGGCATCACATTGCAAGAGGCCCTTGAGTCAAACATGTAGTTGTGCACTAACCTATCTTTTATGATCAAAGTAGTGTAAAAGGGTCAACATCTAGTTGGGATTTAACAATATAAGTGCCCAAATATACCTCAAGTAGTTCTCCCAAATCCTCTAATACTTGAGGTACTTCTAATTATGTAATGACAAGGGAGTGTCCACATGATTCACATTTTTACATGAGGGTAGTGCATCCTCTTTGAATCCCAAGTACTCAAATGCTCTTTTTCTATGTTCAGGGATTCAAAGTAATTCAATAATAGGAACTGTGAACTTTATTTGACTCAAAATATGGGCAATATCACATGGGACATATTTTGGTAAAGTTGTGTTAGGAAGAATAGTAACAATTTCTTCTAGTGGTATAAGAATTTTTACATTTTGGGCATGAAATGGGGCACAAGCTCTATTTGGGATAATCGGACCCTTAGTTGGTGTATCCTTCTTAGGAGACTCATTCAGGATATTGGTAAGAAGTGGGGTCTTAGGTTTGGGCTGTAGTCCTCTTCCTTTAATAACTTGACTTCTGAGATTGTATTCCTTTTCTTGAGCTACTAGTTGTGTTCATCAAAAGTTGCATATCTTCTTCAGAAGGAATTCCCCCATCATATTTCTTAATCATTAAAGCCCTCAGATATTCAAAATCATGATTAGGTAAATCAAACTCTTGCACCATATCAACTTTGATATCATCATCAAGAGGAAGAGGTAATACCTAGTGAATGCAATCCCAGAAAATTTCTATAGTCCTGACACTTATCAACTTAGTTGAAGTGGCTCTTTGTTGTGGATTTTTAGGGCTTTCCATCATACATACATCACCATAAGTCTCATCATCATTTGTCTCTTCAATTTCCTCAATAGATCCACAAGGGGAATGTGGAAAAAAAATTATCACACCATTCAATAGAATTATTTTCTTCCACCATGGCAACCCTAGCAGTCAAAGGATCAAGGATTTGTTTATTTTCTCTAGGTTGTTGTTTATTTCCTGATCCTATGGGTCCCTTTCCTTTTTCATCTATTATGTGATCACTCCTAAGATGATTTCCAAATCTATCTTGGCCTTGTGGTTTGTGTGACCTTGAGAACTCTGTCATATTCCTTTTTCTACTCTGGAAAGCTTATAAGATATTTCTTTAACTGCTCCAGCCAAAGTCTTCACAACCTCCTCCAGATCCACTACCTTGTTTGAATGAGGTATATCAAGATTAATCAGTTTGACACCCTCCCTCTTAGGTGGTTTTCCAGCTGCCTTAATATTATTTTTAATCTACAAGGCCATTGTAAAGGCATGTCTTAAAGTTTAGGGTTCTTATCCCTCAAATAATAAGAGGCCTTTTTGTCAAACCATCAGAGTACTTAATCAAGCAAGACTCATTACTAGGCCTCAAAATTATGATTAATCTATTTAAATTCTTATTGAATCTGGTATTGAAATCCTGACAGAATCATTGGGGTTCTTATTTATATTTTCAAACTTAGACAGGAGGAACCTTGGGTCTGTCTTATCCCCATATTGTAATCTGAAAGCATTCTTCATCTCAGTCCATGAATCTATTGAGTTATCTAGTAAATATTTATACCAATCACGTGCATCTTCTTCGAGAGTATGGATGAATAGATTTACATATATATATTCATGTTCTATTTTGAAATCCTCCATCATATTAACAAAAAGTCTCAAATGCTGATCACCAATGATGACATTATTTCCCTGGAATTTAGGCAACCTATTTCTTACATCTTGCGGTACAACATTAGGATACCCAACCATGCCTCTAAAATTTATTGGTCCAAACATGTTGACAAAAAAAGGAGGTCTAGGTGGAGGCTGATCCATGTTATTTTGAGGAGATGATATTACAAGAGGATCAAGAAAGGGTGGGACTAAGGGTCTTTGAGATATAGGTATGATCTTCAAAGTAAATAACCTCTAGTGACTCGTCTTCACAAAAATCCCTATCAGTCTTGAGTGATAAAGGAAATAAATGAGGGACACCTATTCTAGATACAAATGATAACCCCTCACCAATTGGAGTATTTAGATCCATGTGAGGACTATTTGATTCTAAACTATTTGAATATGTAAGATAATTCCCAATTATAAGTAGATCAACCTCTACAGCTGGTATTTCCTTCTCTTTTGATTCTTGATCCCCCAATGCTTCTAGACTTTTCTCCCTTTTGGATTTTTTTCCAAAGATCTAGAAACAATTTTCTAGCAGGGTCCTTGCTAAAGAAGGACCTTCTTCCTTCTAGATTTACAAATATTAACAACAATTCTTAATTGATGAAGGTTAAGACACTGGTATTCTCCAAAAAATTCAAATCAAAATGGATTCACCACCAAGGATTTCTACCTTAGATGTGTTGAAGAACTGTAAGTAACTTGTCAAGTGCCTATCAATACTCAATTTGTATAAAGATTGACAGATCTAATCATCCTTCATCAATATTTATCACTAGCAATACAAATCTAGTGCAACATTCACTTAAACTAGAAAATATTACACAATGAACCTCTGATCTTGCTCAATATTTACAATACTTAACAAAGGATGACATTTAAAAATGTATTTACATCTAAAACATGTAGGAAACATTACCAGAGATCAGTATGCATATGTATTTACACAAATAGTCCACAAAATGGTTTCGATTGATCGTGTTGGTACCCAAATTGGTTCTCCCTTTGATGTTGAGTAGCATCAATAGGCATGGCAGGATGTTTAGAGACACATATATCAGAATTTGAGTCATTTTGTAGCCGGGAAGGATTTAACTAACTCTTTATCACTCAAGCATGGATAAATTGGATAGCATTGTGATGAGGGTATGACCTACCCTCCTACTTTAGGTTGTGCCTTCAACTAGGGTGAGAGGACCCATTTTGTAACCTATATTTGTAATGGATCAACAATATTTGACTCTCCTTCTATGATTTTGAAAGAAAACCTTGAGAATACATGGTCAATGCAACATAATCTAACTCTCACGAGTTTTCACACTAGAGAATGAAGATATCTCCTAAACAAGGTTCAGTTACTAAAGACAACAATAAAACCTGATTTCTCCTGCATGTTTTGAGTAAGGGATGGGTAAATTCAACAAATCTCCCTAGCATTTATGGACAAACAATGCAAGAAAGGGTAAGTTTTGTAGGATTTATCATTTATAGATGGATTTTTTTGGGGAATTAATTAGGATAAAGTTGATTATACTAGATTCTTGGGAACTTTTAACAAATGTTGTAAAATCTTCCAAGAAAGATGATAACAACACTTCAAACAATTAACAATGAACCTTTAACCAGAAGGTGTACACCCATGGAAGCCCAAAGATGCATGGTTTCACACATTCTTTGATAATTTAACATAAAATCTCATGTCAAAGACTCAACTAAATATCATAGATCCCTGATCCATCACGCTTAATATACACTCATAAGATAATCCTCCTACACGTGTAATACGCAAAGAAGGTAACATGAATTCAGTGGGTAATACTTTCTCTACACAAAACACTAACTCAAAGGGTGTTTCTTTGTTCAACCTCTTACAAGTGGTCTGATACAACTATAACACAATAGAGACTTTTTCATCCCAATATTTTCTTCCCACATCACAAATGTTGATCAATGTGTAGCTCAAAATTTTTTTTAAAGGCCTCAGACGTCCCATTGGATTGTGGGTGATAGGGTGTGGTCTTGTGATGTGCCACCATAAATTCAACTAACAATATCCAAATAGTTTCATTCAAGAAGTGTGTGCCCCTATCACTTGTTAAGCTCAATGGACATCCATACCTAGTTATTATGTTCTCCCATAGAAATATTTCTATTATAGCCATGGTACAATCTTTCGTAGGCACCACTTCTGCCCACCTTGTAAGATAATCAGTATAAGTAATAACATAACATGAACCTGTCCTACGTGTTGGTGGGGAAATCAGGCCTAAAAATTCAATTTCCCACTTCTCAAATGGTTCTACACTAGAAATTGGTCTCAAAGTCATTTCATCACAATGCCCAAGCTTTCTAAGGCACTGACAATGATCATAACCTTTTGCATACTCCATGTAATCCTTATATAATGTCTCCCACCATAAGCCAGCCATTAAAACCTTACACGCGGTGGCTCCCCCTAGTATAATGTCCACCTATAATACACCATGATCTTCCTCCATAATAGCTCTACACTCATGTTCAAGTAAAAACCAGCACAAAATTTCATCTCGGCCTAGTTTATACAATTCTCTACTAATCAACATGTAGGGTGTGATGCGAATGGCAAGTTGTTTCTTCTCTATGTTCTTCATTCCTTCAAGTGCCACACCCATTCGCAAAAAGATATAAAATTCTTCCAAATCAAATGGCACGTGCTATAGTTTGAACAACTGATCATCTGAAATTGTGTCCTCAATTCTCTTTACATCCTCACCTAAATTAATCCTTGACAAATGATAAGATCTAAATTACTCTTCCTAGTTTTACCACAACCATAAATTCAAACTCCTGAAACAATAATACCCAATGACATATGTGCCCTTGTAAAATGGGCTTGTTTACCAAATAATTCAAATCCATATGGTCTATGTAGAAGATAAAATGTGTTTTCTAGAAAATATTGTCTAAATTTATGCAGCATGTAAATCATGGACAATGCTTCATGCTCTGTGGTAGTATAATTTTGTTTAGCTGGAGTTAGCTTCCTACTGGAAAAACATAAGGGGTGATCAACAATTCCCTCTCCAGGCTATTATAACACCACTCCAATAGCCATACCTGAAGCATCCACATGTACATGAAATGGCTTACCCCACGAGGGAAAGTGTAGGATGGGTGCGTAGTAGTAAGTTTTTCCTTCAAAGTGTCAAATTCCACCTGTTGTGCCTCACCCTAGTGAAATGTTCCTTTATGCTTCAACAAATCCTCTAATGGCGTGGAAATTTTTGCATACCCCCTAATGAATTTTTTGTAGTACCCCATATGCCCTAGAAACCCATGTACTACACTCTAATTGGTGGGTTCCTTTAAGCCCAAAATTACAACAACCTTGGTAGGATCCACCAACAACCCTTCTTTGCAAATGATATGACCAAGTAGCATGCCAAAAGGAGTGGAGAAAATACACTTCTTAATATTGAGAGAGATGCTCAATTACCTACACCTCTCGAACATCACCCTCAGATTGTCACAATGATCCTTTACTATCCCATACACCGTCCAATCATCTAGGTAGACTTGAAGAAACTTGTGAATGAAATCCTAAAATGCTTGTACTACGATGTGTGAAAAGACAGCAGGTGCATTCTTTATCCCAAATGGTATAACTGTGTAAGCAAAATTTCCCCATTCAGTGGTGAAATTCATTTTCTCCTAGTCTTCCTTCGTAATCCTTACTGGTGATAACCCAAAAATCCATCTATGAAAGAATAGATCTCGCGCCCCGCAACTCCTAGAATATCTTTAGTAAAGGGCATTGGAAATGGATCTATAACACAAGCAACATTCAAATCTTTGTAGTCTACACATATTTGTATCCTTCCATCCTTCTTAATATTGATTACCATGGGGCTAACCCATTTAGATTCCTCAATGGCCTCAATAATCCCAGACTCCAACATCTTGTCAATTTCTTCCTTCACTTTCACACACAAGTTAGGATTCATCCTGTAGGGCCTCTTTCTGACTGGTTGTGCCCCTTCCTTCAGCTTGATCTGCATTTCTCCAAGAGAGTGATGGACCCATTTTAACTCATGGTACCGTGGGGAAAAATTCCTAGAAGTCACACAATAGCTCAATAATATTTGACACTTCTTGATCTGACTAGTAATCTCCAATAATGGCTTCCTTGGGTTCCACTTCAGTACCAATGTTGACCTTCTTCATTTTTAAGGGCTCATGGTAGGTGCATGCCTTCTCATCTGCATTGTCTAAGACTTCACATGTACCTTCCATATGATCAACATCTAATTTTTCCAATTCCTCATCATTAATCACATATACCAACTTACCCTTTTCCTTCTCTAGAAGGCACACTCAAACTGCACTTCTTTTGGTTCCTCTTCTTCAAGGTATGCCCCCATATTAGGTTCTCCCAACAATTCAATAATAATGTCCTCCACCTTGGCACTATCTCCTAATGTAAGGTGCTTGATCACTTACAAGGCCTCATTTACTAATGGTTTAGAAGATAAGTACTCAAAGGTTTGAACAATACCTATTGTTAACTCTTGCCAATTTCTGTTTGCATTCGTAACTCTAAATAAACATACCATACGGTGCATAGCCCTACATGGTGGAATAGAACTTGTGCACCCACAAGGAAGGGGGTAAAGCTTCCAGGCCTTTCCTCCATGTCCTCTCACATTCCTGAATATGGCATGAGGTGGATCCCCTCCCATCATAGTCTTGTATCTTAGTGGGTGCATTACTGAGAAATCTAATGGAGAACATGACCCTTACCTTATGCCACTCTAGAAGATTATCACAATGTGTCATCCACCAACGTGCAATTGTTCCATGCAAGGTATAAACAAGTATATTCCTCTACTCTATCTCATATGTCCAATGCATCTCCATTACACGCAAAAAGGTATCAGGGTTACCTTTATTGGTATAGCTTAGTAATTATATTCTTCCCAGATGCCTAGCCAAATACACCCTAACCACTCGAGTCACATTACCCTTCATTTCTCTCCTAATCAACTCATATGTGCCATGTGCCCAATTATCACAAGCAACACTAGTGGTATCACTCATAGATTGTGCATCATCCCACTGAATGACTCCCTCCTTTGATGGTTGGACAAACTTCGGGTCCTTGATGGTGCGTACGTATATCTTGTTTAAATATTCTTCTCCCAATGGTTCCACATAGGGCATAGACCATCCATCAGTTAGTGGAATGATCACCGCTCCTCTTTGTTCTCAAAACTGATGTAGCCTTTGTTGAAGCACAAGTAAATATTATTTGCATAACACCAAGGGCTCCCAAGTAGCTATGGGAAGTTATCTTCCTCGGTAAGTGTCAATACTTCAAAGTCCCTAGTGAACTTGACTCATTGAATATCTATTGAATCATTCTTCAAAAATGTACGGGAGTAGCCTTAGTTCTATTTTCCATATACAACACATTTGAAGATGGATGCAATGGTGGTCTCCCCATCTAATTCCATGCATCTAGGGTGAGAACATTAACTTCTACACCCATGTCAATCAAAATATTACTTAAGATCCATCCATCCACTACTACATTCAGTGTAATATCCTTGTCATAGTCCAAACTATGAGGGGGTAAGTTAGCGTGTAGGATCTACCTTTTTCGCTCACCTCCAAAGATGCTTGTACTTTTTCTCTCAACCATTATCCTAACATGGGAATGATTTTCTCCTGGCATAGTATCTTACACACCTCCTTAATATCATCTATGTCCTTCTAAGGAGTTTTAGATTTCTTTGCTTACTCCAACTTCGCGATTGTTCCTTCAAACATTGAATCTCTCCTTATGAGACTCCTAATCACCTCCATAGTCTCTTGATACACCTCCTTCTGGTAGGTAGGATCAGGGTATTTCCCATGCAATACCTCCTCTCTTGTAATAGTAGGATTTTGCTTTGGCATTTCCCTCATGTGTGTAACCTCAGTGAGTGGTTACCAAAACAAGCTCCAACTCTATATTAGACATCACCTTAGGGATGTACAGCGGCTCAATGCACTTTACACTCACCATCCTTGCACCCTTATCCTACTTCTTCTAATTCTAAAGCATGTGACTATACAAATCTAGGAACTCTTCATACTTATGCTTCTTTCCACACCATGAGCATTGCAATAGGTCTAGAATTCACACTTATAATGCTTTATATATCCATTGTTAAAACAAGTTCCATGAGGAAGTCATATGTTCCTCTTCCATGACCATTATGGCCTCTAAATACTTCACAAAAACCTCATCCTCTTCCACCACCATATTTATTCCCTTCATAAGTACAACCCTCATCCTTTGAACTACTTACAATGTTAGTCTGGCGAACACTAGTGTCAATGGCATCACAAATCTGGTATTTCAACCTACAGTCCTTGGTATCATGGGTGGTAGATGTACATATCTTACAATAATAGCACACATTTTTATGGAGCACACATTTCAGCAACGGACATCTACTCGGATCATGCTCTGTTATAGATCTCATTATCCAATGCCATGGCATGTATTGAATTTCGAGGGAAAATATATTTTGTATGTCCTTCTACTTCATAGTCCATACACCAAATTCCACTATGAGTATCATGTGATGAATTCATAGATAACTTCTCAAGTTGCTTCGCCATGGAAGAAATTTGAGCTTCCAAAAAGGACTCACTCTAGTTTCAACACTTCGATGGCCTCAACACACAATTCAACTTCTAAGGCCTCACGCACATATATGAAAGTCTTATGTGAAAGTTTCCTCTGAAAGGTGTTAATAAACCTCCAAAAACCATTGAGCATTTGC
Organism: Taxus wallichiana var. yunnanensis; assembly: GCA_018340775.1. Classification (NCBI taxonomy): domain Eukaryota; kingdom Viridiplantae; phylum Streptophyta; class Pinopsida; order Cupressales; family Taxaceae; genus Taxus; species Taxus wallichiana. Next base: position 189,616,521 of record CM031243.1, read on the forward strand.
GACATGATGGATGTCGTAAGATAGCTTAGACAAGAGGGTATTGAAACGTGCAACATACTCCCGCACACTCTCTGTCATACCTTGTTGTATCTAATTTAACGTGTTGATTCTCTTTTTATCAAACTCAGGAATATGAAATTCCACCAGTAACACATCACAAAATGTAGTATAATCCACCACCATCTGATGTGGATCATACTTCCAGTAACAACTATGTGTGCGCCCCTACAACATTGTTTCAAATTGACTTGTCTTCCACTCCAGGGTAGTGATCTCCTTTGTGTTCCATAGCAATTCACACTTTTGTACATGTTCTGCAACATCCTCAACACCCTTGTAATCTGAAAAATGGAGTGACATCTCATAGAACACGTGTTGTTAGGGTTGTGGTCCTTGTCCACCAGGTCCAGAACCTTGATTTCCCCTAGTGTTTCCACCACTAGATCCACTTGATCCACTCACTCCTGAACTTCCCGATCCACCAGATCCTCCTCCTATAATAGGTACATGGCCTGAAGTGGTGCTACTTTATGTACCCATTGTCATCGACCTAAACTAAGATCCCACTATTTGTGAAGTTGATCTACTCTCGGACCTTAAACCCACATTCTGCATGCCCAAACCTTGCGATAGGATACCACCAAATACATGAAACGTTTATGTAGTCATAGAACTCAAGGAAAAATGGTAACCACTTGATGCTTCTTATTTATCAATATTAACTGAACTAGCAATACCTTTGTCACAACTTGGAAAACTAAGTGCAAGGGTCTGGTTTTTAGGTGGGTCTAGATGTGCACCTACGACCTTCTTCTTCCTCCATTTGTGAGCTCTCATTAGAAGTTGAGGGGGTTCTCCCATGTTTTCCAAGATGGGTTAGCACAAACTACATAGGTTCCACATCCTCTACGTGAACCTCAAATCCTTCCCACAACATCTACCTCCATAGATGTGTTGATCGTGAAATATTTTGTTGTCTTACTAACTCCCTCTCTCAATCCTCATTATATGTGAGTCATCTTTCCTCTCTCTCCATTTCTGCCATAAGATCCATCATATCCTTCCACACCTACTTCCACGCCCCACACCTAGTGGGAGTTTAGCTAGCCATAGGAAATGCTTCTAAACTCAGGGTCACGATCAAGATCTTGATGGCTAAAGGTAAGGCACACAAGAAAGATCCTCTAGGTTCTTGCAAGAACTCAAACTCAGCAACCTCTAGGCAAGAATAAGTGGAAACTACATACTCCAACATGTAACTCATCAACACACCTCTCCACCAATGATCAACAACATGATTCCATACCAGATCAACATCATGAAGCCTCTGATAGTCTTCTTGAGTCCACACATGAGGTTGATAGAACTAACTTCTCTTCAGTGCATACTACATAACCACTCATACAAATCCACCAAAAAGAAACAAATGAAGGTCTCAAAAGAGGTCCAAACAATGGAACCAAAAAAATTTCTATATTCACCTATAACTTCTCATCAAACCCCAAATGCGTCGATATCACCCAAGCCGACCGGGAGCTCACCCAAAGCACACAAACAAGCCATTTATAAACTTCTACTTTGGAAATCTACAAAATCACACCATTATGTTGTTTTACTTTCAAATTTGGAAAATGACAAATTGATTGAAGATTAGAAAGTGATTGATTATCTAGTGCTATAGAAAGGAAATTGCAGAGGTAAAATAATTCAAACTCTCAATTTTATCCTTCCAATGGAGGGAAAACCAGTCACTTTCTTCCCACTTTTATTGGTCAATTATAGACAATTACATATTACAAGAAGTAGAAAATGGAGACAACAATGTAAACCTCTCCCTTCCTATGTTTGTTTTCTCTGTTTCTACACCTTGCTCCTATAATTCCACTCCAACACTAAAGATCTTGCTCACTTGCTCTCATTAAGCTTAAACCTTTGCTCTTTGATCTCTTTAGATCTCCAAAATTCCCAATTCTCTTGCTCCTCCTTGTATTTATAGCCTTCTCCCATGTCCTCCCATGTATTGGAGAATGGGAAAGGTCAGGGAGGGAAGAGACACTATCAGGTACTTAAAATTTGAGTCTATTCATGCTCCATTTATCTTTTCTATTTGAAAGTGTCGGACCTCCACCCTGAGTAGACCGGTGGTTTTAGGACCACCTCCCTAGTTGGGAAACGATTATAGGACCGCCACCCTACAGAGGGATGGTTATGCAACTCACCGCTCTACATAGAGTGGTGGTTCTATCTAACCTCTGTTTACCTCATTTTTATTCATTTTCTTCAATTATCCTTCTTGGTGCTGATGGAACTGATGAAGTGGTGTGTTTTTCTGGATCCCTATGGATCATACCTCCCCTACTTAGGAGGATTTTGGTCCCACAAAATCTTAGTGGGGGAGTGGTAGAGGAATCAACTCCCTCTCTTGCTCCTTTGAGTACCATTGGGTCTGCCTTGGTGTCTTCTCTCATCCAACCTGCCAAGACTCCTGTGGATCTCTAGTTTTCTTGCTCCAGTGCTACATCCTCCTCTGAGTTACCTTGAGTACAATCCTCTTTGGAAGGAAGATTATGTATATTTCCTTCTTTTCATGCATAGATGGCTTTAGTAGGTGCAAGATCTTACAACTTGCTATCGTGTGCATCTCGTATGAAGTGTGGCCTAAAGGTTTCTTTTCCAACCTGCTCAAGTATGGCGAAGGTCCCATACTATAGTGGTTTAGTCCTTCTTGCTTGTCTTTTTCTCTTGAGATGGATTGGCTAAATCCTCTCCATGTATGTTGTTATTATAGTCACCATTGTTCCTTGTATCTCCTCTTCTCCTTGCTGCCCCACGATTAGGTCCAGTGAATTTGTAGGTAGATATGGTGACTGCATAACGGAAGTTTGTTTATCTCCTTGAATGAGTAGTTCTTGTGGTGGCTTCTTCTACAAAAACTGACAAGTTCTATCCAAAATATCCATGCTCTCAAGTCCATTTTTCTTTTCTTCCAATGAAAGTAAACAAAACTAATGATTTTCCTGAATAAGTCTTTGTGCTTGGTTGGAACTTACCATAGCCTTCTTTGATTTTCTCTGGTGTTCCCGGATGTTGAAACTAACTCTATCCTTGACCCATTTGTATCGGTTCTCCCTCCTTGTGAACAATAACATCCCTGGCATACAAGTAAGGACTCTCAAGACAACATAAAATGCATCAAGTGGAATGATATCAACCTCTAATACATCAATATATTGGGTATTTATCCCAAACTAAAACTTACACTTTCTTGTAACTTGTATTTCTACACCCCTCTTCACCCATCCCAATGGGTATGGATGTGGATGCATGTAAGTTCTCTAGACCAAGATGTTCTACAACCACATCAGAAATAAAATTTGACTAAGAACCAGAATCTACTAAAGTGTTTACCTTAGTCTTCTTGATTTGGATTCTGATTTGAAAAAGCTTACTCATCTCTTCTTCTTTTGCTCCCATACATGTTAGTGGCCATGCATCCCATCCTTTGTCTACATCCAAATCATCCTCAATCTCCACCTCTCCTTTTTTTTCATAGCAGCCATGGATTTCTTGGAATCCTTGGTTCGGTGCTTTGGGTGTAATTCTAGATGCAACTTCCAACATGTGGCATCAGTATGTCCATTTATATCACAATTCTTACAAAAATTCTTAGGATCTTTACAAGTATGCAAAGCAGTAGGCATGTTTACCTTTCCATTTACCTCTGCTACTTGTCTTCCCTTGTTCTTTTTCTTACTATATCTTAGACTGGTCTCCCTTTGGCTCTGTCTTCTCTTTGCTTCTTCTTCATCAATGTAGTATGCTTGTATAAAATATTCATTGAGATCCTTGGGCTTCATGGAGATTACCTTCCTCCGAAGGTGAGTGTGAAGTCCTCCCAAATACTTGGTCAAAATGTCCTCATCCTCCAAGTCCATATTAAGCAACATGGCTTGTCTCCAAAATTCCATAGTGTAGTCTTGCACACTTTGACCATTGCCTTATCTAAAGTACTACCACTTAATCATCATGTCAGTCTTATGGCCAATAGGATAGAAGTTATCTCTAAGAAATTCTTTAAAACCTTTCCAAGTACTAACAATAGGATGTTTCTTCTTCTCACAAGTGGCTAGATGGGTTTCCCACCAAACTAAAGCATGACCTTCCATTTTGAGATGTGCAAAGGTAATCCTTTGTGCCTTAGTAACATTATGCACACTAAAATAGACTTCCAACTATTTTAGCCACTTATCAAGCAATTTTGCATCTACTTTTCCTTCAAATTTATTTATTTCCACTTTCATTTTCAACTTTAAAAGGTGTATGAGAAGATTTTACCTTCTCGCTTACAATTGGCATCTCTTCTTCACACTCTTCCCATTATTCCTCTTCGTGGCTCTTTCCGATACCAATTTTTTTGGCCAATTCTCAAACCACTAAGTCCATGGAATATTGTTTAACCAAAGCCATCTTTTACATATCTGAAATATCTTCTTCTTGTTTTCTATGCAACCTATCCATCATGGTCTCTAGCATTTCAACTCTACGGACCAAGTTCTCTTCCTCCATTTGAGCTCAAATTCTATGTTTCCACTTTTTCATAGAAATATCTAGCTCACAAGGTAAAAAAATTCACCTTTGGACCTTGTCATTGTCATATAAATCACAAGAAAGAATCGAATACCACATTCCTGGATATATAATCAGCTCTGATACCAAAATGATCTATAAACTTCTACTTTGGAACTCTACGAAATCACACAATTATGTTGTTCTACTTTCAACTTTGGAAAATGACATATTGATTGAAGATTAGAGCTTTAGTGACTGATTATCTAGTGCTATAGAAAGGAAATTGCAGAGAATAGGAAAGAATTCAAACTCCAAACACCAACAATTTTATCCTGGAAACCTCCAATGGAGGAAAACCAGTCGGGAAGGGAAAAACACTCTTTCTTCCCACTTTTATTGGTCAATTATAGACAATTACATATTACAAGAAGTAGAAAATGGAGACAACAATGTAAACCTCTCCCTTCCTATGCTTGCTTTCTCTATTTCTACACCTTGCTCCTACAATTCCACTCTAACACTGAAGATCTTGCTCACTAGCTCTCATTAAGCTTAACTTTTTTCTTTTGATCTCTTTAGATCTCCAAATGCCCAATTCTCTTACTCCTCCTTATATTTATAGCCTTCTCCCATGTCCTCCCATGTACTGGAGAATGGGAAAGTTTAGGGAGGGAAGAGACACAGTTGGGCACTTCAAATTCATGTCCATTCGTGCTCCATTTCTCTTTTTTATTTGAAAGTGTCAGGACCTCCGCCCCGAAGCATAATGGTGATTTTTTCAAGACCGTCACCCCACCGGCTGGGTAGAGGTTCTACAACTTCCACTCTTGCATAGAGTGTTGGTTCTATCCAAAACCTCCGTTTACCTCATTTTTCTTCATTTTCTTCAATTCTCCTTCTTAGTGCTGATAAAAATGATGAAGTGGTGTGTTATCCCTATTGATCGGATCCCCTCCTTTATATGATATTTGCAAGAATTTTCATCACCATTAGAGAGAGAAAATACACAAATATGACTATATACATACTAAAACAGAATCAAGGAGACTAGATCTAAGTATAAATGCACCATACTATAGATGTGAACATCACTATAACAAGGAAGAATCAGATCTCAGCCATGAGCATTACTAAGAAGACAAGGGTTTGGATCCATAAACATGAAAGGAAAATGTACATATCAAGACCATAACACATATATCCGAACCTCTTTATTATTTATATACTCACCACATACAGTAGCCAATGATACATTAAAGATTTCATGAATGGAGATCATACAACAATAAAGTCTCACCATGATCCCATAGTAACTTCAGTAAAGAGCTTACAATATTTCATTACATTTTATCTCATCTTACTATCTACCCTCTTAAGTGCCATGAAAATCAATACATAAGAGAGAAAATGGAAGGAATCTCCCCTAACTAAATCATCATTACCCACAAAACATGCCAAATTTCATCATGTCTTTCCCTAATCAAGTATCCTTAGCATGTAAGTGCTAGCTAGCCCATAACAACCTCGACTCCTTATCTAGTTATGATAACCATAATGATGCCTTGGAATATGCTTTCTTGAGCCATAAGCCTCCATAGCCTATCGTTATCCATAATTATACCTGGTCACTTTTCCATTTGCTCCCTTAGTGCGACTTCATTCATAGTCTAAAATGACTAAGTTTTAGATCCATCCTACCTAGGTGTGAGCCCTCGCACATCCCCAAAAGCTACTTTCACGCATACCTCTATGCCTTGTTCCCGTGTACGCCACATTCCTTCACACCCTAGGTACTTGGTCATTTTAGGGGCTCAACATGATGTGTGTGATGTACATATATGGTTAGTATGTTGTGTACTATCATGAAATGTCATTTATGTTGCCCTCATTGTTGTAGTTGTTTTTGATAGGCTTGTTTTTTTATACGAGATGGACTTGCAAGGAGAAAATGATCAAGTACTCAAATACACATGTATATGTAAAAATGCATGTTTGTGAAAACATGTAAATGTAAAGTATGTAAATGAAAAATGGAACATGTGCACCTGATCCATGTTGAGAAAAAAAAGTGTAGAAAGAGGATATCATGTCTTGGGTTTTTGGGTGATTCAACACCATGAGCCGAAGAAGTGTAGGGAGAAAGATGCATTTTTCTCCACCCGTAAATCGCTTTTCCTTGAAGTTGTATGAAGAGATATATATAATACCTAGTTTTTGGGTGATCCGACACCATTGGCTAAAGTAGTGTAGAGAGGAAGTCTGTTGTATCCTCTAACATGTAACTTCTCCCCATAATTCTAAGGACTACCATGTCCTATAAAATCCTTTGTTTATGGGGTTCATAGAATGGTCTGAACCCACTTGTTGTATATAACCTACAATGTCAAGGGTGGAAACTAAGATGAACTAAACTGGTGTAGAAGCATTCTATTGAATATGGAAACCCAAAATGATACCCCCTCTTTGGGGAGCATGCAACATTTCTGATAGGAGAATTCATCCCTAAAAGAGGGAAAAGCACATGAACTCTATAAATCTACACTATAGGGGAAAGTAATACACTTGGTAGAGACCAAGGCATGCACAAACAAGAGGATAGCTAAATACAAGTGTTAGTACAAATAAGCATGCATGAATAAATTAATTTGTAAACTATGTAAACAATGTATAAGCTACCAAGAAAAATAGTAATGTAAATACACATGAAGACCAAGTAAGCCACACAAAGTGGGTTACAAACATGGGACATCACTCGTGATGTCGCAAGACACACCAGGCCATCATGGCCACATACAACAAACAAGTGTGCACACCAAACAAAGGGAAAGGCCCACATATAATAGTAAATAGTAGATAAACAAGTACAAACAATAGATAACCATAGAAGCAAGTAATCCTATAAAAAATGTTGCACATGAAGCACCTATTAGCATGTTAGAATGATAAATATTATGTTAAAAGTGTGTATAACCATATAATATAGCATCCTAAGTACAAAATGAAATAATAGCACCTGTGAGAGATGAATGTGGATTCCCCTAGTGACCAATGTAGGATGGGTAGAAGGTAAGCATTTGTACTGTGTGAAAAATACATGTATCTATGATCACCACTAAGAAAATACCTAAACACACATTTGTGTATGATATAGATAAATGAGATACAAGAGATCTAACAAGTATGTGTAATGAAGTAACCATATACAAGAAAATGAAAGAAAGAGTATAAGTAACCAAGATATGAAATATGTTGTGGATGTATGGAATGGAATCCAATATGGAATGATAGGAGCCATGTGTCCCTCAAGTGAATGGAAAATATATGTAGTGAGGTACATTTGGTTTTCCCTCTCAGTAGTCAAGAATGAACCAAAAATGAGAGTGCATCATCAGGAAATGATCGAAATGTGTGCGTAGTGTACAACATGATGTGATGAATGTGTATGTGTGATGATATGCAACCTATAAATGGTGTGTCATCAACCCTATATATGAACCATTTATGATGACAAGATGATTGAAAGAGTGAGGATGTAGCTTAAAACGTATATCACTACTAGATGAATAGAGAGAGTGGTGATGTATCCTAAAGCATATACCACTACAAGATGAAGGGATAGGTGACCATTTAGCCTAAATTGTATGTCACTAACCTAGTAATGTCATATTATGGAAGGTAAAATGAAGAGCATGTAAAGGTCATGAGATCCATTTGATGTGTATACCCTCAATAGTCCGTATATGGACTGTGTGACAGATTTTTCATAGGGTAGTGAGTGCATTGCGTAGAAGACAATGTAGTATTCATGATGATGATAGATTACCATATGATGTGTAAGATGTGTAATACATGATGAATAGTATGCAATGCAATGTGTGTAGATAGACTAGTAGTGTGAAGATGCATGCTATGTAGTATGTAGGATGAGTAGTATATGATGCTAGACTCGTAGACAATAGGAGTGTGACACATATGTGATGAATACTAATATGATGTGTAGAGTATGTATGATGTGTAAATATGTAATTTTAAAAATGATGTAGCCTAAATTTAGGATGTATGATGTAGGATGTATGACGTGAGATGTGTGAAGATTCACGATGTGTAGTACCTATTGTGTAATGTGTGGGGTTCATGTGTAGCATGTATCCCTCAATAGTCAAGTGTGAACCAAAGCATAGAGTGTTACATCTAGTGATTATGACTCTAAAACATGTGATGAGTATATCTAGGATAGGATATTAATGTAGAACTATGCAAAAATGAAAGATGCATAGATGATAAGATGAAAAGGGGGTAGATGTATGAATGTTATGCCTCCCAATTACATGGTGATGCATATATTATATGATAAATGATGTTAGACAACAAATAAAGAAGTTATGTATGAAGGTGGTGAAGTGTCATAGATTTTTTAAGATTGATTGAGTGATGGAATAAATAATGAGAGACCATATGGTATGCGTGACAAGCAATAGATGATTATAGATGTATGTATGTACAAGTGGTTATGTAATAGGTGGATATGTTAATGCAAGATGAAACAATGTTCTATGTTGTAATAGACCCCTCAATAGTCATATAAGAAGCATAAGAATATGAATGTGTCATCAGGAGGGTAGGGTGACAAGATTCACCTACTAAAGACTAAGTTTGCATGAAGCAGTGGAAGCATGGTGGGAAAGAGTAACAATAGGACTATTTTGTGGTACAATTTGTGATGTGTCTTTGCCAATAGTAGAAGGATTAGTTTCTTTGAAAAAAAAAATTGGCTACTAAAGTGGTGTAGGATGGAGAGGTATCTTGAATGGTGGTAGCTTTTTTGGTGTGGATGACGTTGTCAAAGGTTTGATAGGAGGCCAAGTAGCACTAGTTTTAAAGGAGGTTTCTTACATTAACATGATAATTTTGCAAATAGCTTGAGTAGAAGAAAATGAAACCATCCTTGAGAGGAGGTGGAGTGGATTGAATAGGAAAATCTTGATGACCAAAGAAGGTACCTTAGAAGTGATAATCTTATGCTCATTAGATGTAGAAGGAGGAGATTTAGGAGCCCATTGTGATGTATCATTTATAGATGGGTATAAAACAAAATGTTGTGTAATGAGTGAGATAAATCCCTAACGGTCAAGATGTTTGATTCTTCACTATAAAGCATGGCTTTCATTGTCATATTATCCATTGATTTGATAATAATTTCAAAATGGACAATCTTCATATTTTACAAACTAATAAGGAGGATAGTAATGAGTAGAAAATAGACTAATCAATTGATGACTGAGGAGCTTAGTAAGAATTTCATGTTGTTTAGTATTACACTCAAATATGAGAGGCTCAGGAAATGGCATGACTTAAGGTTCAACTATATGACATGTAGTAGACATAGATTGAAGATGAGATGCAGAGGTAGAACAAACATGCACTTGAGAAGCATCCTTAAGTTGTTGAATTTTATATTTGAGAGATGTAATCATGGATTCCATGGCCTTAAATTTGTCTTGAAATAAAGTATTTAGAAATTGAATTGAGTCTAATAGGGGTTGATTAGATGGAGGATAACGATGACTAAGGTCATTGGATAGGGTGTGGAAGATAGGACTTATTACGTTTGGTGGCATAGCTTTAGGAAAACATATAGAGTATCTCTTTGTAGAATAAATTGACATTCGGATACATTTTAAGAAAATCAGACAAGGGAACTTGAGGAACTTTATGATCCGTGATAGAAGAAAGATGAGGATCCAAAGCGTGAAATATTTTAGGTTCACCAAAATGATGAACTAAAATGTGGTAAAATGGTAGTTAATCTAACTAGGAAAAAAATTAAATAATAATAAATAAAGGCAATAAATAAATATTGAAAGTGACCCAAACAACTAAGAAAGTAGATATGTAAAACCCTAAAGTGAAAATAGAGTTTAAAAGGACTCAGATTGATTTGACGAGCATGTTGGATTGTGTCGCGAGATATGGTGGAGAAATAGGAGGAGGAAATGATTGTGTCAAGGTCCAAAAAAGTGCATATCTAGGAAATCTGAGTGGACTAGGATACATGGATAGGTATAGGGGCACCTATGGGTGCCCTAGTCTATAATATGGGTGCCATGGTCTATAAAAAAAACTTTGTAACCTTCCTCTGAGGTGTCTCTTAATGGTTTCTTGTCTTCCCTCCTTGTCACACTAAATTTTTGCACTTTGCATTATATGTCACTAGTAATTGGTGATAAATAAAAGACCTATAAAACCTCAAGACAAGCATCAAACCCTAAAAAAATAAATATGCATATAAAGGGGTCGATTGACCTCAGCTGCCACAATGGTGGGCTTACTAACTGAGCGTTGCACTACATCTCAGACCCGATGTAGTTTTATGTGCTTGTGTGTGCAATAATTCCCTAGGATGCTCTTGTGTCAATCGCACTTTATGAAAGTAGAAAGTAATAATTATGTGTGTATAAAATCTAATCAAATGGTGGATGGAATAGGATAAAATTCCCTCCTATGTAGTTTGATGCAAATGAACCAACATTGTGCCTTGTGGTGGAGCTAGATGGATGTAAATGAATCCTTTGATGGATATAACCTTAGGTGATGATAGTAGTGCTTAGTGTTTGTTCCCTCTTTATAATCTCATAACTTTATATTTATATGGTCCTCTTGTTCTAATTTCATAATTAACCTCAAAAAAGTTTGACCAAAAGAAATATGAAATGTTCAAATGGCTAGAGAGTGCCTAAAAAGTAGCGGGAAAGTGTAAAGAGGACCATAGCACCCCTGATTGGGACCGGGGTGCCTATTAGCACCCCAGTACTAGTCGGGGTGCCCCATTCAGAGGTAAATGACACCAAATGGAAGAACTGATTGGGTGAGTAGATGTAAGAGGTCGGCAGATGATAACAAGAAAAGTAAAATGGCCAAAAGATAGGGCTTAATTAGTACTTTCTTCACTCAAAAATCCATATGAATAGTAGTATGAGACCAGGACTAAATAATGTCTAAAGTGCATCATTTATTGTTTATAGAAGTGACCTTACTTTCCTATATTTTTTCATTAGTGATGATCCCATGTTTTTGACTGGTATAATGGGGGAAATGTAGGGCTTCATATAAAAATAGAAACCTTAAATAAATAAAAGTGCTTGAAAGTTTGAAAATTCCCAAGAAAATGATTTAGATGTACATGTTTGGAGAGAAATAATTCCTTAACTAGTGAATCAATAGGCCATTCACAGATCTAACTCTAGGAAGAACTTATAAGTAGAAATCATCTTAAGCTTGGTTAGTTAATCCTACTTGGGGTTGATTTGTGGGGTTTTAAATAAATTTCAGTTAAAATTATTTTCTCTTAATCATCATTTTCTCATGCATTCTTCAATCATAAATCTCACGTACTTCTTGGATCTTGGTGATGATCGATCACATATTACTAGTTGTGTGGGGTCAAGAATAGAGTGAGATCATCTTGTCATCATATAGTATTCAACATATTTTCCAATGGAATAGAAATTTTAAACATTGTTTAAGAAATAAAGTTTCCTATGTACTATTTTTTATCACGTGTGTAGCCATATACATCATTTTGTTTATCACATTACATTATCATCCATAGCATACATTAAAAATGACAAAACAATATCAAAAATTCTTAACAATATAAGAGTACACAAATGAGAGTAACCATAATGAAATTAAATTTTGCAAAATAATGCCAAGCCAAAAATTATATGTTATATATATAAGTATATTCATATTTCAATATATATCAAATGCAATGCCATCACATTGAAGGAAAAGTGTGGTCAAAATGCTCAATAATGTGCCAAAAATACAAAAAAAAAAATAGCTGCTCAATAGGTACACAAAATTATCCCAAAGAAATAAAATCCCTTGGCCTATCCTTCTCTCCAAGATCCATGTGAAGTAACGGGCGAGGTATCCTATTACGACTCCTACGATGAGGCAGGATGGGTGTAATATGAGAGCCTCTATGCTTCAAATGTTGAGACTGTCTATAAGAGTTTCTAGTGGCAATAGTCCCACTATGTGAGGATCCTTGTTGCCTCTCTTTTTCCTATAGTATCGACATTTTGGTCTTGAACCAAGAAATATCCCCTATCACAGCCAAGCCATTGTAAAAAAATTAGTGTGACAACTGGCTGGCTTGTGTTAGGGCTCCTAGTCTCGTCGATAGGGTCTCTCAAGATATACCAGTAGTAATCATGAACAAATACATGTTTATGTCCCTAATAATATCTCGCCATCCATCAAATGTGGCTACAAAAATTAAATGTACAATGGTGAGTTAGAAAATGTAATAAAAAGGATTTCACTAACATATAATCTAGGAAGTAGAAGGAAAAATAAGAGTATAATGATTCACTTGGGTCTCCAACAACCATGCTCGGGTATGTAGCTAGCACTAAACCTCCTTCAAGAGCCACCACAACCTCATCCTCCTCCTCTAGATGGAAAAACTCCTCCTCTTCCTCCTCTTGATGCCTCTCTTGTAGCATGTCAATCAAAATATGACCCCTCTTATGAACCTAGTTTTCCTTAACTTCCTCATTCTCACTCCTTGTTAGACTCTCAGTAATCTACAAAAACTAAACCGACCTAAATGTAACACTACCAGTTGGGTCTAATGCAACTCATGGTGTCTCGATTGCAACACTTGGCACTATATCTTTCCACTAGAGTCATCCTTCATGGTTGGCTCTTGCCTCATGGATGCTTCTATACATGGTGGCAACCAATAGAAGGTAATGTGAGAAATGTATCCCAAACTATTACGGCACTTGAATCATTGGATGAACCATTACTAGACTACTACGTATTCAACTAACTAAGAAGTAGTACTAAAATAAAAATAAAAAAATTTCCTCCCCTTCGGCGTAACATACCCTGATATGGTTGGGCCACCATATCTATTTTATTCAATGTTTTTTCTAGTTATGGAGTAGCCTTGATAAAAAACTATTTCCACCCATATGGAATCCTTGATCTTTGTGGGATCTGCTATCCCAATTCCCCTCTGGTAGGGGATAACTCACTCATAAACCCATGACATAACTAGTGTGGGGTGATGAGAGATATATATCCCCACATCTAAAAATCATCATGTACATATTGTGATTAATAGTACTTAATATGTCATCCCCAAGGAAAATACTCTCCCATAGAGCTCAATGCTCTCCAAAATAGGTACCCAATAGAATAGGAACATGTCCTCTCCCTTATCCTCAATCAAACATGAGGCCAATATACTAATGATATCATTACACATAGATAAAATAGGGGTACCCTCAATAATCACCAATCTAACACCCTTCTTGGCACTTATGTTAGGTACATGTGTGTCTCCTAGGTAGGTCACCCATCTATAGGCATCATCTAATAAAATATCACACTTCCACGCCAACTTCCTTCTTGTGACAAGAACCCCAATTATCTTGTAAACATCCTCTAAGGTAATGGTCCACTCTCCTCATATGCTAGGAAATTAGAAGGTGTTCTGATCCATATCTTATTAATTCAAGAAGTCGCATAGAATGTAACTCACTTGAGGTAACTGCGGTCATGTCTGCACTAACCTCCATATCCCTACCCTCTCTAACAACCCTCTCTCTAATAGTGTCAATAACTATAGAACCCTTGATAACCACTCCTACTCTCGGGATATGATCCATCTAACATAGTTCCCTTACAACCAAAAAAAAGGAAAAGAGCATATTAGAACTTGATAAATGCATGACAAACTCAAAAAATAATAAAAATACAAACAAAACAATTAAAATTTCATACTTCTCTCTTAAGTTACAAAACTTCATGAGGGTTACAAAACCCCCACTCTCTCCCCTGTAACCAAAAATAAGGAAAAAAATCATATTAGAACTTGATAAATGCATGATAAGCTCACAAAAATAATATAAATACAAACAAAACAATTGAAATTTCATACTTCTCTCTTAAGTTACAAAACTTCGTGATTGTTATGAAACTTCAACTCCTATATATTGGTGGTTTTGTAATCATTGCGACATTTACACAACCATTGTGGTGGTCATGTTAGTCCTCAAAACAGTCGTGCCCTTAAAATAAAAAAAAAAAAATGCTAAAAACAACCAAAACATTCCAAATAAATTGCAAAACATACAAGGCACCCCCTATAAACATTTTAAATATAAATTTACACAAAATCTCCCCTCCTATAGCTAGTTTCGAATAAAATGACATTTTAACACAAACATAAATAAATTCCTATAACTTACCTATTCATATCCCTCTACTATTTTTGCTAGGTTTTACCATCATGATTTAATTGTCTTCGTTTTGACTATACTCACGATTTAAATGGTCACCAAAATCCAAAGCTCCAAATTTAGCTAAGTGGGTATGCATAAATGATTTCTAAAAATAGTATAAAGTGATATATAGTTGATGTTTGGTTTTGTAATGTTGCTTTGAGTGAGTGTATACATGGTTGGTGCATGCGGAGTAGTTATATTTCTCATCTCCACAAATATGGTAAGTAATCTTATCTTTTAATTTCAAAATATTTATCTAATTTTGTCTTATATTTATACTTGATTCCCATTTTTCTTTTGTATGTAGTGGGAAGGCTCAGTTGGCGTAATTTTAACACAAGGTTAAGCGAGATAAAATTTCTTACTCTCCGAGTTGGTATTTTCATACTCAAAAATCATGTTTTATGCCCATTCATGGCTAAAACACCCCTGTGAGGGGGCAATATGTACACACCCAAAATTACACAATGCTACATTGAAGGACATGGTAAGTCTCTAATCATAAAATAATTCTTTACTAGAGTAATAATGAGATCCAAATCCTCTTCCTTCACTTTAGCATGTTTGTTATGACTTTTTATCCATGTTTTCCATGTTAAGAAGTTCATTGTATGTTTATGAGCCATATTTTTCCCCCTTCGTGCCTTTTTTTTTTAGCAGATTTAGTTACTCAACCACCATGGCGGTTACGTAATTGCACCGATCTTCATAGACCAATGGTTTTGTAACTAAAGCTCGTGAGTTAAAAATGTGTGTTTTAGAACATGTGTCTTCGGTTTGGGAGTGATTTTCTCACTTGTTTCCTCACCATTTCACCTAATCTTGGGCTCATGATATATGTATTAGAATTATCTTCCTAGTTTACTATGTTTATAAGGTTTACTTCTCTTTATGTGAATGTGTTATCACTTCTTGTTGGACATGTGATGTGGAATATTTATTTCCCATAATTTTATAAAAGTAAAATTTTCATTCAAACATTGGGTTGTATTTTTCATATTTGATTTACAAAGTTATGTTGCCAAAATCTTGTTAGGAATGACACAAACAATGTGTTCATTGCTCTATTCTTTCCTACATTTCATTTTCAACCAGTTTCTTGCAACCATCTAGCCACAACCATTTTTTAGTTCTTCTTGTTAATAGCTAGTACTCTGCACACCTTAGATCAATTTGAAGTCATCTCTGGAAGAGAAAAGAAATCTAAGGAGACAAAAACACCATACTACACCTAGAATGCTATCTTAGATCAATAGTTACAAGTTACAGATATTTTGAATTCTTTAAGATTTTGATTAATTATTATAGTTAAATTGGAAGAAATAATTTGTTTTAAATTGATATAATTAAATACTTCTTGATTTCAAGTATTTTATGTGTACTCTTTGCATAAGTTTTCCATTGATATCATCTTCTCTTCTTATCCATGTGGATCTACAAGGGAAAGAAGTTAGAGAAAGATTTTGTGTTTTTAATTCTTTATTATTTATTCTTTATTGTTATCTATAACAACTTATTTCCACTTTTCCGAGGAAATTTTTTGGGTAAAGAAGAAATTTCTTCTGAGAAAATTTTCTTTTCTTTTATGTGAACTTGAGGCATAAGTTAGTAAGAAGAAGTTTCATTTCCAAAAGAATAACTTTAGAATACATGTCCTATTTAGATTAGGTTTTATCTTACAATTGCTTTTAAAGAAGATACTACAACAAAGGAATAGTTACATCTAGTTATTCCCTATTTTATTTTATTTCATTAGAAGTAGTAGAATTTTATTTTAATTTTTTCCTACATCTGTAGATGTAGATTTTACTTTATTTTAATTAATTTTAGAAAACACAAACTCAATAATTTTTAGTTAGTTTCTTTCAATTGATTTCTTTCTTAAACAAATAGATTAAATGGTTTAACTTGTTTTATTGAATTAATTAGTAATGAATTAATTTGACTATAAAATTAAAACACATTTCTCTTTTATTTAAACTAAGTGTGTTTCCCTTATTTATTTAAAACAAAATTTTAACATAGTTTAGAAATCAAATCCAAGCACATAATTAAACCAAAGGGAATTTATGCTACCCATTCATAATATCTATTTCACCCTTTTTCCATCTCAGCTATTGGGAATTCATGTTACCCATTCTTAGCCCTTAATTGTCCTCTATTTTCCCATCACTATCCTTTCAATCTTACTATAGACACCAATTTTTGGTATCATTCCTCCCCTTCACCCCACATTCACTCTTGTTCACCTTGGCCACCCATTCAATTTCCTTTCCTCTTAATTTTAATTCATCCCATTAATTTCCACTTTATTAATTAATTAATCTTAATTAATTCTAATCCTCATCTCATTATTTTAGTTTCCCTAAATCATTTTAATTATCCCTAATCATCATTAATCCCCATCTAATTCATTTCTCATCCCTAAATCCCTCATCTCTCATCCCTAGACTTCTAATTTGCTATCCCTAGGTCCTCATTTAATAAATTCACCTATCTAAGCCCTTTATTTACTCATTCTAACCTCTCACCTACCCTCTTATCCTTTCTATGCAACCCTAACTCGTATCTATCCATCTAAACCCTAATCTCACTTCATTTGGGCCTCTTTGCCTCGAGTTAGGCTTCATACCACTTCCTTAATAAAAGCTCCCTACAATCGGTGATGACCCACCTAGGTCATTGTCATCGACCCTATAAATATGCCCTTTCCCACTCCTTTCTCAAGGATGAATCATTGTGATTTTCAAGATATCTTGAGATCTTGTTCTCATTATTGCATGCTACTGTAACTATCTTACACATCTTGGAGTCTTCTTGGAGATTTTTTGCATCTACTTTGGTGATCTAGGGAGATTTCTCTTGCTTTATCATATCATTTGCTTATTTTATCATATTGTTTCATTTTTGTGACTAAGACCTTGTGCAGGTTTAGTTATATTTAGGAACTCTCCCCCATTTTGTTTCACCCTTTAGTTCTATCTGTAGGTCTCTATTTCAGTTATTCCAATTTTTTCCATACCCTAACCAATCCTAGTCACCATTGATCTAACCTTCCATAGTCTATGTTTCTGGTCTCATTCTATTTTTGTCATTCAAGTCCTATCACCCTGTCACTCTGTCATCCCATATTTTTCTATCAGGCCCCATTCATGATCGATTCCCCTTGGTCATCATCGTCCAACCCCCTTTTTCCACCATTTTCCTTCACCTTGTCTAATTTTCATACATCCTTTTACCCATTTTTAGGTCTAGTATGTTCTACGGTCTCTTTTTTCAGTCTAGATCTGTTTGGAGGTGAAGATCATCTCAAATCCATACATACATACATGAGCTTGTAGGTATGTTTTTGTATACACATGTCCTTCATCCAGCCCTAGTCATTGTTGACTAGCATATTGTAGCCTCGGGTAGCCATCGACCCATGTCAGGTTTTATTTGGTTTATCACATTTTGGTTTAGATTTAATTTTCATCATCTTAGATCTACTATTCGATTCTATCTCATATTTTACATGTTTTTATTAGATCCATTATCATGTTTTATATTTCATATTGTCTACAAGAGGGTTGACATCCTTCTAAGAAAGTTCACACTTTTTAGAAACAACTTAGTCAGGTATCCCTCCATCTTATGTACTAATCCTTTTTTCTTCTAATGTTCTTTGTTATGTAGATCATCCAACTTATAGCAAGGAGGTTCTCATCTTTTACACCCACATTCTCCCCATCCATCATGAGGTACCATAAACCCTATATGTTTTGAGTTGTTAGTTTCTTTCATTACTAGGTCATTAATTTGAATAGGAACTAAGAAACTTGGTCAACATTTTGGCATGCTTGGTGGGACGCACCCTCTTTAGGTGATTCTTGGTGTTTATTTCCATATTCCATTTTATTTTATTTCCACTAACCTTATGTAGAATAAATGTATGTTTCTTGCTTGTTCATGTTGTGAATTTATTGGATTGGCTTATGTGCTTCATTTGAAGATCGGATAAAAAGGAAAAGTGAACTCCAGCTATTCCCCCTTTTCTTAGTTGCTCATTTTTGCATTATAATTTTCCCTTTCTTATTTGTTATTTTCATCAAATGTCACATTTGGTTTTGGATATAAAACAAACCTCTCTCATTATTTCTTGAAAATCTAGTATAAGTAGGGGCTTAATCGGTTACATTTCACACTCCATCAAACACAACCAAACTCACAAATAAATTCATACATCTAGACATTCCCTACTAGGTGGAACTAATTGGGATTTCATCACCCAACGGGAAAGTTACCATGGTGTTCTCGGTTGAGTTATATATCTTAAATAAACTTGGTCCTCACGTACCTTTAGGCATATCAAGGAATTAACATCCATAACTACTGAAACCATCCATAGCTCGTCATTCCATAAGTACCCTATCAACCTCTTTTCATTTTCTTTCTCACATCTTAAGTTAATCAAGATATGTAAAAACTACTTGTGTGATTTGCTTGTTCTAAGTAATCATTAGTGTGTTTTAGATTTGTTTGTTTCATGCCATTTATCACTAGATCTCAATTTAAACAAATGGAACAAAACATGAAAAAAAATGTCTCAATCCCCACTACCATTCAACCAACTTCCGTACTTTCCATTCTCACTTCCAATCCTTTAGCCATCTCAACCATGGTTACTCAACCCATCATCACCCTTCCCCCTCTTCAAGAGGTTCAATTTTTTCAATCCAATCCTCATAATGAAACTAATCCTTTCCTCTATCATCATCTAGTCCCCTCTAGATCAGCCATACCTCCATCCACTTCTTCTATCAATGTTTATGGGCCTCCCCTCATCCCTCATGGATCTACTTGAGTTTAAGGATCTTCTTAACACAAAATCTAGTTGTTCTCCATGATTATATTCTTTGCAAGACCACTAGTATTCCCATTAATGGACCTCCCTTGTAGCAACTTTATGCCTATCACTCTAATCCAGAGTCCACTCAAGTGTTTACCTCTCAACTCACAGTGTTCTTTCTAAGAGCCATGAGTGAGCTTTCTAAATCCCAACATGAATTTTATCCTAATCAACCATCTTATTCTGATCCAAAATCATCAAACTACTCAATTGGTGGTTCCTATTCCACCCAATTTTCCTCGTGTTAATACCACCATACCTTCTTCCATCCCCATCACTTCAATTTCAACCATAATCAACTCCTTCCTATTCATCCACTTCAATATTCATCCTTACTTCCTCCCATATCCGAACAACATCACACTACCTTACCTCTCATTTCCACCTCCCATGTTCATGCCAATGTGGTCATCTCACAACCTCTTCCATCTGAATCAATACAAACTCATGGTCCACCTCCTCAAGGATCCCACCATCATATCCCCCTATCTAATCAACTCAAACTTCCCAACCACCCATTATTTACATTCCAACTAATCCTACAACCAATCAATCACATGCCTCTATCTTACAACAACCTACTCAATCCAACCAATCATATCACATTCCCATCTCCCAACATCAAGTTTTGTCTCAACCCATATAATCACAACCTTTTAATTATATCCCACCTTATCAACCACATCCATCAACCCCAACACATCCTCAAAACTTTCAAACATATCAACAACCCCATCCATCCACTTTGTACACATCTCAAATTCCCATTTCAACATCCCAACCATCTAATGATCCTTGCAAGTTCTATTGAGTTGAATGGATAACCTCAAAGCTAAAACTTTAGGGAATAGGTCCACATTTTCATACCATCAAAAATTCAATAAACCCATCAACCCATCCATTATCATAAAACCCTATCCTCCTCATTGGAAAATACCAAAATTTTCATAGTTCAATAGTAATGAGGATCCTCAACAACATTTATGTGTTTTTAGGCTTGTGTGATATCTTATTGCTCTTGACCAACATCTTATGGTATGCATGTTTCTTATGTATTTGGCTGAACCAGCCCTCAATTGGTATAACAACATCCCAAAACATTCATTATTCGCATTCACTCAACTCACATAACTATTCCTTGAACACTTTTCAATAAACATTCCACATAAAATTACCATCACCGACCTTTATGCCATCTGATAATATGATGATGAATCTATTGAAAAATTCATTACATGATGGTGTAGAATTATTAATCAACTCTCATTTCCCCTTTCATAGACCAAACTTATTGAACTCTTCTCACGATCTTGTGTGAAAAATATCTCATCCACCCTCTAAATCCAATCATTTCATACTTTTAATCAAGCATTCATGATGGCTTGTAAACTTGAACTTCATGCCCTTGAGCAAGGCCAACTTAAACTTTGATCCAACAAACCTAAGACGGAGTTCACAAAATCATCCACACATAATGACAAATATAAAACCACCACTAATACCATTGTATTCAAGTCATCATCCACATCCACCTCTCCCACGAACCTCCACAAAGAGATCCTAGACCAATCCCCAATTACACCCCTCTTGGGGATTCATACAGTTCAATTTTTGAAAAGTTAATGGAAATTAATATTATTCAACTATGACCCATTAGACCATTCAATGAGACACGACCTAAATTGACATGGTATTGTGAAGGAAACTATTCAATTACCACCAAGTCTGCGGTAATGACATTGAAAGGTGTCACAAATTCAAGGATTTGGTTCAAAAACTCATAGACTCAAGTGACCTCCAAGTGGAAAACCCTAATGCACCACCTAATCAACCCTTGGATGTCTTTAAAAACCCATTTCCCAATCATTCACCTAATAATCAAACTCAACCATCTACATCACAAGCACCTAATGCAAACATCATCAATACTATATATAGACCAAGTTTCAACATCCCCATCCATAACATCATCATCTATAATGCCTACATCTATTTTAGACCCCCCTTAAACTTTCATACCTTCATAAACACTAACTATGACAACAACATCCTTGGACTTGATTATACCAACTCCTTCATCTCCACCATCTACAACTTCAACTATTGAACCCCCTTCTTCATCTATGACAACTGCAACCACATCATCATCCTCATAATCTACACCACCTTCTACCCAAAGTATTATCACAATCACATCAACATCTGAAACTACACCTATGTCTACACCATTACCTACTCCCATAATCGATACAAGCATAAGTGACACTTGAATCACTTCAACAACACCTACAAAACTTACACCCACTCATCCTAAAAACACCTCATCAACCTCTCCTTTATACATTGTTAAATGTATCATGCAGAAACCTCTCCCACCATCTATATTACAAGAATTGATACTAAAACCAGTCACCATTGAGTCTCTAACCAAATATTCTACTACTTCCACTAAGGATAAATCTCCATAAACAAAAACTAAAAACCTTAGTGTCCCTATTTAGAAGTCTCTTACACATCCACATAAAAAGTTAGATATTCCTCCCCTAAGACCAATCCTCCTAAAACCAAATCATCATCACCATCCTTAGGGATATCCTCTTCTATCTTAGGACCACCCCTTCATCCAAAACCTCCACCACTAATAAGAAAACAAAACAACGACCTTCTTCTAAACCATCCAAATCATTGACATCATCAACTAAGAGTCAAAATCAAATGCATTCATCTTCATCATCATCCAAATCTAAGGAAAAATCAAAGGCTCCCATCAAATCACCTCAAATCAAACCATCATTACCTTCATCACAAACCCCTTCATCTATAGACACATCATCACCTATTCCCTTGGGGTATTATACAACAATGTTTTACCAATTACTCCAAGCTTCAACAATCACTCTACCATCAATCAAACCCTTTAATCAAAATGCACCAAGACCCTCATGGTTTGACTCAATTATTTCTTGTGCATACTATCATGCACCAAGGCATGACACTAAACATTATAAGGCCCTTCAAACCATCATACATAATCTCTTTGACCAAGATGACCTTCTTGAGGAGGGACCAATTCTTTCATCATCAAATTCTTCATACATGCTTTCATCTACTAAAGTATCCAAGTCACCCCATTCATCTAAGACTTATGTCATCATTCCTCCACCTACTTTAACCCCTCTTGAGGAACATCCTCCTCTTTACATTGATGTTATTTAGGTCACCACTCATTCTTATCATGAATTTCCTCCACCCACTCAATCAAATTCCAAGGTGGTTATCGCCACTCCTCCTAAAGATTCTACCCAACCATCCTCATCATCCAAACCTAAGGTGTCAATCTTACTTTCCCGGCATGTTGATCTTGATTAGAGTATCACTAAAAAACTTCACTAGGCCCTAGTTAAGATGTCCCCCTATGAGCTTATCCAAATCTCTTCGGATCATAGGAAATCCCTCATGGAAATTCATAAATGTGTCCCTACCACTATTGATGAGGCTCAACCCTTTGCAGTCTCTTTTCATATTGCTTAATACTTTGACTTCCATATATTTTAATGACACTAAAATTAAAGATATCACACCAAAATAGCATGACCTTCCTCTATTCATCACCACCTATATCAGAAAAACCTTCATCCATCAATATATGATAGAAAATGAAGCTAGAATCAACATCATATCATCCCATACCTTTGACTAACTCAAGATCTCTAAGTCCATTGTGTTGGTACCAAATTTATTCTCCCTTTGAAACCAAGCAACATCACAAGTTGAGCAGGATGCTTAGAGATAGATAGATCATAATATGATTCATTTTGTAGCTAGGAAGGATTTAACTGACTCTTTGTCACTCAGGCTTGGAAGAATTGGATAACACCGTACTAAGGGTTTGACCTACCCTTACTACTTTAGGTTTTGCCTTCAACTAGGGTGAGAGGACCCATTTTTTAACCTATGTTGGTGAAGGATATCAGCGGATCAACAATATTTGACTCTCCTTTTATAATATTCAAAGGAAACCTTGAGAAAACATGGTCAATGCAACATAATCTAACTCTCACGAGTTGTCACCCTAGATAATGAAGATGTCTTCTAGACAAGGTCCAAGTTACTAAAGACAATGATAAAACCTGATTGCTCCTACATATTTTGGGTTAAAGGATGGAAAACTCAATGAATTTCCTCAGCATTTATGGATACACAATGCAAGTAGGGGCAGTTCTTATAAGATTCATCATTTAATGTATAATTTTTTGTTGGGAAGTTAAGCAGGATAAAGTTGATTATACCAAATTCTTGGGAACTTTTAACAAATGTTGGGACATCTACTAAGTAAAATGACAAAAATGCTTCAAATGGTCAAAATGATCCTTCAACTAGAAGATGTGTATCCATGGAAGCCCAAAGATACACGGTTTCACACATTCTTTAAGAATTCAACACAAAATCTCATGTTAAAGACTCAATTAAACATTAGAAATCCTTGATTCATCATGCCTAAGATACACTCATAGACTAACAAATAATCTATACTAGAATAATGAAAGTAGAGTGAATTTAAATTTTTTATTGCATCGTGAAATGAAAACTCTCTTCACGATGTAATTGCAAATGCCACAATACTATCACAAGGACAAGATCTTGTGTGACTCATAGGAACTCCTAACATAATATTACAACAGGAACATAGATAACTACTTGAAGATATCTCAAAATGAAATCAAACACAACTATGCTCATGATTAACACGATTTACTCAAGGTTCTTCAAATTGATCAGCAAGGGAAAGTTATATTTACAGTCTCAAATCTTGTCAATGGCTGGACATTTGCAACCATCTTGACATGATCAAATCTAAAGACACACAGGAAATAACAGGTTTCTCATATAGGTTCTTTGGGAAAAATGGCTTCTCTCAACTTTCTCTCTTTTTCTTTTCTTTGAACAACTCTCAGAAAATTAACCCCCTCTTTCACGATTATTCTTTGCATTTTTATATCACTCAATTCACTTGCTATCCTTTGAAGTTTTTTCCCCAAAATCATGAACATTCCTAGGAATATTCCCTTTTACAATACTTGTTCTAGAACATGCCATTTAAAATTTTTACTTTAAGCTACCAGTGTACAAAATGTGAGTCTTTTCAATTGGTTCCACTTGTGCTCGACTAGGATATCAGGTCATCATTTATGGAAAATTATTTTAATCATTTTTCCCTCATATTGATTAGATAATCATTTCAAATGACCTCTGAGCACTTCCAGATGACTCTGATATGACATATATCCTCATCTACCTTTCAAGAATCCATCTTGGGTGCTACGCACTCTATTTCATGTCTCACTGGTTTAATTGCCACACAAGGTTCCTGTCAAATCATATTGATTCACCAGTTCTACTTATTCCTAATCCCTTCCAACTCTTAAATCCTTCTCATGCAAAATGAGAAAAATCTCCCTCATCTCATGGGAAATATTTCTCTAAATCAAAACCATATGCACCCTTTCACTATAAAACTTGGTTCTACTTCATTACCTTTATGTATTTCCCTTCTTATTCTAAATATAAAGAATTTTATCAGAAAAATGGTGAAGGTACCTATAGCACACAGTTTGAAAGAAATTTCCTCAAAATATTTAAATCAAATCTTTGACTTGAGTGGTCCTGATGAAGCCTTTGTTAGGGCCCTGTTTGACATAGAGTGTGTAGGCGATACTAGAGGACCTTTGACATATCGGCAGGTCTGATTAGCACTTCTTACAAGGATGATTAGGATTAATCCTATGTTTGTAGCCTTTCAAGTTATGTACTTTCATCTCTTCAAATGGGAACATCTGAAAACTCCTGAAGATTTAAAGAGATATTGGGTCGAGAGAAGACCCCAAGTATCTAGGAAAACTAATTTTCAATGCCCATTTTTATGTGATGAAGGATTTGTATCAAAGGAGATTCCCAAGGAATCATATGTGTTATATGAAAAATCCTCTATTGACACCGTGCCTATCATTTCTCACAAAGTGGATGAGTTAGAGTGGAGGATCAACTCTTTGGAGAAAAACAAGTAGATATTGTTTCCTTGCAAACAAGTTCAACACCAACATCATCTTCAGTAAGAGAAAGGGTGAACCACATCCTCAACTTCCAATCATTATCTCGATGGAGAAGAAGATCAATCATTATCTGCTCTCCATTCAAGAGTAGCAATCTCCTCTTCTCGGGACAACAGGGAATATTTTTAATTCATTCATCCACCCATTTAATGCATCGTGCTCCTTATTTTGAGCATGATTTTTGGGACCTCAACCCATTCCTTCTCTAAGAGAAAATCCACCCCTCACAAGGAAGTGGGAGACTAGGTCAAGCTCAAGACCTCGTAATCTTCCCCATCAACAAAGTGTAGTACTTTCCCTTCCAATCACCCTAGATGTCCCTCTCAAACCGCTCCTAGTAAGTCAACCCTTCACAAGGGGAAAGGAAAACATAATTCTTCACAGGTGGTTTGGATCTTTTGGATTGGGTATCATCACATCAAAATAAAATCAATCTTGAAAAGATCATGATTCATCATAGAATAATTCTGAATCATTGATGGACATGGGAATGTCTCGGGACTTAGTAGGGTCAATCATATTTGTTTAGACAACACAAGGTTCAAGTGAATTCATGCTGAGAAAGAATAAGCTTTTGAACAAGCTTCCCCTACTGGGAGGAAATTTTGAAGCAAGACTGAAAAATGTTTGAATATTGCTTTCCTTTTATTGTCCCTACTTTTGGCATGTATATATCTTTCTTTATCATGGGCAGGGGCCCCTATAGAACCCCATTTTGTTCCTTATTCAAAATGCAAGAAGCACAAAAATATCAATAGTTTACATGCTTATCCAAATGTATGTAAAATTTTACCTAAGTCAATATGAAACTATTGCATTCTTCCACTTTATAATTGATATAAGGAAACAATAAAGTTTATAATAACAATTACATCCAATGTAACAGAAATATCAATTTAAAGCATCAATTTAGAGAAGAAGTATGAAAATAAAATACAGCTTAAGGAACAACATGCCTAAGCTTGTTCATCATCTTTTATATCTACATTCTTTTCCTCCTCAGCTTCCATTTTTACATCTTGTTCCTCTGAAACCTTGCCACATATGCATCATACCTTTGGAATAACTCATTTATCTCATCCTCATCTAGTCCAGTGTGATGCTTGGAAGATTAGTGTTTTCCTAGCTATTGCATCTATGCAATGGCTCATCTTCTGTTTGTACTCTAATGGCTTAGCCTTTAATTTTGCAATTCTGTTCTCAACCTTTCTCATTATTTTAATGATTTCATAGGATAAATCATCCTTCTGAATATTCTTTTCAAAAGAGTTAAGAAAAATTCAATCTTCAGATCCTCTATAACTCTTTTTGAATTTATCAAATACCATATCTTCTAACTTCAAATCAATGGCATCAAGAGTGTCATCAACCCAATTTCTTTTGATTTCAAGCTTTTCCTTGATCCCATTCAAGGTTTCCACTCTAATTTTTGATAACTCTTCTATGGCATGTTGACTTCCTTTGAATTCCACTGGCACAATGTTTTCCTACTCAACCAATTCATCACTAAGCTGAGTTATGTGGTCTAGTTTGGGAAAAATTCCCTCAAAGTAGAAGATCTTGTTGTCACATTGTTCAATTATCTCATCGATCTCATTGAGTCTATTCTTGAGCTCTTCATACTTTGATCTAGCTTCTTTAATTGCTTCTTTTCCCTTTTTGGTTAATTTTTCAATCCATGTATCCACCACCTAGACCTTCTTGATAGAATTTTTAATCTTTTCCATTCCCTCAGGGGTATCTATAGAGGCACTTGCCTGAGTATGACTATGCTTCCCAATCAACTACTGTAAACTAGAACTCAAGGCTTTAACTTGTTCTTTTAACTACTTTTTCATCACCCTATCTTCATCCACCTTTTGCAAAAGGTCATTCACTACCTCAAATACTCCTTGTTTTAGTTGGTCTCTTGAGGGCTTCCCTAAAGGAATGATCTAAACATTATAATCATTAGTTGTCACATCTTCTCTAGTTTTTCCCTCAAAAGGGATTGTTATTTCCATAGTTTTGGCTCCTAATGAATTAGTGTGAGTTTTGGTGATAATCCTAGCCCTTTTTTAGGCTCTTACTACCTTTGGAAAAGACAAATCAGTAAGGTCAATGGCTTGAATAGGGAGGACCTCCTATTTCACCTTTTTCTTAGATTGTTTCTTTGAATTGTTGATGAAATAGATAGGGTAACGGGCATAGGAGGAATACATATTCAAATGTCGATTGATGGGTTGTTGCATGTGTATGACTTTTGAATCCATAGCTGACCGTGAGAGCTTCCTTTTGGCTAGGAGGAACTACCTGTAATGAAAGAAAGACCACCAAAAATAATTAAACAATATGGGTAGTGAACTACCTAGCGTGAGCTAGATCTAGGAAGCATGGTACTTCCTAGATGGTTGTCAGTCCACTATTTTAAACAAATTAATGTTGTAAAAAAAGTAAATCCTATTGTTATTTTAAAATGATTTAGGTATCTCAATTAAAAACAAAATAAGAAAATAGATATAATCTAACAAGCTAAGATAGAATAGAATCCAAAGGTCAAATGATTGGTTCTAGGTTCTACTGGTGTCCTATAAAGGTCTCAGGTAGGTCACAGGTGAGTGAGGGTGAGGTAAAATTAGGTGGGTAGGTCTCTGTTTAAGGCTATGTGGGCAAAGACAGAGAGTGGCACTGGGGTGACCGACCGCGGTTAGGTATAACCAGTTTCAGTTCTTATGAGATCTGGAAATGTCACGGAACAAGGTTTTGGTCTCCTTTGTGATTTCACAAAGGATTTTGGTTGGTCGGGATGAGGTAATGGGTGGTTGGAGTAGGATTTTGCTAGGTTTCAATGGGTATACGGAGGTGAAAATGTTGGAGAAGGTCAATAGGGAGCAATATAAACAATGAGTGATAAAATAAAGATGAAATGAAATAACTAGGAAAGTATGATGTTGTACTTACTTGGGTTTCGTTCTGAAGGTCCATGTGTGAAGGATGGAGGTGTTGTTGATGGGTTTGAAGGCTACAAGTGATCACCAACTGAATAAAAGCTTCTACATGGGCTACATGCACACTCCTCTTTGCTTAGATAGATTAGATCGTGGTTAGGATGGTTGTGCAGGAGAAGATGCTCAATATCCTTCCTTGGATGTGAGTTTTTGCTGGAATTGGCTCTCTGAAGATGCATTATCTCTCTGAGATGTGTTCTTACTTGTCAACTTTATTTCTTCCAACTTCCAATTTCTAAGTCCCAACCTTGAGAATAAGGTTGTTTTGGGTTAAAAGGGTAACATCGACGCAGTCTGACTTAACCGGCGACGGTTAGGGGTAACCAACGTCGGTCAAGGTGGGATTTCCTAGGTTTACCAAACTTAGGGAGATCCTCCTAATTTTCTTAGATCTCATGTCGTTATCACACGGATTAGACTCAGAGCCTCTTGTGAGCATGCAGGGAAAGTGGTTAGAGGGAATGTAAGCATTGATTTTTAGGCTTGGGTAAGTCTTAGTTAGTTATGATAACTTGCTAACAATAGGTCTTAGGTTGAGTTAGCTTGGTGAGGTGTCTAAGTGAATCAGTATGTGTAGATATTATATAAATAAGATATTTAAATAATAAATATAGTGAGGATAAAACATTAATTTAATTAAATTTAGTAGTGGGGTGAAGGGGGTCATGGCTAGGTAAATGTAATAAAGGGGGCTTATATGTCAAGGATGAAGTGGGAGTGTGACCTAATTTTAGTGTCTACACACTCCTTTTCCTCATTCAAAATTAATTCACCAATCCATCCTTTTTCCATAATTGTTCTAGACTTTACTTCTTGTGATTCCTATTGGGGTTTCTTGAGGAAAACCACCAATTACTTGAACACCCCTTGTTCATCTGAGCCAGTGATTTTTCTGATCTACCTCATTTATTTCAATAACCACTTTGCTACTCTCACCATGTGCTGACAATTCTTTCAATTTTCCTTCTCCTTGGTCTAGAACCTGGGATTGATCATTATTTTCTTGATTTATATCAGTAATTAAGGGATATTCCTTCCTTATTTCTCTTATTGATGCCACATTAAACTCAATTTCTCCCCCAACATTTTCTTGTACCAATGATTGGCTTGCAGGATCTTCCTTCCCCAAAATCTGTTGAGTTGACATCCTACTATCCTCATGTTTTGATGATACATTAGGTAATGTCATGGTGGGTTTTTCTTCTGATGCCAACTTCACATTCCCATCTAGATGTTGTATATCAATATCAGAAATGATTTTCTCTCTAGCTAGTTGCATCTTGTGCCATTTCTATTTTCTCTTCAAAGATATATTTTTCTACTTGACAAAGCTCATCAACTTTAGTAACTTTAACAGAATGGGAAACAATCTCTTCCACTGATATCTCTACATTAATGTCCTCTCCACCGAGCAACTCTGGTTTGTCTGATTTTGAAACCACCTATTGTGTAGAAGAAGCTTCTGTTGCTTGGATTTTCTCTTCACTAGTTAGTACATGAGTATTCCCTTCCAATTCCTTATTTGTTTGAAGGCCATCTACTAGTGTCATTATTGGTTCACTCATAGATAAATTAAGTGCATCTAATATAGAAAATTATTCACCAGTATCAACATCAATCACATCAGTTTGAGCCTTTGTAGCATTCATGTAATGTTTCAACTGAAGGCATATTTACATCCTTAGTAGGCAAGGTCTCAAATGTTTTCATACATGGACTTAAAAATTGGTTTCCTACTAGATTAGCTGTAACATTTTCTTGGGTTACTTGATCCTGAGTGCTCCTCATTGTTATTTCCTCCAAAGAAAAAGTGTGGGAATAGAGGCTTTGATTGTTCCACTTGTGGTAGTGATGCAACATGTTGTTCCTAAAAAACATCATTCCTTTCAAACTCAAGAGGATCAATTACCATATCTCTATGTTTGTGTTTTTGTGTGTGTGGGCACCCACCCTTACCAAAAATGGCTCATATACCACCTTGTGTTTCTTGTGTGCCCTTTCAAACTTTTTAAGGTCAGTGTTTCCCCTTCATTCCTCCTTTCATGGCCTAGATTGAGAATGTCCACTTGTTATTACCCCACTCATTAATTTGTCTGCACTATGAGGCTTTGGAAATGTACTTGGTGGAACAACGTGAGATGAAAAACTTTCCCCTTTGTTTGAAGTGGTGTTGCAAAAGTAATGGAGCATTTTCCATGGATTTGAGGAGCATTTCCTCAATCTTTTGCTTCAAAGAAGATATAGAGGTGTCGGTCCCACTAGTAGTTGAGGTCCATTCATCTATTAGTTCAGAAGTGGGTCTCTTTGATGGTAGCTGAGGAGCCTTTCCTCCCAATGGATCAATTATTTCTGCACCTTCTCTCAAGGGTGGAAGATCATCAGCTAAGCAACCCAAGTCTCTAAAATTATTTAGAACTCTTGTATTCGGATTGACAAATCAATATTATTTTAGGCTAACCAATTTATAGTCCTCCTCATTACATCAGTTATCCATATGTAAGAATCATCATATTCTATTTCATTCCAATTTAGAGGGGCTATAGGTTGTCCTTCCACCTTTTGATCAATGTAATACTTACTCACTATGAGTGGATCATCCATAATTCCTCTAGGATAACTGTAACTTTGAAGTCTATGATTTGTGCAAGGGTCATCCTAGAGAAATCTCTCAACCTAACCTCTTCTTCATCTCTACAATTCATCCAATAGTCTTCAAAATGAGGCTCATGCTCAAAAGTATTGGCAATATTATTGAATACCCATCTGATATCATAATTGGCTCTCACCTCAAACTTTTCCATATCAAACTTCTTCATTTCATCTTCAATTAGTTTGGCCTTTATGATCGATGGGCATGAATATCTTCCAATTTTGATAGGGAATTTGATATTGGTCTTATGTCTCCCGAAAATCAATTTGTGAATAGGTGTTAGCTTTCTTACTAATTCACATAAAGCTAATTTATCATCTAAATATATGGGAAATTTATAGGGTTTACCTTCAAAACCACTAGCCCTTATGTATGTGAATTTCTTATATTGAATGAAGTAACACCCATACTCCAAAATTACTTGTCCGCCTACTCAGAAATTCTATACTACCCCCACTCTAGTTTGAAAAGACAAATAATTGGGGCAAAGAAATCATCATTGACCAACCTCACATTCCCACTCCAATTGACCAGCTGCAGTTGAGGAAAAATATCATGTACATTTGGCACTTGCTTAAAATCAACACATGGTAACAAACCCGAGAAACGTCTATTCCTACAAAATTGTAAATTAGGTAGGTCATCATGTAGAATTCTATCTCTGAAGTGTCACCCATCTCAATTTTTGTTGCTAAAGTAACCATGTGACTATGGAGTGCTTTTGTAATAAAAGTAGCCCAAGATGCTCCTTTTCTTTCCAAAATGATCCACATGTAGGTACACATCCATTCCTTGAATTCATTTGAATTTTCCAACCCCGCATTTGACTTAATAACATAATAATATCTTCATCCTCTTCAACAAATTGTGCCCTAACTAGCCTTTTAGGGATTCTAGTTGTTGCCTTTTTCTCCGTGAGGAGCCATTTTGTATTTATGATCTTAGCATAGTCTTTTTTCTTCTTTTCATAATCCTGTAAAGCTAATTTGATACCAATGGTGATTGGATTTGTGATTACAAGAAATTTAAGCATTATTCTAATAGCCATAGTGTCAATGTCAACACTGCATCACCACTTCCATCTAATACTTCCCTTTTCTCCGGTCATAATTCATAGCACAATGTCATACCAATTTTGGGCACTAAACCGATGGTGGGATAGCACAACTAAAGTGATGCGGCTATCCTTAATTGCTTTCAAATACTCACTTTGATTGGGGCCATTTAATCACTGAAGAAATTCCTCTAAGTCAACATTCATCAGGTTTGTGTCTATAATTATATCTAAATCACTTGTAATCCTAGAAGAAACTGAGAATGAAGATGGCATGGTCTTCATCCTTAAAAACCCTAACTTTACCTCAAAATTTCTTTCCAATAATATGAAAAGTACAGGAGTTTTCAGTTCTTACCAATTTTGTGTGAATCCTTGAACCATTCAACTTTAATCCGATTATCTTTTGATCTCTGATTCTCAAAACAAGCTCCATGATCAAATTTCATGCTATTGCACAATGAAAATATCAACAATGACACTCGATATTGAAAAATTTGATAATAAAGGATCGAAACACTTGAAATATTTTTAAAAAAATCCTTGATTTGTGCAAAATGCATTAATGGTGGCAGAAATAAATGCAATGCATCGTGGCCATTCATTCCACTTTTTCAATTTTAAAAATGAGTCATCCACGTGGAAAAGTCTTTCGTTAATGCAGGCTCAGGGAGACTTTTTGTATTTTTTCCATGCTTTAAAACTCATACACTTTCGGCCATTTGACCTACCCATCCACTTTTGACTTTCAACACGGGCTTGACACATGGTCACATTTAAGTGATAAGCGGAACTGCGGGCCCTTTCTATAATTTTATTCCCTTTCAATTTAAAACCAAAAGTTTCAAAGTGCTTTGATGACCCGCTTCTTGCATAAAAAAGAGCCATGTGTCCTTTGCAGGTCTCGGGAACCTTTTTACACTTTTATAATTTTTCTCCTTAGTGCGCAAAAATACAATCATGCACCGCTTCCCCATCCACTCAATTTGTGACAAGTGTACACCTTTAGAGTGAATTGAAATTTTTTTGGTCACTTTATGATTGCGAATATTCAAAGAATATTCGTTAGGTCATGGGACCAACTTTGCATTTTGTGAATGTAATAAAAAGTTATAAGTTTGTAAGTTAAACCCATCATACCACATTCAATTAGGGAACGCCACATACCAACATGTGATGGAACAAAAAAATGAAAGTAGAGACATGACCAAGGAACATTTTACACAGGTGATCCTTCAGATTTCAGACCTAATTCATGATTGATTTCCCACAATAATTTCCAAGAAATGGAAAATACCCAAACATGATCCTCGACCAAAAAGAGGAAAGAAAAATCCACATACAAGAGAACCAAAAGATCAAATTGCACCCCATGAGAAAACAAAAAACACAATAGACATTGAAGGAAAATCTCAAATAAATAGGGGTGATATTAATTCGAAGCACCAACACATCATCACCCAATCAACCGCGGTCTTACGTGATTTCAATGATGCTATTTCTCCCTCCTTGGGTATGGTTATTATTCCCATCCGCATTAGTGAAAAAATCCTCCATGAAATATTCTATATCATAAAAGAGGAGTTTCAATATAATGTCTTGTTAGGGAAACCTTGGATCCATGCTATGCTTTGTGTCCCTTTCATCCTCCATCGATGTATCAAATATGAGCACGAGGAAAATAATCTAATACTCACCCACCAACACTCCACCCTTAAAATCATCTAATATGACTTATCATCCTAATGATGTGCTCATCCCCACACAAGACTTATCTCAATCATCCACTAGCTCATCCATTTCCACATCTAAGCTTTATATTAACGATATTATCACCAAGTGATGGATAAGCTTTCGGTGGGGGAGTGTCACCTTCTTACACTAAAATATCTTCCTACACCTAATAGACTTAATAGACCTAAAAAAGCACCCATGTATCAACCAAAAGTCAGGGATATCATTCCTTTTGTTCTACCTCATCTTTGTACCAATCTCATCTATGGTGGCATTGATCACCCTTCATCTCACATAGACATCCAACCCCATACTAAACCATACACCAATGGAATTGCTTGTCTCTACAAGAAATCATTCACTCACACATAAATTCATCATTGTTCTAGAAAGGATTTGGAATGGGGAATTATGAGTAGGGCATGCATGACCTTTCATTGATCAATCTCACAAACCCCATGAAAAATTCAAACTAGATTATAAGACCAATCATCAATCCCCTTAAACCATCTATGATGCTTTTGGACATACCTTCTCCATATTCCCCATCCCACGAGGCTATGGATATAGATGATACCATGTCTATCACCTCTAAAAAAAATTATTCTCCACCATCACCTTGGGACTGGTCACTTATCAGTGTGAAAATCAGACTAGGTCCCTTTCTCTTCAACATTCAGAGATGATAAAAGGGGAACTCTTCTACCATCGAACCTTATCCATTGCGCCAATGATGATGCCATACTTTCCCACATGGGGCGTAGAAGATTATTATCTTCATAATGACCTTGTCATCTCGACACATCCACTCTCCTTAATGAAGCCACCATCGATATCAACATTAGGACTCCTCGGGAGCCCATTCTCAAAGTGCATCAATCCCTTTAACCCTAAGAGCTCGAATCCTTCATCGCATTCCTTTTCTTGTCATATCCAATCCTTCACATGGTCATATTGTGACATAATAGGCTTTTATCCTTCCATTATTTTCCACAATATTACCACCTTTCTCATCGATAAGTTGGTTAAGCAAAAGTTTTTCCACATGCACCCTCAAGTTTCCCTCCTTGTCAAGGAGGAGATGCACCACCTTCTTTCTGCTAACTTCATCATCCCCATTGATTATCCCTAATGGTTATCTAGCATCACACACATCGATAAATCATCTAAAAATCTTTGAATATGTATAGAATTTTGAGATTTAAGCCTCACTTTCCCTAAAGATGAATTTTGTATCCCTAACATTTATTATCTTGTAGACCTCACTGCGTAGGACATGAGATGTTTTCTTATGGATGGTTTTCTTTGGGTATAATCGATACTTATTACACTAGAGGACCAATATAATACCACATTTAAAGCCACTTGGTGGACCTTTTGTTATCATATTATGCCCTTTGGTCAAAAATGTTGGAGCCACTTGTCAACGGGC
This sequence comes from Taxus wallichiana var. yunnanensis, assembly GCA_018340775.1. Lineage (NCBI taxonomy): Eukaryota > Viridiplantae > Streptophyta > Pinopsida > Cupressales > Taxaceae > Taxus > Taxus wallichiana. The sequence goes on from CM031243.1 coordinate 189,652,249, forward strand.
CATGACCTATATCTTTCACGATCCCATATATGAGACTATTGAGGAATACGTTGATGACCTTTTATGTAAATCTAAGCATTGATGCAATCATCTCACCATCTTTGAGATCCTCTTTAAGTGCATCATTCACTTATTTCTTCGTCTTAATCCATCCAAGTGTGTGTTTGGAGTGTTAATTGGTAAACTCTTTGGTTTCATCGTTTCTATCTGGGGTATTGAATTTGAACCCACCAAAATTAAGGCTATCCTCAAAGATTCCTCCTCCCTCGACTTTAAGTAGATTCATAGTATTCAAGTTCATCTTCATTCCATTCATTGCTTCATCTCATAGATTTCTGATCGTTGTCAACCTTTTCACCATCTTCTTCTCAAAGCTATTGATTTTAACTCAGATCATAATTTCCAAAAAGTCTTCAATGATCTTAAGTAGTATCTCTTATCCCCACTAGTTCTTAAACCTCCTAGTGATGGGGATCCCTTCTATCTTTATGTCTCCACCTCTAACCATTCTCTAGGATCTTTTTGGAGCATCATGATGAGCAAGGTCACGAGTAGGCCATTTACTATATCAGTCACACTCTTCATGATTATGAGACTCACTACAATGAAGCTAAAAATATTTTTTGTTCTCTTTTCTTTGCTACCTCAAAGCCTCACCATCATCTTCTTAATAAAAATGTATGTTGTCACTAGTTTTCATCTCCTTAAGCCATGTAATCTAAACCATATCATAGTGACCACATCACTCGATGGCTCATGCTCATGACATATTTTGACCTAGAGTTCATCTCTCAAAATTCATTAAGGTCCAATATATCGATGATCAACTAGCCAACGCACTTCTTCTAGAAAATCATATTCCTCATGAGCACTTCCCTGATGATTCCATCTTTAATTTTGAGCATGGGCTCCATCCTCTTAAGATAACTCTCTTCTTTGATGGTTTTAAGTGTTAGAAGGGAAGTTATTGGTGTTATTATCATTCCTCCTTAGGATACTCCTATCCCTATGATTAACAAGATTAACTTAGAGTGTATAAATAACATGGCTGAGTATGAAGCTCTCATATTAGGTCTCAAAATGCCATCTTACTTGGTGTCTAGGTCCATGATATATATGGGGACTATCAACTTTTCGTCAATCAAGTCAAAGGTATCTATCAATGTTAAAATGATGTCTGTTAAAGGTATAAGGATATCGTTGACTTACTTCTCAAATTATTTGACTTCTACATGATTCAAACCATCCCTCAGTCTTCTAAATACTTCACAGACACCATGGTTTCCCTTTAAGATTACATTCCTTGCATAATAGAAGAGACTAACATTTCTATAGTTCTTTGGTGTAAAGATTAACATGCCCATGTTCATGAAATTCCTTGTGTTAACCATGTTGACACTAATCCTCATGACCTTTGGTATTCTAAAATTTTCGATTATCTATCTCAATCCATCATTCCCTCTGACTTGTCAAAAATGGTAGGTGGTCCTTTCTTCAATGCTCTAACCACTATGTTATCCTTGGTGGCATCCTCTATAAGTGTGTCTTCTATGGCATCTTGTTTGATTGTATTAAATCTCATGAGTCTGATTACGCTATCTAAGAGGTCGATGATGGCATATGTGGGGGACATTTTAGTGGTTTGGTGGTTTCCAAACATTTCCTTCACATGGGTTACTATTGACCCTCGCTTAATCAATATTATTGTGAATATGTCAAGAAGTGTGTCAAATTCCAGTAGCATTCCAATCTCATCTACATTCTTAGCCAAGAATTACAACCAGCTCAGGACCTTTGGACCTTTTCACAATGAGGGCTTGACCTCATTGGTCTCATCAACCTGCATTCTTCTCAACACCATCATTCTATCATCAATGCTACTGAATATTTCACAAAGTGGGTGGAATCAATTCCACTTACATCAACTAAGGATAATCAAATTATTAACTTCATTTATCAACACATCATTTGTCACTTTGATGTCCCTCATAAAATCATCAAGGACAATGGAAAGTCAAAAAAAGACCTCAATTGTGACTCCTTCAACATCAAGCTTATCTTATTTTCTCCATATTATCCTTAAGCTAACGTTCAACCCAAAGCCACTAACAAAACACTTTACAACATTCTCACTAAGACTATTGATATATCAATACGTGATTGGAACCTTCATATTCCATTCACTCTTTGGGATTATAAGACTAACATCTATACTTCCATAAGTGTTACTCCTTTCTCTCTCATCTACGGCTCTGAAGTTGTTTTTCCTCTTGAAGTCCAAATTCCTTATTTTTACATTTCTCTTCATGACTTCATCTTTGATGAAGATTATCACCAAGAGCATCTATCATAGCTTGAGTTATTAGATGAGTTCCACCTTGTTTCTCTTAAACATCATCATGTTTATCAAGAGCACATTAAATGTGCCTATGATAAATATCTTAAAGACTGTGATGCTTAACATAGGTGACCTCATCCTTAAAGAAAATAAAAATTCCACTACTCTAGAAAGGATCCAACATGGAAAGTTTTCTCCCAACTAGATTAGACCTCACATTATTATGCATAAGTATGGATCTAGGGCCTATCGTTTGGCTTCCCTAGATGGTAAACCAAACCGAACCCCTTAATGCATTGCACTAATGGTCATTCTATTGTTATCATACCTATTAATGAGAACTTAGTTTTTTCCATGATCATCCATCCATCATTATCCATTTCCATCTCTCATCATAATGATATGGATTTATGTGGTCTACCATCACTTTCCTATATATGACCTAAAGTTTGGGCACCACGGATCTACTCATAACATCTTCCTTTTTGGTGATAACTTTGTGATCATTACATCTATCATCCTCTTGTTTACCTATTAGAACCACGCTAAGGGTCCAAGGGTATCACTTGTACATTCATTTTCCCCTCCTATGTGGCCTACCTAGCTATTCCCATCTCTTCCCCATGTACAAGTCAAAAAATTCCATAGATTCTCATCAAATTTATCAAAAATAGACTACTCCCTCAAAGATAGATATTCATAAAAATAATATAATATAGACCAATCACTCAAAGGAAGACTATCATATATATCATCCCTACCATTCCATAAAATTCATAAAGTATACCACTCCCTCAAATGATGGCTACTTCCTTGTATCATGGAAGTGAAGGATCCTTACATTGATCATCCTTCTATCTTATCAATATCCTAAGAAAGTTTCCCACATCGATCAAATTTCTTTGTCATAAAATTCCCACATTGATCAATTTTCTTTTCCCCTACCCAGAGCTAGGTCATAAACCTAGGTAAATCCACTTATCGGGAACCTATTTTCCACGTAAAGTCACATCTCAACCCCCTTTTTTGTGTTAAAAATAGTTTTATGAGTCCACTTTCCATACATTTCCATATGATCTATGGAATAACTAACTATTGTTGGTTATTTTAACATATTTTATTCACTGAAAGTGCATTACTTTAAGTGGTTCCATTTTTTATTACATCCAATCCAGATCGAAGCATTGTTTCTTCATGCACTCTTTTCTATAATCACGTGTCATTTAAATTTTATTTTGATATGTCTCCTTGTTGGGTTATGTTTTTTTATTCATGGTTAACTATCATAGTCATCTATAAACCATGTATAGTATTTAAAGGCATAACTCATTTTTTCATAGTTCAATACCTTCATTAAGTTTCATACAAATTCATTATAATCCCATAGAATTTTAACATCCAAGTGTAAAACATCCTCAACATTATACTCATAACATTTTCCATAATCATTTAACAAAATACATCTAGCATGTCTATCAAACTCTCAATCATATTCATCAATAGTAATCATCATTTACGTCTAAATCAAAATCAAATCCCAAGTTAACATATAAATCCATAATCGACTCACACATATATTTCATATGAATATAATTCACATCAAATCTATATTATATCATCATCATTATGTCAACACAAATAACCATCTACATCTAACATCAACATCATCAAAATCCATAAAGTCAATAACACATCGTGAGTCAAAATCCAAAATCATCATTTATATGTATGTGTCCAAAATACATTAGTAGACCTCTAAGGGTCCTATCATAAAATAGATATATCATACATATCAGTAAAATGTACATCTAATAATCTTAATCCCTCCCCTTCTCATGTAATATCTCTGACTAATCTATGGGTTTTGCCACCTCCCTCATGGCTCACCCTCACAATGGATGTGCTACACTTGTAGTAATCCCGATGGCACTATGCCACCTCCTCCTTCTCACCATGTTGTCGGGTTTTTTTTAATCTTAAGGTCCTAGGTAGCTTATGCATCACTATCCTCTCATAGTACCTTACCTCTACATATAGCATCCACCATCCTTGGGGACCCACCGATCTCTTATATAGGCTCAATGGGACCATCCTTTCTACACTGGGTGGGTAGAATGCGCAGACCCACTAAAGCAAAGAAGGCCCTTCTAACTTGGACTGGTGTGATAGATCGATCGACCTCTGGCTGATTCTGAATCTGTAACTAATATGAAGCTCCCAAATATTAGTTGATCGTATGTCGGAAAAGTGACAGAGAGCTTGATGGGTGCGCAGGGATGCGTATCCTGTGATGTGGTTGGTGTTGGTGGATATAGTCTCTATGGACGATTCTCTGCCTAGTCCAAAATTCTCTAGTTTTTTTGGTTATTGTATATATGGTACCAAGCTCCCCAAAAATATTTATCTATACATGTATCGTTACCACATATATTGTCCCTCATACGATTCCTAGTATCCAGTAAGCATTTCTCTCTCCTTTTAGAACAAATATTTATCTATACCTTATGTATCGTTGGATTCTTACCATCATATATTTGTCCCTCTATGAAGTAAAGCATGTTCTCTCTCCTATCAAGAAATTTCTCTCTTAAGTTGGGATGATCACACTCCACCCACATTTGTTGTTGAAAGACTTGTATCCTATGCCATCTCATCTTCCTCCCCATCTATCCTTGAGGAGATCCATCATCCCCCATCATCTCCTCCTCCTCATCTCCATAATAATATCCAAACAAAATAGCCGATTGCATGCCACCCATGTTTCTATGTTCTAATCATCTAATAACAAATCCTCACCAAATCCCATCATCATCTTCATTCCACGGCTCTCTTACCTCCTCTACCGGATTGACCATCTGCAGACTCAACAAATCCCTCTTAAAATCATCTCGTTTTTGTATAAAATGGGATCCTTAGGGACTTTTGGATCACTCAAAACTACCTCCATGACTAGAAAAGTGTGGAATGCTTGGATGTCCTCAATCATATCTGAAATCCTCTCTTTTACCCATCAATTCCTCCTCATGCCTACTAACTCTACATCTACCTTAGACTAGCCATACATGGCAAACCACGATTTATGGCCTCCATCTAACTTGATCTATCTCAAGCTCCTCTATTTTATCTCGATACCATGCAACATCCCTCTCCCTCTTTTCCCCATGATCATGGTCAACTCTCCATCGCAGAAACCCCACTATCACCAATGAATAGTCACATGTCATCCATGACAACCCTAGAGGTCTAATCAAACCATGCATTTATAGGAATTCAAACATCCAAAAATCAAATCCAAATGAACTCCTAAACATGTGCTCATAATCCTAGTAGTGTAGGAGGAATCCAAAATCTATCCCTATCCTCCTCCCCTCCACATATCTAGTAAGCTCATGATAAATATGCATGCAAAAACATCCAATAACATCATGAAGAAATAATAGATTTTTGTCCTCCACATATATTTGTCACTCTATGAAGTAGATCTCCTATCAAATTTTTAGGGCCTCCTCGCATGTAGCCTCTCACTCCTGTCAAAAACTATATATCACACTCACCTGTAGTCACCATCTCATCTTCCTCCCCATTAATCCTTGAGGAGTGCATCACCATGATATAGCCATCATCAATAAGAAAAATCATCCAAATCCTTACATCCCTTCTTCCACGATCTCTCTACCTCCTCTATCTTGTAATAAAATTCCATTGAAGTAAAATCTTTAGTGATCTTACCTCCAGACTGGGGATGTCATCATATTTGATTCAAATATCTCCTCACGCCTCTAATGTTGTCAATATATTATATGTTGTTATAGAGACCATCTACTCTCTCCCTCTTTTCCCCATGAATGGGAAATATATGCATGTAATGTACATCCTCCCGTGGTCACTATCATCTCCTTCCCTTGTCCATAAACCAAAACATCGTGCAGAAATAATAGTATGCATAATATCATCCCATCTCTCCACCAATACTTTAATCAATCCCATCCCCTTGATCCCATGGAATCCTCTAGTAGTGTCAAAATCTACCTAATATAACTACCTCTAGGTGGTCATCGAAAATATCTACGCTAATGCTATCAATATAGTATATGTTGTGATAGGGACCATCTCGCTTCTCCAAATGGGAAATATACTTGGTATCTACTATGTCCCCTTGAATCTGATCATACAAATTATGGAATCTATCACTCAAGTACAATGTATCTCATGCCTACAAAAACCATTGAAACATGCAAACTATTAGAAACCTAATCATCCATCTCATCGATAATCATTGTTGACCTATCATGGTTGTTGCCGACTCTATCTAGTTACTCTCCACGATCTCCTTTTTGTTATCCTTTCTCACTCAAGTCTTTTCAAATTATATTTTCTTCCACCTTTATCTTTATTTTGTATTCCCTCTGCGTAGGCATCGTATCTTTTCTAAGGCTTATTTCATCTTATCCCTCGGGGTTCTTTCCCTTATCCTTCATGGATAATCTTATCTTCCCTCTTGGGGCATCTTTTGATTATGTTAGCTTTCTGATGTAGCCTAGAATTTTCAAGATAACACCCTAGTTGCATTAGCACATCACTCAGTCTAGAGTGAGCACTCACCCAAAGCATGCAAAGGTACCAGGTCCCTCTTTAGGGTTGTTGTAACAAGATGATAACATGATGAAGGAAGATATATAAAGACTCATGACTAATCCATCATTCTATAGACATACTACCCAAAAATCTATGAAAGAATGAGCTTAAACAATAATCATGATTAAATACTAACATGCACTACTCAATTATAAAGAATAACACTTAGATTCAACCAATATCCTCCATCTATTAATAAGTATAGAAGCTCCTTACAGATCTTGTCAATTCATCTTAAGGCACATATGAATCTGATACACATTTCAAAACCATACATACATGCCTATATCCCTCCAATACATCATACAGACCTCTCTTTTACTATGCACATAACCATCATATATATATGAGTGGGACTTTCCCTTCACTTCTTAACTATTCTAGAAATAGGTTATGCTATTAATAGCCACACGCTATTTACAGTTATAGCCACACATGCAAGTGCTATCTATATATAGTCCTCTTACAGATAATTGAAGTGTTCATTCCATTCTTAGCTTACCTCCATGCATAGACATTTTAACTGATCTTATAGATATAGACAATGCTTGGTGTGCACTTCTCTACATCGTTGATGTGTTTCACACGCCATCTTCCAAAAATAGATCCTCATGCCCAAAATTAGCTAAGTCCTAAAATATGAACTTGTCTTCCATGCGCGGGTCCTTCTTGTCCTTCCGTGCCTCTGTTCTTAGCCTGCAATCCCACCACTCCTTGTGATATTTTCCAATTATTCTCCTTTCATCCCTCCTGATGTATTATTATTGATCCACCCCTTATTCTTGTGAATCTTGTCTCAAATTTTTCACATTTGTTTGTGCATCTTAATCCCTCCTTGATGTATTAGTCCTATGACATGATCCCTCTCCAGATTCCCCTTGTTTTCCATTTCATAGTTATTTTTCCCACTCACCATTGTAGGACATTGTCATCATCTCTATTGTTCTTTATTCCCTAACGACATGATATTAGAATCACTACCATATTTTACTTTTTGTTCAATCCTCGTCTGGGATATCTTATCCCTTCTTTTTCCTTTCCTCTTCTTTTATGTCATCTATCTCTTTTAACCTTGTGATCAACTTCCTTCATGGTGTCAATCACAAGTTTGAGAGGGAGCACCTAATCAATAAGCATTCATCTTTCTCATTTTTTCCTCGTGGCTTGCCCAACCGAAACCACTCACCAAAAAGGGAAAATGTAGACACCAATTTTTGGTATCGTTCCTCCCTTTAACCTCGCATTCTCTCTTGTTCACCTTGGCCACCCATTCAAATTTCATTTCGCTCTTAATTTTAATTCATCCCTTTAATTTCCACTTTATTAATTAATTATTCTCAATTAATTATAATCCTCGTCTCATTATTTTAATTTCCCTAAATCATTTTAATTATCCCTAATCATCATTAACCCCCATATAATTCATTTCTCATCCCTAAACCCCTCATCTCTCATCCCTAGACTTCTAGTTTGCTATCCCTAGGTCCTCATTTGATAAATTCACCTATCTAATCCCTTTATTTAATCATTATAACCTCCCACCTACCCTTGTATCCTTTCTATACAACCCTAGCCCATATTTATCCATATAAACGTTAATCATGCTTCATTTAGGCCTATTTACCTTGATTTAGGCATCATACCACCACCTTAATTTATGGTTCCCCATAATTGGAGGTGACCCACCTAGGTTGTTTTCAACCCTATAAATATGTCCTTTCCCCCTCCTTTCTCAAGGATGCAACATTGTGATTTTTAGGTTATCTTGCGATCTTGTTCTCATTATTCAGGTGTTCTACCGCAACTATCTTACACATCTTGGAGTCTTCTTAGAGATTTTTACATCTACTTTGATAGCCTAGGGAGATTTCTCTTGCTTTATCATATCATTTTCTTCCATTATTATAGTTTTGTGTTTTTAGTCATTAACATCTTTTGTAGGTTTAGGAATCTTTAGAACTCTCCCCGCTCTTTTCCTCCCTTCATTTTTGTCTCGTAAGTCTCCATTTCAGTCATTCTACTCTTGTTCATACCCTAACAAAACCCAGTCACCATCGATCCAACCTTCCATCCAATTTTTTTATCATCGGCCTTCTATAGTCTTTTTTATGTCTTAGTCTATTTCTGTCATTCAAATCTTTCCATCATGTCACTCTATCATCCCAAGTCTATTTTTTCATACACCAATCATTATCGATTCCCCTATCATCAACCAACCCCTATTTTCCACCATTTTCCTTCACATTTTCTAATTTTCTTATATATTTTCACCCATTTTTAGGTCCAGTTTGTTCTCGTAAGTCTCTGTTTCTAGTCTAGATTTGTTTGCAAGTGCAGTTCATCTCAAATCCATACATGCGGGAGCTTGCAGGTTTGTTTTTTTGTACAAGCATCCTTCATCCAACCCTAGTCTCCATCGACTAGCATATTGTATCCTCAAGTTTTCGTTAACCCCTATTAGGTTTACTTTGTTTTATCACATTTTGGTTCGTATATGCTTTTCATCATCCTAGATCTATTGTTTAGATTATGTCTCATATTTTGCATGTTTTTATCAAATCCATTATCAGGTTTTATATTTCATATTATCTATAAGAGGTTTGACATCCATCTAAGAAATTTCACACTTCTTGGAACCAACTTAGTTGGGAAGCCCTCCATCCTATCTACTAATCCATTTTTCTTCTACTGTTATTTGTTGTGTAGATCATCCAACTTGCAGCAATGAGGTTCTCATCTTTTGCACCCACATTCTCCCATCCCATCACGAGGTACCATAAACCCTCTATATTTTGAGTTTGTTATTTTATTTCATTATTAGGTCATTAATTTGAATAGGAAATAAGAAAATTGGTCAAAACTTACACACTTCAGTTGTCTTGGAATGACCTTAGGAAGTTGAGTGCATCTAAAATCACGTGTTGATTTTCAAATGTAAAGTATCAAAGGACGACCTAGTAGCATGTTATACTAAAACTCTCCTTATACAATATGAAGATATCATAAAGACTTTTAACTCTTATTTTGATGAATAAAATGATTGTGCCCAATGTGGGGGTGACAATTTCATTGAAGGTATATAGTATGGTAGGTGATTAAGTGATTATGGTGTCAGGTAACTAAATTTATTTAAAGTCATGAGATGATATTATATTAATTTGGTGTCATTATCAATCATAACCATCTTAATGAGAGTGTCATTGATTTGAGAGGTGATGAATAGAGGAAGGTCATGGTCTTTAGGTTGTAAGGATGAGATTTCAAAGTCCTTAAATTTGATAACAACATACATTTTAAGATCACCAACGAGGTTGGAAAGAGGTTGAGTTTCATCTATGGTATTGATATATATTGAAGAGATTCAATCATGATTTTTGATTCTGTGAATAATTTTAAACAATATCATAAAGAGACATGTTAATAGGAGCCTAATGTAATTATTTGATGACAAAATTTTGTAAGGATGGATTTCATAGATTGTATTTATGGTTTCGCCAGGATGAAAAAATTGGATTTAGAGAATGATTGGTTTGGTGATTTAGGGGAGAAATAGGGATGGAGACATTTGGTCTCATTTAGGTATTGAGATTTGGGGTCTTGTGGACATGATCTTGTGGTAATACAGAAAATTTCTATCTGATGGCATGGGGATTTACTAGAGGAAGCCTTACTCTCATTGAAAGTGTGTTGGGTGATGGTTTAGAAGTGGTGGGTTTAAGGAGTTGATGTGTAGGTTTTATTTGATGTCTACATTTAATTATATCTAGATTGGAGGGAGGATGGATTTCAATATGAGGGGAGAATTCCTTTTGCTAAAGAAATTGAATTATGTCATAGAGGGATTTATAGTACTTGGTGAATTTTCTTGGCATGTGATGATACAGCACATAATTCCTCATAGTTATATCAACATGGATTCCACCCTCAAGAATCGAATGATTAGTAGGTGTAGTGTTATGATGGATGATTGGATAAGTTTCTCAAGGACTTTAGTACAATATCCTATCATGGCTGGATGGGATGATGACAATGGTGAAGGAATTTAGATATCATTTCATTTATAGGTTTGAGATAATGGGGTTTCACTTTTTGTAGTAATAATAGGCTTTGATCAAGGAATAATCTTAGATTCAGTGATGGTGATTTGAAATTTTGATGAAGGATGAATCCCAAGATAGAGGGCATAGGTTGTGTGTTTTTTGATAGGGTTGTTTAGTGAATATTTTGTATGGTTTCAGTTTATATAGATGAATGATGTGTGTGCTTTTAAATTCCATTACTAATATTTTTGATTTGATGTTAGATGATGCAGTCTTTGAAATATCTATTCAAAATATCAATGATAGGTGTTTTTATGGATATCCTAAGGATATTATAGATGATTTTTGTGTGGGAGAAGACATATAAGACTCCAAATTTTGTGATGTGGATGGACTCAAAATCTCAAAAGTGGGGAGATCTGAGGAGTGATTTTGTTTAGTTGGTGTTTCATTTTTGGAAATACTGGGCATAATATGTGTGAGTGTAAATTAATTGATAGTGTTGATAATGTGATGAGATCTTACAATGTTAGAATGATTTTGACTAGTGGATGGGGAATGGTTGAGAAAAGGTTGTTTAAACATGTCCAAGCCTTGATTGGGAGGTGTATTTGGTTTATCAATATTTAATTCACCTCGATTAATAAGATTTTGGAGGAAATTTCTAAATGAATGATAGCTTTTAATGTTATGACCTCATACTTGATGGTATTTACAATAGTCATTGTCTTTATAAAATGAAGGTTCGGATGTGGAAATGTCAACATGCTGGATGGGAGGGAGTTTAATTATGCAAGAGACAAGAAATGTGTCTAAAAAAATGCTATAAGAATCCCCTATGGGTGTGTAATTATGTTGAGGCTTAGATTGTTCAATATTTAAATGACCTTTGGATGCATCTTTCATAACAATCACATTTTTCAACCCTTTAGATTTGTCATTTTTATAAGTCTTAAAAGAGAACTTGGGTTTTTCTTTTTGAGATTGGATTTTAACTTTACCATCCTTGAGGGCGTAGAAATTATATTTTTCGGGCCATGGTAAAGGCTTCATAAAATGTTTGAAAGGATTTATTTTGGAGGTTTGATGATATTTATTTCATGCAAGACCATAAAACAACTTAATCGATCATTTTGTGGAAGAGAGAAGGCTAGTTGGTTGATAATCCTCGTCATATGGTGAAAAAATCAGTGAGAGGCTCATCCTCAAATTTTTTTATGGCATAGAAATCATTGGTGGAGATCTTACGAGAGATTTTGATGGATAAGTTATATAGGAACAACTACACAATTTGTGCGAATGAAAAAAGAGAAATTTTTGGGATACTATTTTACTATTCGAGGGCAAGGCCAACTACGGACATGGGGAATATCCTCAACATGATATCCTAATCATGAATGATAAGATAATACACATGATATAAATCCATGATGTGTCGTTTCAGGTCCTCCTTACTATAAAATTTGATGAATTTAGGAGTTTCTAGTGTGAAGGATAAGCCTTAAAAAGGCACATATGGGTGGATAAGTTTGTTATATATTTGTTTGTATGAGAGGTTTTTTTGGATCCCATAGTAGTAGCTCCAAGGCTAGCTATTCTTCTTAAAATTTCATACATGGGATTACTTATTAGACTAGTACACGTTCTCAAAGAGGAAATATTGGATTTATTATAAGTGTGGTGGTTTGATTGGTAATACAATTGATATGGTAATGTAATATTTTGAGAGGTATGAATATTAGCTAGAATATTGTAAATGTATTAGGAGATTAATGGTTCTGAGGGTTAGATTTATTGATAAGGGAAATGAATAGAAGTGTGGACAAGAGGTTGTGATGGTTTTGGGATATATTTAAAGGAGATGTAACTATATTACGAGACATGTATAGTAAATGTTTGTAGTGAGAAGGGGATATTACTGTAATGGCACATGTGTTGATAGGTGGTGTAAATGCATGGATGGATAGGAATAGATTTTGGATTAAATATGTAGGTTGTTATGATGAAACATGTTGAGACATAATCGGTGGATTTTTTTAAATATGGAAACCAATTGATCTTATAGGAGGATGAGGAGTGATAAAGGACACATGATTGTATGTAAGTGGGGAGGTAGTAATGTGATTTTGTGTACCATGCAAGATAGATGAAGAATATGATGAAGTAGGTGTTTGTTGGATGTCCATATTATGCAATGATATGACATTAAGGTAAAAAATAGAATTAGGATGAGATAAAGTGAATGATGACATCCTTTATAACTACTAGAAGGGTAAGTAGAGACTTTCTAGATGATGGGTTAATAGTTCGGGTTGTAAAGTTTGGAGTATTTGCAAGTATCAATGATAAAATATGGTAAAAATGGAAAATAGGGGAATAAATAATACACATACCTTTGGGAAAATGTATCTAAAAAGGGAAACGGGGTTTACGTATAAGATTTTTTATGGGGTGTCATTATTCCCTTCATTTAATCAACTTCTTGTTGATGTCATATTCAAACTAGGGGTGTGTCTAAAGCTATATGCAACAAGAATAATCTTTTTGATCTAGTATTTGAATGTAGTTATTTTTGTATTTTATGGGGGATCTTTTCAATGTCTTATGGACTTATTGGTAAAATCCTTATTTAAATTATACTATGAAAACTTTGCTAAAAGGAAACACATTTTTCTAAAAAAACACACTTTGCAGAATGGAAATAAACGCACTTGTTTTTGGGAAATAAACACACTTGCCCTAAAACATACTACTATATACATGATTCCTAAACAAGAAAACTAGTGGTTGACAACTCTTTTTAGCATGTTGGTTGTTTTATCTCTTACACTTTACTAGATTTACACACCTTATAGCTTTTTCTACACTTGATTGTTTCATCTTTTAATGGCCTCAAACACTAGTGTTGGGTAGGACAAAAGTTCCCGAGAACTCTTGTCCCTTTTGGGTGTGTAAGATTGTCCTTGTCTTTCTTCTTACTACTCTTTTGGGTCATTTTCACTTTTAGTCACCTTTTAACACTTTGGGTTGGCCTTTCAATTGTAAATTATGATATTTAAACAAGGGAATCATATATATACTTACTTCTTATAAATCAAGGGTCAAGCATCATAAGCATCATTTATCATCACATAAGCTTACAAAAAGACACAAGAGCAATACAAAGAATACATTTAGCACATTCATACAAGGGACAATGTTTTTATTAATCTACATACACAACATAGGAGGAGAGTTTATTCAATTCAATCACACACATTCTACATATTTGAAAATCTAGATCTATCCCGCTATCATCATGCAACTTGCACAAGGGAAACGTAGGGAATGGAACACACACACACACAGAGAACTACACAGTAGTCCGAGATATAGTGCAATGCTCAATCCTAATTTCACTCTTTGAGTGACTGCCGTGGTCATTCTAACTCCTCATTCTACATATTTTTTATTAGATTCGATGTGGTTTGTGGGAATGTGCAACTATTCATTTTTTTTTTTTTTTTCAGGTTATAGGTGCAATTAGAACCCTAACAATGAATTCAAAGTGACAAAGAGAATATTGGAGCAAAGACCTTCCAACCTAGAAAATACCAAACTTCAAGCATCTGATCAGACACATGCGCCCAGATTAGTCACTAGCACCCAGGAACTCTCGACTTCTTGTGGGCACTTCTTCTTATACATTTCTAGGTTTCTGAACCCTCATCAAGCCTTTGTAACATTATTCCCAACCTGTTCTAGCAAATACATAGTCCAGATCACTCCCACGTTGCATAGAATTAGCTAAGTCATCATCCATCTCTCATTTTCTTAGGGTTTTACATTGTTGAATGATTATTTCTTGCACATTAATGTAGTTTATTTATTGAATGTCATTTATTATAGTAATTACTCTAAAATTAGATTTAATTCAAATTAGATTAAATCATTTGGTGAACCCATTTTCTCAAACCCTACCTTTCCTCAAGGCCTTATTTTTATGTCCATCACCCATAGTGGTTGTTTTGGTCCTCTTAAGCACATTGAGATTCCCCATCTTCCCATAAGTTCTCTAAACCGATGGCTGACTATGATAATCCTTTTATTAACTCAACCTACATTCCTCTTGAAAACATTGAAGCTTTTGATAGTGAACACTCATACAATGAAGACACTAATGTCGATCAAGATCAACTTGAAAAGCTCACTAATTTCCATTCTTCTTTACACAATCACCCTTCTCACATTCTCGCATGTCCTAAATGTTATACTCGTTGCTAAAAATTCTTAAGATAGTACCACACCGCTTTCTCGCCGTTCCTCCTTGGTCACCTTAACTTCCACCCCACCTTCCACCATTCTTGTTTCTATTATTACAACCACCACCACTCCTCTCATTCCTCCTAATACTTCCCATACACAACTCGGATCCTCTTCAGGCACTTATGACCTATCTTCTTTATACCATGATTTACAATCCCAAATTCACCAATTATAGGAAGCCACTTTATATTCCTCCCCATATCCAGATTCCTCAATCCTTCGTAGCCCCTTTTCACTCGCCATCTCCTCTTATCCATTGCCTCATAAATTTTTCTTACCTAAGCTTCCCACCTTCAATTCCCATGGTGACCCTCGGAGCACCTTCACTCTTTTCACGTTGCATGTCTCTGACTATGTTGATGACCTATTAGTGCAAATCAACAGCACCCCTAGATGTTGATCAGATTTCTAGTTTGGCATTTTGGACATCCAGTGTGATTACACAACATTGAATCTTTTCCCCAAGTGTGGGACTTGTAAAAATGGGAAAATAATCTCCAGGTTAGAGGTTGGTTCCTCAACTCCTCTGATCAGGTGTATTACTTGCAAGTTGCAGAGGTTTAAACTCAAAATCCTACTCTAAATTCCAAGGGGACAGAGATAGAGAATGCAAAAGAAATAAAACTAAGACTAATGAGGTGATACACCAAAGGAGTGGTGAACATTATTTAATTCTGAAAATTGACACAGATCATAGAAATGCAACAAAACATCATGCACAAACTGATAAAATGTAATGGAAGGTCAGAAATGAAGCAAACAACACAAACAGAGGATTGAAACTCATTCACAGAGCTTGCATTGTCATTTCCAATATCAAAAATACATGCATTACAACATCTGAGAGGTAGAAAAAATGTTACAGTCTTGGAATAGGTATGATATTCCACAAAATCACTTTTCAAGGTGAAAAAGGGAGCCTGCAAAACATAAAAATTTCCAACCCTCAAAATGAGCCGAATCTAGCTTTTTCAATGCAAGCAGCTCGAGCTCAGAGAGAGAAACACGAGAAAACATGAGAGGAGCTTCAACCACTAACCAAAATGTAATAAAATAGAATGGTCATCCTTACAAGTCCATTCTCTCGACATTTTCACCATGTTGGGAGAGAATACGAGCCATTCTTCATTAAAAATGGTGGTTAAAACGTCATTTCTGTTGATTACCATGTGCTAGAGACGTTTTTCAATTTTCTCTCTCAAAATCCATAAAAATATAAAATTGAGCCCGAATCATGTATATAATTTCACCAGCTTTCTGTTGATATAAAGAACGTGAAAAACCAAGCTCTGGATCAAAAGTTATGGTCATTTGAAAATTTAGGGCAAAACAGGCCAAAATGGGTTGGCGGGCTGAAAATTTGAAATTTTCCCACTTTTTACATTTGGGAAAATTTCCCAAAAAATCCCCATGCCCCACTAATTTGGTGCCATGTGGCATGATTCCATTGGTTGCAAGCTCTTCCTGCTTCATTTTCCATCTGTTTTGGCCATTGGAAAATTTTCCAAAAATTCTCCACCGACGATGACCTGAGGACACGTGGCATGATATGATTCGCCACGGGCATCTTCTCTTAAATTTTCCATCACTATTGACCATTTTCCCTGAGCTAGACACGTGGCAGAACCCTATTGGATGCGGGATTTTCCTTTTGTTTATCCCTGTGGGCCTTGCCTTCTCCATTTTATCGCCACGTGGACACGTGGCAAGATCCCATTGGCTCGCATTTGGGGGCAAAATTTTCCTTTCAATATTTCCTTCAACTTTGCTTTGGGAAAATTCCCAACTTTCCCCTACGTTCCACCAGTCTTGGGACATGTGGTGAGCTCCCATTGGATGCGGGCCTTGGGGGCAAACATTTCTCTTTGCGCTAACCTTTGGGAAAAATTCCCAATTTCTCCCCGGTGGCCGAAGCTCCGATGCCCCTTGAGACATGTGGCCTATCCTCATTGGCTGTGGGCCTCAAGGGTGGCATTCCCTTTGAATTTTTTACACTTGGGTGAAAAAGAAAGAATCTTTCCACGCCCCGACCCCCGACGCCGTGGCAACACGTGGCTTGATCTGACTGGTCGGGCGGGCCGATGGGCCAATATTTCTCCTTTGACCTAACCAAAACACTTCACCAAATTTTTAAGTCTCCCTCCATGGTCCACTGGTCCTAGGACACGTGGCGTGATTTGATTCACCCGGTCCTTTCTGGAGATTTTTTCACGGCGCCGATACTTAGGAAATTTTTCTAATTTCTTCCCCTTGGACACGTGGCACAATCCTATTCACCGGTGGGTCATCGGGGCAAAAATTCCTTCTGAAACCTTGCCAAACACTTGGTAAAATTTCCAAGTTACTTCGCCCTCCGCCCTCTCCGAGGACACGTGGCCTCATCTTATTGGCTCGGGCTATTCAGGGGCAATTTTCTCACAAAATCTCCGCCAAGCCATAAATTCAAAAATACATGGAGTTAGGAAGAAAACTTTACCTTTCTGGAAAGCTAAGAAGAAGCTCTATCTAATGGTGCCATTTCTAGAAGGTCTTGAGTGCCTAAAAGCAAAAAAATTATGACTGAGGCACAAGAGAGGGAAGAATGAAGGGAGTTAGCCACAAAATGAGTAAGGGGCTCATTTTGGATAACAATTTTGGCAACTCGGAGGGTCATCTCGCCTCTTGGATGAAGTTACCGATTACTTAAAGCAACCCATTAGGCATGGGGTCATCAAATTCTCTTCTTGGTACTTAACTTATTAGAACAAGGTGCAGGAGGAAGATGGAGGGTGCAACACCATCTAATTGGAGCAAGGCACTGCAAAACACATTTCTGGAACAACAAGCTTGTGCCAAAGCACTTAGGGAAAGCAAAGCTAAACTACTGACAAACAATGTGCATAAGCACTTGGAGGAATGAAAACCTAAGCTAATATGTACAAGGTGAAGAGTTTCTTTCGTGAAGAATGCTTCGATGGATTCCATTGACTGAAATCTAAAACTCTTCACCATCCAATGTAGAAAATTGGAAGGCATTGGTGTCCTTACACTTTGTTACCACGTATGGGCCACTCCAAATGGCATCAAATTTTGAATGCCTCCCCGGTTTTGCTCTATCTCGCATCCCATCTTAGCACTAGATCTCCAACTTGGAAATATCTATCCTTGGCCTTTCTATAAAAGGTCTTCTTTATCAAAGCTTGATCCTTCTCCATTGCTTGGGATGCTTGATTTCTGATTTCTTGAGCTCCATCAATTTTGCATAACTAACCTCCATGGGTCCAAACTCCAACAACTCCAACTATTTCATGAGTTCCAATGTTGGCAACTCAAGTGACATGGGAAAAATTGTCTTTCTTCCATAAACAAGCTTGAATGGAGAGTTACCTGTAGATCTCTTGGGAGTTATCATATCAGCCCATAAGGCTGATTTCAACTTAGTATGCCAAGACCTCTGATTTTCATCAAGAGTCCTCTTGATGATTCTTAACAAGTTCTTGTTTGTAGATTCAGCTTGGCCATTACCCTGAGGGTAATAATTTGATGAAGTGCTTAGGTAGATCCCATTCTTAACAGCCCATTCAGTTACCTTGGACCCAATGAATGCCAATGCATTATCTGATATTATTGTAGCAGGTATGCCAAATCTAGTTGCTATCCCTTCATAGAAGTCTAGGATGCTAGATTCATTTGCTTCCTTGAGTGCTACTGCTTCAGTCCACTTGGTGAAATAATATGTTGTTGTTAGAATCCATTTGTGTCCTTGGCTTGAATTTGGATTAATGACTCTAATGAAGTCCAAACCCCATTGCATGAATGGCTAGTCAACTGAAATTGGATGCAATGGAAGGGTAGCTAGTCTCTCCTTACCCGTGAATAATGCACAAGTCTTGCACCTCTTGATCCACGCATAACAATCACTGAAAATCTTGGGCCAATAATAGCCAGCCCTCATGATCTTCAGAGTCACTCTCGGTGCAAAATGACCACCAGCTGATCCACCATGGAACTCTTCTTACACCATGTGAATCTGATTTGTACCAATGCATCTCAGCAGCACTCCATTCACATCCCTTTTGAACAAAACACCATCAACAAGGGCATATGGGACAGCCTGCAATCTGAAGTGTCTTCTTTTGGTCTTGTTCATCTCTGGAGGGCATAGACCTATGTTTAGGAAGTGTATTATGTCTTGGGTCCAGCAAGGAGTGAGGAAACCATCATTTTCTTCTTGAGTGCTTCCTTGCTCATGGTTGTCTTGCAACGCCAAAACAACCTCCTTCTCATTGCATGCTTCCTTGTGTTTATTCAAGACCATCTGCTCACACAATCCTTTTCCTCTGACCAACTTGGTGAATTTGATCTCAATGTCATACTCCATGACATGAGTAATCCAACCTACTCTCTTTTCATTCAGGTCTTTGTTGAGGAGGAAGTCTTTAACTCCCACATGAGAAACCAACAATTGAACCTTGTTGTTTGAAACTAGATGCTTGAATTTATTCAAGCTCCTGATTACTGCAAGAACATGCTTCTCAATGAAAGAATACCTCACCTCGTAGTCCTCTAGGCTTTGGCTGAAGAAAGCAATTGGCTGCTCATCATTGTCTTTGTTTTGCTGTACCAAAATTGTAGAAATAGTATCATCACCCCCAAAGGCATAGAGGATGAAATCCTTGGAGAAATTTGGGTTGATGAGAGTTGGGGCTTATGAGATGGCTTCTTTAATTTCTCCAAAACTTTCTTTTCCTTCTACTTTCCATTTGAAAGCTATGCTTTTTTTTTAACATTTTGGTGATAGGCTTGACTAGGGCTGCAAAATTTGGGACAAACCTCTAAACAAAATTTATTCTCCCCAAGAAACTTTGAAGGGCCTTCTTGTGGCTTGGAAATGGTAGTGCTCTTATGGCTTTGACTCTTTCTAGATCAATTGCTAACCCTTGCTTGGAGACAATGTGGCCAAGGAGTTTTCCTTCATGGGCTAGAAAAATACACTTTTTAGGATTCAAGGATACCCCAAATCTTCTCGCACCTTGTGAACACTTGTCTCAAGTGAAAGAGATGGTCTACTACATTTTTGAAAAACAATGATATCAACAAGATATATCAGTACCATGTTATTAATCAAACCCTTGAACGCCATGTCCATTGCCCTTTGAAAGTAGCTCCAAAGCATTGGACAGCCCAAATGGCATTTTTCTCGTATGCATAAGTTCCCCATTTGGTTGTAAAGGCTGTCTTGAACTGATCCTCTTCTTTCACCATAATCTGATTATACCTGAATAGCCATCAAGTAATGAAAACCTCTCGAGCCAAAGAACAACTTGTAAAATCTGCTCCATAGAAGGAAGTGGATAATGATCCTTGAGAGATGCTCTATTCAAATCTCTCGAAGTCAACACACAATCTGATTTCTCCACTCTTCTTCCTAATCGGAACCAAGTTGGCTACCCAACTAGAATGCTTGATAGGGAATATTATACTTGACTCTATCAACTTATTCAAATCTTTTCTCATGAGAGGCTCCATGTGTGGATTGACTGCCTTTGTTTTTTCCTAATGGGTTTAGCACTTAGGTCTAATTCAATGGTGTGTTAAGATAACTCGGGATTGAAACCTTTCAAATCTTCATAGCTCCAAGCAAACACATCGGGAATTCTTGACAAAGTTGTATGAACTCATACCTTTCTTGTTCATTTGTCATATTACCAATTTAGACTGATTTGCCTTCTCCCACCAAGATGGATACTGAATCTTCTCCCTTGACTTGGATGTTTTCTTTCTCCTTCCTAAACTAATCATTGGGATTGAAAATGGACTCCAAAGTAACAAGTCCCTTTGGAAGTTTGTTGGTTCTCAACTGTACCAGTTGATCACCATACTATTGTTCTAACTTTTCTTGATTTTTAGCTGAGAAATCAGCCTCTTCTTGTAAGAAATGGATGATTTGTTGATCATTTTCAAACACTTGCCAACTTACATTGTTGTATGGCACCAAAGGCCTTACAATCACATGGATGTTTGGCTATACCTTATCTTTTTATATGCTTTCAACAACATCAAAGGCTGCTCCAACTGCTGCAAGCTGTCAAAGAGCGTGGTTCTCTTTTCTATGAATGGATTTGATGCCAAAGCCCTCGAAATCTTCAATGAGGTCCCACACCCTATTTTTGTAGCTCTTGAGTAGATCATTCTTGGCAGCATGCTGCCCCTTAACTTGGTTGACAATCAACTCATTGTCACCAAAGACTTGCAAGTTCTTTATTCCTCTCTTGATTGACCAATACAATCTTTGTATCAAAGCTTCATATTCAGCAGTGTTATTAGAGCATGTAAACTGAAATCTAAAAGCTGAATAATACTTAACTCCTTGAGGTGAAACAAGCATAGCTCCCCCTCATGCACCTTGCCTACTCTTTGATCCATCAAAAACAACTTCCATAGCTCATTGTCATCCTTGTGGTCTGGTTTGGTGATGTTAGGAATAGGCTGATTTTCTTCATGCATGTAATAGACTCCTAACTCAGATTCTTCTATTTCTTGATAAGGATCAAAAGCATGCACCTTGTTTTCCCATTCATCAAGAGTCAAATCTAGGATACTTCCAACCTTGGTGTCAACTTCATCAGTGCTTGGATAATCCTCTTGATCAAACGTTGAACAATTGGTATTGATTTGGCTTGGAGTGTGAGGCTCAATGTGAAAGTTTATAATAGGTTCAGATCTGATTGTGGCCTTGGTTCCATATCTTGTTCTGAACAACATGTGTGACCAATTAGTAGATAAATAACCTCCAATCTTAGCTGTGAAATCCCTTGACAAACATAGGGAAAAGAGTGGTGGAAGATCTATTACTGAGACATCTTGCAAAACAACAACGTTGGGGCATGCATGCAAAGTAAGACTCAAGTTTTTTATCACTCCAACTGTTGTTACTGCTGTCCCATCCAATTGCACTACCCCTTTGGATATGAATTCATATTAAAGCCCCAACTGATCAGCTATTTGCTTGGGCATTACTGAAATACTTTCCCCGTAATCAATCATGCAATTGTGTACTAATTGGTTTCCAATGATCAAGGAAACATAGAATGGAGGGGGCTTCAACATTTTACCTTGTTGTCCTCCATGATTCCGCTCAAGCTGGGAAGCATTTGTGAGTACCTTCTCTTACATTTAGACATGCTGATTTGAAGTTGACTACCCTTTATGGCGGCTTGTAGAAAAACTCTTTGGCCCGGGATGGATAGTGATTCCCACATTGATATGTTTACATTTGTCTTCTTCATTTGATCAATGATGTTGAATGGAGATGAAGCATCTCTTTGTTGTCCCTTGGCTTGCACGTTCATTCCTTGCACATGGGCAGCAACAAATGGTATTTGAGTTGGTCTAGGAGTTGTTTTAGGCAGCTCTTGCATGTTTGGAACTGTATTTTGCTTGCCAATAATTTGTGGAGTGGTAGAAGGTTGTGAATTACTTGGAGCCAATGGTTGTTCTTCACCCAAATTTCTCCTTTTTGACCTTGTGTTGGCTACAATACTTTGGGAGATTGTTTGATTCATGGCACAAAAATCTTCTACCTGCCAATTTACAAGTGTGGTATCATTTGGAGCTGATTTTTGCTGGAATGTTTCTTGTTGTTGGTTATTTCCTTGACTCCCTTCACCCTCCACACCAGTAGTTGTCACCATTAATGATTGACTTAAGGCACCGTTGAAGCACATGGACTGGTTGTGAGGTTCATTGCATGGGAAACACCAATCATACTCTTAAGCCATGTTGTTTTGCACTGGTACTATTGCTTTAGAGGCGTATGTAGCATTGGGATTATAGGGCTGAAATGGTCTCATTGGAAAGAGGTCTTTCTTGATTTTGATTTGCAACCTGGATTGGATAGTCTTTGAGGCTAGTATGGCTACCTGTTAGGCTGAGCTTGAGGTTGGAAAGAAGGTCTAAAGCCTTGGGCTTGCTGCCTCTTGAGTGTAACCAGCTCATTACCTAAATTTTACAATTGCTTCATGACTTCTTGAAGTTCATTTGAGGCACTAGAAGATGAAGTAGAAGCTTCACTCGAATTCTAATTTCTAGGAGTGGGAATGGGAGCTAAAATAGGCACTTGACTAGTACTTGGGTTCTCTAAACTTGGATACAATGGCATTGGAGGCCTAGGAGCTAGATTTCCAGCTTGAATCAAACAATTTTCATCTCTAATGGCAATGCTATAAGCAACAGGGATAGTTGTGCCTCCCATGGATTGAATTAACATAGAAATATCAGAATCTAGAGCTTTAAGGTAATATAGAAAAGAACCTTCTACTATTTGCCTTACTGCCACTGGAATTCTCTCCCAAGTCATTTAAAACCTGAAGTTGAAGTCAGTCAGTTGCTCATTGGGAAGCTCTCTTGATGGTTGTCAATTGTTCCTAAAGGGACAAGTTATCTCCCTTTTCCCCAAACTACTCATGGAGGGCTATACATAATCTGGTTCCAATTTTGGATAGAACCCGAGGCAAGACTCCCGAACCATTGCAAAGCTTTCCTTTGAATGAAGATGTCAGCAGTTTGACAAGAACTTGCATCTCATTAATCTCATGGATTGCACAAATATTACCAATATCCTTGACATGATCACCGTGAGTGGTTTGATTCTCTCCAAGAAAGTATGGAATGTTCTTCAATGTCAGAATCGGGATTGGATTTTATGCATTGAGAGCAAGTGGGCTGCTGCCAAAGTGAAATTGATATAGGGGTTGTGTTGTGCCATTCTAATTGGCCTTAGAACCCTTGTTGATTGAATAAAAGGCCTACTAGGTGGAGGAGTTGATAGAGTTTTGTTTGGTGGAGATGGAGACCTTTTAATTCTCCTCCCTCTTTGCTTTCTTCTTAGAGATAATTTTAGATACTCAAATAGAACCTCTTCTTGTCTAACTCTTGACCTTGTGGTGATTCTTCTCATGCGTTTTCAGGTTGTCTGCTAAAACCAGCTGATTCTTCTTTCTTGAGTTGCCGGATGTGTAATTCAGGGCTCTTTTAAGACAGAAAATTTGCAAAAAATGCACATCTATTTGTTGCAATGAAGATGAAGACCTCTAAGGTCACACCGACGTGCCAAAACTATTAGTGCAAATCAGCAGCACCCTAGATGTTGATCGATTTCTAGTTTGACATTTTGGACATCCAAAGTGTGATTGCATAACATTGAATCTTTTCCCCAAGTGTGGGACTTGTAAAAATGGGAAAAGAATCTCTAGGTTAGAAGCTGGTTCCTCAACTCCTCTAATCAGGTGTATTACTTGCAAGTTGCAGATGTTTAAACTCAGAATCCTACTCTAAATTCCAAGGGGACAGAGATAGAGAATGCAAAAGAAATAAAACTAAGACTAATGAGGTGATACACCAAAGGAGTGGTGAACATTCTTTAATTCTGAAAATTGACATAGATCATAGAAATGCAACAAAACATCATGCACAAACTGATAAAATGTAATGGAAGGTCAGGAATGAAGCAAACAACACAAATAGAGGATTGAAACTCATTCACAGAGCTTGCATTGTCATTTCCAATATCAAAATACATGCATTACAACATCTGAGAGGTAGAAAACATGTTACAGTCTTGGAAGAGGTCTGATATTCCACAAAATCACTTTTCAAGGTGAAAAAGGGAGCCTGCAAAACATAAAAATTTCCAACCACTCAAAAATGAGCCGAATCTAGCTTTTACAATGCAAGAAATGAGCCCAGGAGAGAGAAATGTGGGAAAACGTGAGAGGAGCTTCAACCACCAACCAAAATTCAATAAAACAGCATGGGCATCCTTACAGGTCCATTCCTTGACATTTTTCACCATGCTGGGAGAGAATGTGAGCCATTCTTCATTAAAAATGGTGGTTGAAATGTCATTTTTGTTGATTACCACGTGCCAGAGGAGTTTTTCAATTTTATCTCTCCAAAATCCATAAAAATAAAAATTGATCCTATAATCATGTAGATAATTTCACCAGCTTTTTATTGATATAAAGAACGTGAAAAACCAAGCTCTGGATCGAAAGTTATGGTCGTTTGAAAATTTAGGGCAAAACAAGGCCAAAACGGGTTGTGGGCCGAAAATTTAAAATTTTCCCACTTTTTGCATTTGGGAAAATTTCCCAAAAATCCCCACGCCCCACCATCGATTTATTACCACGTGGCATGATTCCATTTGTCGTGGGCTCTTCCTCGCTTCATTTTCCACCATTTTGGCCATTGGAAAATTTTCCAAAATTCTCCGCCGGCCAATGACCTGAGGACACGTGGCATGATATGATTCACCGCGGGCATCTTCTCTTAAATTTTCTCGTCATTTGTTGACCATTTTCTTTGAGTTGGACATGTGGCAAAACCCTATTGGACGTGGGCTTTTCCTTTTTATTCATCCCTGAGGGCATGCCTTCTCCATTTTATCGCCACGTGGACACGTGGCAAGATCCCATTGGCTCACGTTTAGGGGTGGACTTTTCCTTTCAATATTTCCTTCAACTTTTCTTTGGGAAAAATTCCCAACTTTCCCCCACATTCCGCTGGTCTTGGGACACATGGCGAGCTCCCATTGGATGCGGGCCTTAGGGGCAAACATTTCTCTTTGCACTAACCTTTGGGAAAAATTCCCAATTTCTCCCAGGGCCGAAGCTCCGATGCCCCTTGAGACACATGGCCTGTCCTCATTGGCTATGGGCCTCGGGGTGGCTTTCCCTTTGAATTTTTACACTTGGGTGAAAAAGAAAGAATCTTTTCGTGCCCCGACCCCCGATGCCGTGGTGACACGTGGCTTGATCTGACTGGTTGGCGGGCCGACGGGCCAATATTTCTCCTTTGACCTAACCAAAACACTTCACCAAATTTTTAAGTCTCCCTCCATGGTCTCGCTAGTCCTGGGACATGTGGCATGATTTGATTCACCCTGGGTCCTTTCTGGAGATTTTTCACGGCACCGATACTTAGGAAATTTTTCTAATTTCTTTCCCTTGGACACGTGGCACGATCCTATTCGCCGGCGGGCCATCGGGGTGAAAAATTCCTTCTAAAATCTTGCCAAACACTTGGTAAAATTTCCAAGTTACCTCTGCCCTCTCCCCCTCCCAAGGACACATGGCCTCTTATTGGCTCGGGCTATTCAGGGAAAATTTCTCACAAAATCTCCGCCGAGCCATAACTTCAAAAATACATGGAGTTAGGAAGAAAACTTTACCTTTCTAGAAAGATGAGAAGAAGCTCTATCCAATGGTGCCATTTCCAGAAGGTCTTGAGTTCCTCAAAAGCAAAAAATTATGACTGAGGCAAAAGAGAGGGAAGAATGAAGGGAGTTAGCCACAAAGATGAGCAAGGGGCTCATTTTGGATAACATGACCTAACACTATTTTAATAAATTTTTTCCTCAAAGCTTACATGAGTGTGTTATGTGATGGTTCTATGATCTACCTATCCATTTCGTAACATATTTTACATATTTAGCCAATGCATTCCTTGCTCATTTTTCTATGAATATCGACACTAAGATATCCTATGCACAACTAGCTAAAATCAAACAAGGATTTAATGAACATATTGCAGACTATGTCTTGCAATATAAGAACAACCTTTCCAAAATTACCAATGTTCTAGCTGATTTAGAATTGCAAGACCTCTTCATTTAAAGTCTTTTACCTCCAATCCAAAAGAATTTCATTTTTGAGACTTCTCCTTCCTTTGATCACTTGTGTCACATGCTCAAATTATGAGAAAGAAAACTACTATCTATGGGAAAATTGAAGTATTATGATACTTCTTCCACTTCCTCTTCCAATAAGTTTCAAGCCAAATCAACATTCAAACCATCCACTAAGCCTATCGATTCTAAAGCTACACAACATTGTTTCTACACTATCCACAATTTAATCTACAAGGCACACTTTTACTAAGATACCTTACGCACCTCGGTTTCTATTATTGCAACTTATTGAAATAAATATGATTACTCTTCCTCCACCACTCAATCTAGACTCTTCTTGACCACGTGGTTGTAATTACGATGAAAATTCACACTATGATTATCACCAATGCAATGAACATTCTACTAATCATTATAATAAGCTTAAACACCTCATTCAAGATCTTATCAACAACAACATAATTGAGTTTCCATAATCATCTACTTCTAAACCAATCAATGATAATCAAAAGCTTAAAATCTTCACAAACCCATTACCAAAACTAGAAAATATAGCTACTAATTCCTCTACAAATCACATATATCATGTTGTGCCTCCCCCTTCATCGAGGCCACTTGATTTTCTCATTGCTACTGTTGATACACCACCACCAATTATTACATTTTTGGATCATAATTACCATGTTACATTTTCCTCTAATGAGTTGTGTATTGATGCTTATATTAGCACTCATATATTCAAAAATACTATGGTCCATCCTTTGGCCCTTTCCAATGCATGCTTTGTGGAACTCTTACTTGTTATCAAATTTCCTATCTCTCAAATCACATTTCTAGTTCCCAATTCTTATGGGTGTGTCTATTGGGTCACTTACCATTGTAGATACACCCAAATTAGGTCACACCCTGCCAAGTCCCATTTTATTAACATACATCTAACCATGACCCCTCCTCACATCATTATTAATTTAATTACCTAAATTAAATTAATTTCCACCTCACCTAGCCACCTCATCATAGACCTATTCCAAGCTTATTAATTAACCTAGACTAATTCCCCACTCCCCTTAACTAACTAGGAATCATTCTAACCCTAACTATAATTGCCTATCATTCCTCCAATTAATTTCTCGCTCCATTTAGCACCATTCCACACTCTTGACCCGGAATCAATTTTGAATCATGCCAAAATTGGAAGAAAAATCTATTTTTGGAAAAGTATGACCTTGTCTCCCTAACCGACGCCGGTTATTCCTCAATCGGCATCGGTCACCTAACCATTGTTGGTTCCCTTAAATAAGGATTTCCAATCCTTTACCCAAGTTCCTGAATCTCACTTCTGGCTCTTATGACCTTACATCCTGACTCTCGAGTTTTCTAGTGACCTTTTGACATACTAGAGGCCCTTACAACATTCAAACACCACACCATTCATTAACAGATTAATCTAGAGCTCCAGTGCACTCACATAGAAGAATTGTACCTTCTTGTTTTCATTGCATTCATTCGGGACCACTTTCTCTTACAACCATCACCACCTCTTGCTATTCATCTCCATTTCATAAGTAAGTACATTTCTTCTTTGTCATTGGTTTTAATAGATTAGTTATTTATTAGTTATCTATTTCATTTCACCCTCTACCATACTCGGATCTCTCCCACAACACCTCCATCCAACCATCTGCCCAAAGAACCTTCATACCTTTCCCAAACACCCATCTTATCACCTCTGAGTCTTCTTAAAAATCCCACAACCTCACCCAATCCTCCCTCACTCTCTATGCAATCACATAGAATTCCTAACCTATCATTTTTAACATTTCTACTTCACTGCCCCTACCGACGATGGTCACCAAACTGATGTCAGTCATTTACCATTAACCATCATTGGTCACCCAACTAGCATCGGTTTCTAAGATTAAAATCCTCCAAACTAGTGAGCTAATAACTCCTTCCCAACGACCTAGAACCTCACCAAATCTTTCCCAAACCTCATTTATAGCCTCTATCAGACCTGCAAGCCCAGACCAACCTACTAACCCTCCAAATTTAATCATAACTTTCCTATTAGATTAGATTTTCTTATTGTGTTTTATATGAGATGCCTAAATCATATTAACTACAAGTAGGATTCATTTGTTTATGCTCTTTCCTTGCATTAAATTTTTAAAAATAGTGGATTGACAACCTTTCTAAGAAGTTACACGCTTCCCGGAACTAGCATATGCTAGGTAGTCCACTTTGTCATATTTTTAATATTATTTGGTGGTATTGCATTGCTTTTACAGGTCGTTCCTCCTAGCCAAAGGGAATCTCTTCACAATCATTTTGGTCAACATTCAACGATGTGCAACCTTCTTCGACTACCACAGGTATTCCTCCTCACCTTACCTCTTATCTATTTTATATGCAACATTGTGGTGAAACAACCATACCTACACCATTTCTCATTACATATGAAATTAAGCATTGTGACATGGTATTAGGTCTCCCTTGGCTTTGGGCTGCCCAAGCTATCCCTTCCATACTTCACTTATACCTCAAGTTCATTCATAACAAGTGAGTTCTCACCATTCAAGGTATTCCTTTCAGCCCCTTTCTGCCCCATGGCATGTAGGCCTCCTACACCTCTCAAGTCTAAATCCATCTCTACACCTATCTCTCATATTTATACACATGGCTACATCACAACCCCACCATCCTCACCGGTCCATTAGTCCACCTCGTTGGCCTAAGTCCCCCACATGGGCAGCTTGTTCTTATAGGTGTTCTCCACTTCCTTTACCACATCGATCTTCCTCACATACACATATTTACTCTCCTACCCCACTTTGGTCCTAGACCATGGTCACATGCCTTCTCCTCGGATACTAGATAAGGGGTCCTCACTCTTCCCTATCGTCAAATATCTTTCTATCATTCACACACTTGGGGGCATCACGTTCCCCCCTCCCTCACTACTTGTTGTCTCTATTGTCTACTCATAGCTTATTTACTACACTACATGTTATGTGCTTCATGACAAATCTTTCCTACCATCTAATCTCAATCGCATACTTTACTTTAATTACCCGATGACACACTCGCGTTCTCAAGGCTCATACATGACTATTGAGGGCATTAAATGAATCTTACTTGCACACTTGGGGGGAATCACACTTTCCCCCTCCATCACTATTGGTTGTCTCTATTATCTACCACACTTCACACTCTATGCTTCATGATAAATCTTTCCTAGCATCTAGTTTTAATCACATACAATACCTTCACCATTCAATGAATACTTGACTGTTGAGGGATCAATTCTTAAATTAACCTCACATCAGCACATCCATTGGGAGGAAACGCAGCTCCCCTCATCTACACATCTTGCATATCATAGCACAACATGACTTTCACACAACATATGCACATATTGGTTGCATTTAATCTTGTTAGTTTATATTATTTACATGTTGCAATTTGTTTCCTATGTTTGTTGGATACTTAGTATGTCATTATATTTTTCTATACACACATGCACATTCAACTGGTATCTTGAGGTGAATTCATGACTTCCATAGGTTCTTACATGATGCATGATGCTCGACATTGCTATTTACCAATCCCACCAAGACTCATGGGGGCATCTACCTTTGTTACTATCATACTCTACACATCACATGTCCTATTGTTACAATATTTACTACTTCTCATTACTATCAATTTACTTTTCATTGATATATACATGCTAACATATGCTTCATGTGTAGCACTTGCACTGCAGGATACTATACAATCATGGTAATATGTTACTATTATTTGCTATTATTTGGAGGATGCCCTATGTCATGTTTGATCATTGTTTTCTTATGGCCACCTCAGGCCTAATAATCTTGTGACATTGTGAGAGATGTCCCATGTATGCAACTCTGCTTGTCACGGGTCCCTCTTGTCTTCATAGTTGATTTATTACATGCTACCTCTTTTATACTAACACTTGTTTCTAGCCTTTATTGTTTGCATGTGCCTTGGTTCCTACCATACACATATCATACCCCCTACATGTATCTAATCTACAACAAGCACATCGGTTTGGTCATCTCATTTGGGACGCATCCTCATACATTTTTCACATGCACCCTAAACGAGGGGGAACTATTGGGTTAAGAAATCACCCTTCCATAAGCATGGAACTCCATAATAGAATAACACATTATAGAATTGGAAAAGACACATAGTCAGAGAGTGGTCTAGAATCAAAACTTGATCACAAAAACATCACAGAAACTAACACCTAATGTCAGATAAGAATGGTGGACGCTTATGTCTTGGGGGAAAAAATAGACAATCTCTTAGTTTAACACAATTTCTAACAAGTTACAATACAAATCTATTGTATCGATAAATTGGCTTCATTCTGAGAATCAGTCATTCAGCTTACATTTCAATTATAATTCAGTTACACTTTGGTTATGATTCAATTATAATTTTCTTACAACTTAGTTATAATTCGGTTACAAATTGAGACATGTCAATCTGCAATGGCACTTATCATTCGAGAAGCATCATGGAAGGAGAGAAATTCATACCTTTATCCCCAAAACTCTTCTCTTGGTGTGAGATCACCTATAAAACTCATCCTTGGCATGAGATTGCCCAAAAAACTTCCTCTTGGCATGAGATCACCCAAAAAACCCATCCTTGGCAATAGGACACTCAAATTTGTGGCTCAACACATTTTTGGTTGGAATTGATCACTCCCAACCCCATCCAGAAACATCTCCAAGACAAAGCAAATATTGGAGCAAAGACCTTCCAACCCATAAAAGATCAGACTCCAAGCATCTGATTAGACACAAGCGCCCAGATCAATCACTAGCGCTTGAGATGCTCATGTCCTCATGTGGGCACTTTTGTTCTAGACATCCCTAAGGTTTTGAACCATCATCGATCCTTTGCAACACTGTTCCCAGCGTGTTCTAGTAGATACACTATCCGATTAGTCCCAGTTGCACGAATCAATGAATTCATCATCCCTCTTTCATCTGCTTAGGGTTTTACATTATTGAATGCTTATTGCTTGAGCGTTATTGTAGTTTATTTCTTAAATATCATTTTTTAAATAGTTACTCTGAAATTAGATTTAATTCAAATTAGATTAAATCAACTTCCAATTCAAAATTATGTTGAAGATTCATTAACATGACATGAATGTGGACGGTGCCACTTGTAGAGCCACATAACTACAGAAGATAACACATAGAAGTTGAGTTTTGGAGATCCTATACAACTTCAATACTATGAGGTGATGTGCATTACTTTGAGGTTTTGAGTACATCACATAAGTTATGTGACAAAGTGCATGACATGAGGAAGATGCATAATATTTTAGAAGGAAATGAGATCAGTATGAGAGGATCCCACGAGTTTCAACACATGGCATAAGGAATTAGAAAACTATGGAGCTCAAAGTCCCAAGGAAGAGAACGCGAGCTTGTGTGATTTCATATATATAATAAGGGTTGGATTACTTGCACCGATTGGGTTTCTTGTTAAATTGCACTTGTATTGTAATTTCCAAAATGCTTAGCTATCTAAGGGCCTAACAAGTATCAAGGATTATCAAATCTTATCTTGTTTAGCACACGACCTAGAATATATTTGTTTTCCTTATGCATTATGTAGACTTAGAAGATGATTAAGGGTTTCACAAAAAACATGTTAAGTTCATAAATCATAAGTGCATAAGGTTAGATTTGTGGTCATAGAAAGTGACCAAAACCATACTTGTATGGTTTTGATAGTGCAATTTTTTAGTTTACAACTTGGCTCCTCAAGAAGAGTTCTTCGTTTTCTTGTGAATGTCTACGTTAATTTCATTTTGTTGTTTATTGCTCACCAATGTCTTTAGATTTGCAACAAATTGATTACTATATAATAACTACAATTATGTCGAGGAATGTAATTTTGGCATTTTTCCATAAACATTAGATGGTTGAATATTATACAACTAAACCTTTTTTTGGTTTATATATCAATTGCATTTACTTCAAATACAAGTTATTTTTTAAATGGTGGGATGGTGTAACAAATATTCTAAGGTGTAATCTCCTTATCCAACCCATGAAAGTGTTCATAAATTTTAACCACACACTTAAAAACTTACATGGCGGATTTGAACTCAATGTGAACCGAACCACACAGTGATATACCCCAAATAATACATTACATTCATAACAATAACGAATGAGAGCCACGGTATGTATGTTCAATTGTGTAGAGGGATCACTAAAATTTAAAAGTCGGATTTTATGCAGTTATACATGCACTCTGTAGATTTACATTCACTTTCCACAATGCCTTATATTTCCAGTTCACCATATCACAAGATCGACGCCCCTCATTTATGACACAAGCGAGGAATTTCATATTTTATAGGCGACCTTTTTCTGTACCTCGTTTATATGCATAAATATCAAGGGAATGGAGGGTGCGCACTCAGCTCTGAATTGTGATATTAACTCGAGCTTTGTAATCAAAGCCTGGAGAATGCTACGTATCCATTCCAGCTAGTCATAAGGCGAAGAATACCTCTAACTAACTCAGCGCATCTTTATTCCTTATCAATGCAGTTTTGTTTAACATGTTATTCGCGCCATTACTGTTTCAAATCCATTATACAAATTACATGCTTTATTATTTATTATTTTAACTTCTTCACTCTCTTCGCAATCGTTTTAAAAATTATAATGCTTGCCATGTTTTGCTTATATAATATATTCACTTAAAATGTTAAAATGGAAGTGGCTATTCTACTTACATAATGGTTGATGCATTGAGGGATGAGTATATTTATTTTGTTTAGTTTTTTAATTGCCGTGATTTGATGATTTGAAAAAAAGAAAGCAGAAAAACCATTCTACTATATTTAAATTTTGATGTATGGCTTTCAATGAGCCCACCACGGATCAAGTCTTGTTGAGTGCAAGGCCTAGAGACACCGACACGAAGAGTCAAATGGTTGGCGCAAAGATCGTGCCCTGGGTGATTTTGATGGCATGGATGCCCCTTACTCGTAGCTGCTTAGCTTAAGGTAATTGGTTTAGTTTATTCGCTCACTTTGCATTGTTGAATCTATATGTTCCTCTAGAACTTAGGCAAAGATGCCATTAAACTATGTAATCCAATGCCCAATTTGACACCCTTAGAGATACTCAATAAATTTTTTTTGAAATTAAACCCTTCAATTCTCACTTTAACATATGTAATACCTTATGTAGACATTTTAACCATAAACATGCTACTCTTATCACACTCACAAAATAGCACTAAAAATGTGTAGAATTGAAACATACATATAATGAAATGAGGGGGTTCAATTGAAAATGATTAAAGGAAAAGAATATTTGAAGAAAATTTTAACACCCAAAAGTAGTTGGTTTTGTAGAAAGTCTTTTCCAAAACTTGACATGAAAAATATTATCAAAAGTTCAACGTGTTCCTCAAAAAGCACCACTCTATGCATATATTTTGAATAGGGTTTATGTTATCAAACAAATCTACATTGCCTTTTAAATCACACACAACAATAATATTATATTATTTCATCAAATTTTAAGGAATGTATATCAATATAAATTATATATAGATCTATACCAAATTATGGTAATATTTAAAATTTGAACATTGAAACAGACATGATCTAAACTTTTTAGAAGTATTTTACTATTAAAAGCACACAAAACATGTAAATAGATAAACACAAGGTCAAGATAATAATAAAAAAGTAAGATTGGTCTTATGGCTTAGAACAAGTGAATAGGGATGACTCTTGAGAGATGTTGAGTTGGAAGGGAATCGGATGGTGAAAACTAGAGAAAACCTAAGATTGATTGAAGTTAACAAGTGTAGTTAAGAAATGGAATAAATAAATAGAGATCTGTATGAAATTGTATCTAATAAGGTTGTTGGACAAGTTGTACAAGGATAACTACATTGCTTTCATATGAACTCTACCCATAGCAAGCACGGAGTGTTGCAAAGAAGAAAAACTCATCATGTCTCATGAGGTCAATTTGTGGAGAAATTGTAGTGCTTGAATTAGGTATGACCCCTGAAGAAATTCAAGTTAAAATTCAATCGATCAATTTAGCTTAGATTGGAAAATTTCAGTAAATGTTGGACTTTTTGAATTTCAAGGCATGTCTACAATTTGCATGTAAATTACATCTAGATCTTTCAAATTTGAAATGGTCTATTTCCTTTTTTTGCAGAGTTTTAGACTTTTGATGCACATTCACAATTTGATTGGAAAACACACCCAATGTTCTATATCCCCAAACCCTATCATTATCTCAATTGAAATTGTCAAGAGCACAAACAAGGTGACTCTCCATCGAGTATAAATTATAATTTTTAGGTGTGCAAGACAGCTTACATCTCAATTGAGTGTAAATCAAACTTTTGGACCGAGTGAGCAACTTAATTTTCTAGTGTGAATCAAAAAATTTATGTGTGCAAACAAGTCAAATCTATGTTGAGTGTAAATCATACTTTTTAGGTGCACAAACAAGTTAAATATTTATTGAGTGTAAATTAGAATTTCAAGATCCCACAAGAATGGAAAATGTCTTCCAAATTCTAGTTCAAACTTATGGACTGTGAGATCAAGAAAATGCTTGCCAAAGTCTAAATAAGACTTCTTGACTACACAAGATATAAAAATGTCCTTTGAGTGTTAGTCATAATTTTGTATTGCAAAAGAAAGAAAAACATCTACCGAAGTCTAAATCAAACCTCTAGATTGCATGAACAAGGAAAATGTTCTCCAAATGTTAGTTAAATGATTGGATTGAGCAAGAAACAAAAATGTATGTCAAAGTCAAAACTTGAATTCCGGATTACACGGGAAAAAATGTATATTGAAGTCTATATTGGACTTCTGGTTATATGTAGACACTAAAATTTGCACAAAATATTTATCACATCATGCTTTTGAAAAACATTATATATGCAACTCTTGAACAATGAAATTAGGTCTTAGTGGTGCAATGCCTTGTTTTTTTGATTTTATATTGCTTGATCTATTATCTTATTTGGATTTCTTGAAAATTGCTTAGAGTTTTATGTTATGTCACAAACATCTTTGACATGTTTCATCATTTATTTGATTGTGTCTAGTCTTGGTCGAAGAATGTACAAACTGGTCAATATTGGAGTATAGTTTAAACTTAGATGTATGATCCTAACCTTTATTAAGTTTAGGTTCTTTTCTACCCATTAAATCTCTTCTTTGAGATTTTATCTTTTGCATTTTATGTTTCTAGTCAGATTCACACATGACTACAAATCAAATTTTGAAGTGATAGAATCTTTTATATAATTTCATATTGAGCATTTATCATGTTGTAAGAACAAATATATGTACTAGATAATGAGTAAGAAAGTAAGAATACAATATTCATATTGCATATGAAAACCTAGAAGGGAATAATATTTTGTTTCATACCTACACACAAGGGTTTTATGGGATCAAATCAGCATATCCCATTATCAGTGTGAAAGCAAAATGGAAAAACTAGGTCAATGAGGCTTAGATTTCATGCACACTCACACAATGTATTATGAGAACTAAAATAAGTCTAAAATGTAGTGTAACTCCTAGTGACTCACAAATGGGTTGGATCAAGAATTTTTATATTTTAGTTTTAGATTTAATGAGTTCTTAAGGTTCTTACAGGAATCTAGGTTTGTTTTTTAAGTACAGATGTGAAATTGAGGGTTACATGTGAATATGGACATACAAAGTGTGATAAAGCCAATAATGGAGGAACCCAAAAAAATGTAAATCCTATGAGCTATTGGTCCAAGATAGTATAAAAGGCTAGTTTGTAAAATTTGGTCTTGACCATTCCTATGCTCCTACTCTTGCATAAATATTTTGAAGAACATTAAATCTGGGTTCACTCACATTTCTTCATACATCCCATATCTGTCAATGACACAAATTGAAAGTGATATGAGGAAACTAAGTCACCTTTCTAAGCGTACTTGTGGTTTTAAATGCTTTATGATTTTGATATGCTTGTAAATAGCATAGTTTCCATTGAAAATCTATAAATAATTGTATTATTCCTTACACTGTAACATATAGTATTCAATCCAAAAAAATTCAATTAAGTTCATATCAAATTATTTTAGGGTTAATATATTTTGGTGAGCCCAAACTTTCTCAGCACCTTTTCCTACCTTAGGGTTTATCTTGTCCATTCCATATTTAGACCTTGTGATATAAAAACTCTATTGCATTTACATATGGATTTTTCATAAGGATTTTCAAAACCACAAGGGCTGCAAATCTAGTTTTATCCACATTATGCCCAAGTTTCTTTACTGCTAATGTTTTCTTTCTAAATGATATATATTATGGGTATGAGGATACATCATATGATTATAGACCTAAGCCATAACATCCACCTCATTTTCTTACTCTCAATGTTCCATATAGTATTGGTGTTCCTAGTATTTGGACACCACATAAGTGTAGTATGCGACACCAACCATAACACTTGTGACTGTAAATGATAACCTTAGTTTTAATATGTATCTAATGATAATGGTTTGATGAGTGGATATGAATCTCCCCACTTCCATATTCATAAGATGCATGATTCTCATAATCCTACACCATCTACTAACATAAAACCCATTAAGAATACAAATGACTTGGTCTTAGATGATAATTTCTTCTCTAATGTATGGACATGTCCTATATAAATTATAAAACACAATATTGCTACACTCCATCATGATATTAACATATATAATGATAACAATGATGATCATTCTTAAACTTCTATAGATGTTGACGCACGTAGTGATTGTGATAAACCAAGTGATAATGAGATGGCTAGCTTCGACATTTTCCTATTTCTCCTAATGCTCATGATGATGTTTATAACAATGTTGTTCTTTATGGTGATGATGTTTTTATTCCATATGAGGTTTTTAGTCATGATGATGTTTCTATTACTACCAACATTTCTAGTCATGGTGATGTTTCTATTCCTAAAGATGTTTTTATTCATAATGATGTTTTTCCATATGATTATGTTCCTATTGGTGCTCATGAAAATACTAATGTAGTTACATGTGTTTTTTACTCTCCCTCCTAGGTGTAAAAATGATGTTATTACTAGTGATTTTTATCTTTCTCTTTTACAAGTAGTTAATGAAAATGATAATAAACCTTTTATATATCATAATTATATTACTCATGAGACTCCCTCATGTGTTTCTTCTAGTGTTATTACTTCTAATGATATTATTTTATGATACCTTAATTATACCTACTGTAAAGTCCCTTTAGATCATGTCTCTAAAATTAAACCTCTCACTTTAATGTTCCTAAACAAGATGACATCACCTTTGAACCAAATAGTGTTCACATGGCCACTATAAATGGTATGAGCTTCTCTTAGTGATTATGTAGTATCTCCTAAGGACATTATATGTCTCATGTATGAGGTGGGTGATTTACATCACAAAGTACATGATTTGAACTAAGAAAATAAGGATTACTATGTTGCACCTGATTATAACTGTTATCCAAATGTCTCTCCTAGTGATTTGGGTAACTCACATACACATTCTGGCTCTAGGTTATTCATTGCAATGTTACGCATGCTCAAAATCACTTGGCACGATCCCTTGGTCACAGTTTCCTGCACCCCCTTTATTTTCTCTCCTTTAACTTCTCCCTCGCACCCACCTTCCGTGCATTCACCTTCTTCCTAATTAGTTTCTTCCCTTCCCACGTGCCTCACACTTTCTTCAATCGGCTAAGTCCTTGGCCCCTCGCGTGCGACACTCATTACTTTGTAATAGTTGTGCCTTGACCATACGTTCTCTACTCACCACTTTTCCTCATTTCCCCGCATGCATCGCGCGCGCTCCCCTCTACGCCTTCCTTTGTTTTCTCCATGTACCTTCCCTGTCATCTTCATATTTTGACATGCTTAAGTGTGTCATGCATGTAACCAATCAAAGCACGCCAA
Source organism: Taxus wallichiana var. yunnanensis (assembly GCA_018340775.1). Classification (NCBI taxonomy): domain Eukaryota; kingdom Viridiplantae; phylum Streptophyta; class Pinopsida; order Cupressales; family Taxaceae; genus Taxus; species Taxus wallichiana. Next base: position 189,691,273 of record CM031243.1, read on the forward strand.
TAGGGTGCCGAATCCTTACAATAAATCAATAAGTGACACATGGCAGAAATGAAAATTATTTGCACAATTGGCCATTATTTCAAGCAATCCGCATGCAACATGTTTTTTGCATGCTCTAATGACTCTAACATCTTGTGATATCCATATCTTTTGCTACATAGCTTAGATTGGCGCACGCCTAGACTTGTTAGAGAGATTTTGACATCAGATATAGTGCTAGAAATTCAAATTCAAATTTTGGTGGATCTGGTAGGTGAGAAATGGGAAAATATTTTTAAGCATTGATGAGCAAATCTAATTGCTCCAACCACCCAATTTGGTATGATCCCCTCCTTTTTCTTCAACACACCAAACAGACATGGGGAAGCATATTTCATAGATCTCTAGGAAGATTTATAGGCATTGAATGCTTCTTGTTGGTGGTTGTGTTTCAAATTCAAGTTTTCCTCCTTTTCCCCTTCTTCCTCCATGGATTCATCTATAAATGTAAGAGCAAGCTCATTTGTTAGGTTGGACACTCTAATCCTTACGCATTTGGCTAAGGACTCCATATTTTCTATATTTTGAGTTGTAAACCTCTATGTTTAGCTCTTGCATGTGGATATTGGCCTCCTTCATCATTGTAATATCTCTGTATTTCTAGAAGTAATAAAGCATCATTTTGTGACTATTATCTATCCTAACATGTTTGCATTCCTTCTTCTTTCCTTTTCTTTTGCATTGTGTGTTGGTTGTGCTATTTTAGGTCCCTTGTAGTTCCATATTTAGTTGTGTTCCATGAAAACGATCTGGTGAATACATGTTTTGTTGTGCTACTCATGCCTAGCCTCCTTTCATGCATTTCCCTTCATTCTCACTTAGAGAATGATAGTGTTCATCCCTCTTTTCTAGTGCTATCACCTTTTAGTGTAGTTTCCTTTCATGTTATTCTTCTATCCCTGGTCCCTTGGCATTATTAGCTTAGTTTTCCCTTTTCAACACTAGGAGTAGTAGTAGCAGTAGAAATAGATAGAGGAACTAGCCTTCTCTCGGAGATCCGTCCCAAGCTTGCAAGGTCCCACAACTTGGGGACGGTTCCATTGTGGTCTCAAACACCTCATCCCTTCGAGATCCGAGACGCGGTGCACGTTTGAGAAACCAATAGTAACATTATAAATGGAAACCATATATGGCGTAAAATATTCTAATCAGCCTTCCCTCATAATTTGTTCATGCTCAAGTTTAAATAATTTTATAAGGACTTATGATCATTATCTAAAATCAAATAGTTCTTATATATAATGGATTCTTATAATAATGATAGAATACTTTTAATATCCTTATCATAAAGTCTAACTATAAATGCAATGCATTGGTTTATTTACCTTACTAGTGGTTCTATGAGCACATTATTAGAACTTGAGAAATATTTTATCATTTCTGGAAGTAATAGAAGCATCATTTTGTGACTATTATCTATCCTAACGTGTTTTCATTCCTTCTTGCCTTTTCTTTTTGTTGTGTGTTAGTTGTGCTATTTTAGGTCCCTTGCAGTTTCATATTTAGTTGTGTTATATGAAAAAGATCTCGTGAATATGTGTTTCACTATGCTACTTGTGCCTAGCCATCTTTCATGCATTTCCATTCATTCTCTCTCGGAATAATAGTGTTCATCCCTCTTTTCTCGGTGCTATCACCTTTTAGTGTAATTTCCTTTCATGTTATTCTTCTACCCCTCCTCCTTGGCATTATTAGCTTAGTTTCCCCTTTTCAACACTAGGAGTAGTAGTAGCAGAGAAATAGATAGAGAAATCAGCCTTCTCCAGAGATCTGTCCCAAGCTCACAAGGTCCCACAACTTGGGGACGGTTCCATTGTGGTCTCAAAAACCTCGGCCCTTCCGAGATTCGAGACGCGAGTGCACGTTTGATCAACCAATAGTTTTCGCATGATGCCAGTGGGACCAGCATTGAAAGCTTAAATTTCATATCTCTAAGTTCTAGTGTGTGGACTTAGCATTTCATCCTTTTGAGGCTCATTTCAACACATCTAGCGGGTAAGTGCAGCAAGTTGGGGGACAATTAAGTGGACATCAAATCCTAAATTTTACATCAAAAATAGTAAAACATCAAATTTATTCTTCCATAAAGCATTTTGACTTGAACCATGCCAAAAGTCAAAAAAATATGTCATAAAAAATGGTACCATCGCATAGGGGAGACTGTTATATTTTTAGAAATATTGATTTTAAAGTGAATAGAATAGGATAAATATCATTTTATAATTTTTTACTAATAGTAGGTCATTAAGACACTTTTTCCCGTGAATGTTTATGTCTAGTTTTAAGACTACAAATTTTGTTTCACTTGTCGAATGTGATATTTCAACTTATACCACCCCAACCATGGTGAAATTATATACATGTTTAGAAAAAAATTGATTTCAATATTTTTGATGGAGTTATGGCAGGAAAATGGAAAGTGCTCTGTTTTCTTTATGTTTTCATATCACTTTCATGGAAAAATCTGTTCTAAAAAAATATATATTACTCAAAAAAATACAAAATAAAATCTATCCTAAGATAGATAGCGGCATCTAACTTCTCACTAAAGGAAAAAATATAAATATCAATTTTGGTCATCCAAATCATGGGTAAACGAACTACAATCCCATAGGTGTTTTATAAAAAATACCAATTCATTGAATTTTGAGTGTTTAATATAGCTAAACTTGTCCAATATTTTAAAAAATAGTAGTTTAGAGACTAGATTCTAAATGCTATGATTTATATTCATATAAGTTTTTCTAATTTTGAGCTATGCATTTCTAATAATCCATACAAGTTGATATTATGTTGTTATTTGCATTATGGCGTCCACTTATGACCCTTTTTTGTTCCCTAACTTTTACACTTACCAAAAATAGTGACTCCCAACACTTTAAGATCTCTATTTCAGAAAGTCACCGAGCATCTTTCATGAGAAGAGTGCATACAAGAAGAAGTGCAGCAACTAAAGATTCTTTGATTACCTCCACCTATCCCCAAGAAGAGTTCATTCTAGAAAACTTACGCGCACATCTCTATCCCTAACGCACCGCACCCACTCAACTCCTCCTCAAAATAAAGATAACCTACGCACCCTCTAATGGTGCATCAAAGAACCTCCTCCATTAAGAAACTTTGCAAAATTTGCTGGAGGGAGTCCTCTTACTCTGGTATACAATATGATATGACAAATGATGCGCTTAATAGTATTCCATACTTTACTGGTGAGAATCAAGTCACTCCTTAGGAGCATATCTAGGATATAGCAAATGTGTGTTTGCTTTTATCGATCACACATGATGATAGCATCAGGAAGATGTTTCGCACCTCTTTCACAGGTAAAACAATTCAATGGTACCGAGGCTTGACACTTGGATCTATCACCACCTAGGATCAGCTGGAACAACTCTTTGGAATTACTTTGAAGATAATTCAGATCACCTATCTCTGGGGAGAAACTAACAACAACAAGGAGGGTACATAATGAACAGATGACTAATTTCAACATCAGATTTCAGAAGACTTGGGATAGAATCCCTCTAGTGGTAAGACCTACAACTCAACATGCTTTTGTATTATCTAAAGGTGCTCAATAGTGACATTTCAGTTATGATCCAATCCATGGGAGGTAGGACTTTACCAACTACTTATAATATTGCAGTAAGGGTATAAAATAGTCTTATTCAGGCCAGAAATTTGGCTCCTAGACCACCTATGCCCTTGTTCCCAGAGATGTCACAAGCACTCCAACCTTCTGTGGCCCCTATTCCTGTTCCTGAGTAAAGTGCACAACTAGTTGCCTAAACATCCTATTCTCCATCGCAGAAAAAGGAGGATGAAGAATTGAAGGCCTTGATAAAAATTTATCAAACAAGGTCATATCATTAGAGAAGCAACAAGTGCAAGCCTATAGAGGTAATTCCAATCAGGCACATAGCCAAAACAATCAGCCTTGGCAAAATCAATATGGAAATCAAAGATACACACCCAACCAACAGAATGATAGATGGTAGCCTAATGCACATCTCCCCTGCAAGTTTTTCCTCCCACGCCTGCCTTCTCTTCCAAAGCCCATGTGAGTCGGTGCTTGTTCCAGTTCAAAACAACTTGCACAAGAGTCAGAATGGTGCTTCCCTTGCAACATGCCTCATAGTCAATATCATTGTGCTAATGTTGCAGCGTGCAACCCAAGCCTTCATGATCCAGAATGCTTCAGCCTGTGAACCCTCAACAAGTGCCCATGAAGCAGATAATCCAAAAATACCAGAAGCTTCTCTCAGATAAATTTGATGTTATTTGGTGTGGAGGACTTCTGTGCAATCAACCAAGTTGTAAAAGATACAAACATACCACACACCCAAGTTGTAGACAACACAAGATATAAGAAAAGAATGTTAGAGTTAGGCATACAGGTTACAACCTCAGCAACACAAGAAGATCCTCAAAAGAATAAAGAAGAAGACAAGGCATCTTGTAGTAAAAGCACTCAAATCCCTATGCAGGAGGCCCTACGTAAAGCTCCTTCTAAAGCAACACGTGCCCCTCCTTTGGTAGGTCAAGCCTCTACTTTAGCTAAAATTCAAGCTTCCACACCTGAATAAGTCAAGAAGGGATGTTGTTCCCCAAATGCACAAGATGGGGGCCTTCCATTTAGCATTGTTGACTAGATGAAGAGAACAAACATAAATTTCACAATGTGGGATGCCCTGACCATTCCATCTCAATGGGATCTGTTGCATGAAGCTCTGAGCACAACTCCCACGTGTTGATCCAGCTATGTAGAAGCCACACGCTTCTATCAAAATCTACCAAGAAGAGAGAAACAAGTAAGTAAATTTTTAAAACCCCACCTTTCTATGTCCTTGATTATAGGCAAACACCTAGTGCATAATTGCATGATTGACTCAAGCTGCTAGTACTTCTGTTATGCCTAAGAAAATAGTTGATGTCTTAGGTCTGAAATATAGCCCTTTGTCTAAAGGAGTCCTACAACTTGATGGCTCAATTTTCACTACCTTAGGAGTCATCAAGGATCTTGAGTTAACCCTTCATGCATGTCCAAGCCTAACTATTACTCAAGATGTGTCAATCATTGACCTACCTCCTTTGTTTTCCCTATGTCTATCAAGAGAATTTACTACTAAAGTGGGTGGTTACTTGTCTTCTGATTGGTCTCATATGTTACTCAAGACAAGGTATGGTACCTAATTTACCATACAAGATGAGCCTATATTTTCCTATCATGTAGAGTCATATGTCCCATCCCCTCTCCAAGCCAACTATTTAATCCAAGAAGAACAAGCTTCAGTTCCTAAAGAGCAGTCTCTTCCACCCTCTATTCTAGACCTAGTGCTTGATGAATGGGTGGAAAGACACCATAAATTTGATCCCTATGCTGAAGAACTAGAAGCTTATGAAACTGGGCTTGGTACTTATTGCATTCTAGAAGAAAATGCTATGTGCTTACCATGTGCTGCTCAAGAAAGACAAAGTTCAACCTGGTCTATGGAAGTTGTACTTTGATGGATCCAGAAGCAGAAATGGTGCGGGGATCAGAGTAGTTTCTCATTTCCCCTAAGGATGAGAAATTCTTCTTCATGCATAGGCTATAGTTTGCATGCTCTAACAATGTGGCAAAAGTATGAAGCGTTGGTGCATGGCTTTCTCATTGCTGAGAAGAAGAAAATTAAGGCACTAGATCTTTGGGGACACAAAATTGATCATCCACCAAGTTACCAACAAGTTCCAGACAAAGAATAAGCTTCTCAAATCTTATAAATATAGAGTTTGGGACCTCCTTGAGAGCTTTGATGCTCTTAATTTGCAGGTGGTTCCATGCAAAATGAACAAGGAAGCTGACCAGATGGCCACACTAGGTTCATAGTTCTCTCCTACTGAGGACTTTATCAAAGGAAACACTCAACACATCAAGATGGTGATCAAGCCATCCATTCCAAATAACAACACCAATTGGTAAGTGTTTGAAAATGACACGTAGATCATCCATTTTATCCAGAATGAAGTTGAGTTCTCATCAAGCATGCAAGTTGACTTGCATGACAACTATGGTGACCAAGTGATATAGCTAAGACAAACAAGTTTCCTAAAGGGCTGGTCACCTTAGAGAAAATGTTTAGCCCTTGATGATGAGTTCAAGGGTGAAGAAAGATACATGTGTGCCATGCAAGAAGGACTACTCCTCAATCATTGTTACACACGGAAAGAGTTGTTACTCAATAGGAATTGTGCACATGAAGAGAAATAGGCCTTCATCTCTCTCTCTGTCAAAAATATAGTGATATCTTCTCATGGGAGTATGAAGACCTCAAAGGTTTTGATCCAAGTGTTTCTCAACACTCCATTGACCTTGATCCTGGTATCAAGCCCATCAGAAGAAAGCAAACGACCAATCAATCCAAAGATAGAGCCCCTCATGAGAAAGGAATTATCCAAACTCATCGAGGAAAAAATTATTTTTCCTATCAAATACTCTACTTGGGTCACAAATCTGGTTCCAGTGATGCAAAGAATAATGGTGAAATCAGACTTTGTGTTGATTTCAGAGATTTGAATAAGGCATCTCTAAAGGATCATTATCCTTTTCCTTCAATGGAGTAGATTCTTGCAGACTATGGCCAGCACAAAAGATTCTCCATGCTAGATGGATACTCAGGTTTCAATCAGATCTTGGTCAAGGAAGAGGATCAATTCAAAACAACATTTACAACCAAGTGGGGAACATATGCATATCATAAATGCCCTTTGGTCTATCAAATGCGGGCACCACATTTCAGTGTGCTATGGATATTGCCTTCAAAGGATACATTAATGAGTTCATCCTAGTTTACCTTGATGACATAAATTCTTCTCAAAGCAGAGCGTGGATCATATGGCGCACCTAGAGAAAGTATTTGAGAGATGCAGAAAATTTGGGGTATCTCTTAACCCCAAGAAGTGTAATTTTGTAGTGGCGCAAGGCAAGCTCTTTTAGGCCATGTGGTTTCAAAGGATGGCATCACAATTGATCCTTGAGTGTGTTTTATCCATCCTAGCTCTTTCCCTTCCAACACACAAAAAAGGCCCTACAGTTCCTTCCTTGGAAAGATCAATTTTGTTAGGTGTTTTATCCCTAACTTTGTAGGACTAGTTCGGCCCATCACCTTGATGCTCAAGAAGGACAAAGCCTTCAGATGGACAACAAGGAAGAGAAAGCTTCAACAAAATCAAGCAAGAAATTTCTTGTGCAACACTCATCAATCCAAATTATTCAAAGGATTTCATCCTTTATGCTTATGGCATGATGCAAGTGTTGTTATTGTCCTAACACAAGAAAATGAACAAGGGTTGGAATAACCAATGGCTTTCTTCAACTAGACATTGAAGGATTATGAACTAAAATATAGTCACACATGGAGAAATAGGTCTTTTCCATCATGCACATACTCAAGAAATTCAAAAGTATGCTCACCACCAATCATATCAAGGTGTTAGTCTCCCACTCTTCTGTCAGAGACTTCATCATGGGAGTAGAAAATCAGTGAGAAAAGAGCACGATGGGTGACCAAAATCATGGAATATGATGTGACTATTAAGGCCACAAAGCTGGTAAGAGGTAGTGTGCTTTGTAAGAAGATTGATTGAGGATGCATGACTGAACCTGAAGCTTCATTATTTCTAGATGAAGACCTTCCACATGTGTAAAACTTGAACAAAATATAGACCCTAGCACGCATGACTAGATGAAGGACATGATCACATTCCTTTCTCGAGGGTGCATACCCTCCTAGTTTAAATAAAGAAAGAGAAGACATCAGAGGTTATAATCTATCCCTTATGTGTTGATTGATGGACTTCTCTTCAAAATAAATATTGATGGCATGTTGTTAAGATGTATCAATGGCACACAAACTAAAAAGTGTTAGTAGAAATTTCACGATGGATTCTCTGTGGACACTTCTCTTGCCAAAACTACAACAATGAAGATCATAATGGTAGGTATCTTTTGGCCTACCCTATTTGCAGATGCACACAAGTGGGTCAAAAAATGTAAGGAATGCACTTTCTTTGTAGGAAAGAAAAGATTGGCAACGCTTCCTCCAACCAATCCAAGTGGATCAGCCTTTTGTGCAATGGGGTCTCAACTTCATAGGCATGATCAATCCTCCTTCAAGCACTAGACATAAATGGGTGTTGATAGCTACAGATTACTTCACCATATGGATAGAAGCTTTCACTTAAGGAATCAACCAAGGCAGTCATCCTTGACTTTCTCAAAGGTATAGTCACAAGGTTTGGCATTCCTCAAACCATTATCTTTGATAATGCAAAGGCCTTCCTTAGTACTAAAATCACTTGATTGGGCTCTAAGTCTGGGAATTTACCTAAAGACTTCTTCCAACTATTACCCTCAAGGTAATGGTCTGGTAGAATCAACAAACAAGAACCTATCAATCATGAAGCACACAATGAACATCAACCAAAATAAGTGGCATACAAAGGTCTCACACACGCTCTAGGAAGATAGAATCACAATCAAAAAAGGCAATAGGAACTTCACCTTACAATATTGTCTATGGAAAGGAGGCTACCCTTCCTTTGACACTAGAGCTGAATTCATTAGCGCTTTCCCAACAACTAGAATTTGAAGGCATGTAGACCAAAGAGAAATCAAAATGGCAGAGCTGGTTAATCTTGAAGAACTCAAGAACTCTATCATGATTAAGCTAGAACAACATCAACAAGCAACAAAGAAATGGTTTGACAAAAAGGCTAGGCCTCAAGATTTCAAAGTTGGGGACTTGGTTCTAAAATGGGATGCTGACAAAGCTAAACCAGGGCATCATTCAAAGTTTGATGCACTTTGGAGTGGCCCATACATCATCATTTCCTCAAAAAGCTAACTCTTTCGAGTTAACTCATCTTGATGGAGGCACGCTACAAATCCCAGTAAATGGGATCTATCTCAAACCCTTCCATTAAGTTTTCTTGCATCATGTTGTATATATTAGAGTAGTTTCAATTCCTCCAAGTGCGTTGCACACACATTGTTTGTTTGTACATAGTTCTTTCTTCTCACGTGATTCTTGCATGCATGTGCTCTTTTTGCTTTCTTAGAATGACATATTCTTCTCTCAATAGTTGCAAGATTCAGAAATAGAGTCAAGAAATGATCCTCAAGTGACTACAAGGGTAGCTTCATGATTGTATAAGTAGACTCCATGCCCAATGGATGCTTCAGGCTACTTGATCTCCTTCATCTAGCAGGTAGATGGCCCCAAAAGTCACCAAAACTATTATCCAAATAACTCTCCTAGTTTTTGGGTAACTCACATACACATTATGGCTCTAAGTTATTCATTGCAGTGTTCCATGCACGCTCAAAATCAATTGGCATGATCCCTTGGTCAGTTTCCTCCTTACTCCCCTTTCTTTCTCTCCTTCTTTCTAGTTCTCCCCATTTTCCCACCTTCCATGCATTCACCTTCACCTTCTTCCTAATCAGTTTCTTCCCTTCCACGTGCCTCACTTTCTTCAATCAGCTAAGTCCATAGCCCTCATGCATCGCGCCATTACTTTGTAATAATAGTTGTGCCTTGACCATACATTCTCTACTCACCAGTTTTCCTCATTTCCCATTGCATCATCATGCCCCCTCCTTTGTGCCTTCCTCTTTTTTCTCCATTCCCCAGTGCCCTCCTTTTGTTGCTATGCAGGTCATCTTTTGACATGCTTGAGTGTGTCACGCAACCAATCAAAGCAAAGCACAACAGGGGCACCAAATCCTTACAAACAAATCAACAAGTGACACGTGGTAGAAATGACAAATATTTACATAGTTGGCCATTATTTCAGCCAATCCACACACAACATGTGTTTTTTGCATGCTCTAACGACTCGACATCTTCTGACATAATATATTTTTCTACAGAGCTCATATTGGCGCATGCCTGACTTGTCAGAGAGATGTTGACATCAAATATAGTGCTAAAAATTCAAATTCAAATTTTGGTGATCTGGTAGGTGAGAAATGGGAAAACATATTTTTGAGCATTGATGAGCAGATCTGATTGCTCCAACCACCCATTTGATATGATCCACCCTCCTTTTTATTCAACACACCAAATAGGCATGGGGAAGCATATTTCATAGATCTCCAGTAGATTTATAGGCATTAAATGCTTCTTATTGGTGGTTGTGTTTCAAATTCAATTTTCCCTCCTTCTTCCCTTCTTCCTCCATGGATTCATCTATAAATGTAAGAGCAAGGCTCATTTGTTATGTTGGACACTCTATCCTTACGTGTTTTTCTAAGGACTCCATATTTTCTATATTTTGAGTTACATACCTCTATGTTTGGCTCTTGCATGTGGATATTGGCCTCCTTCATCATTGTAATATCTTTGTGCATTTCTAGAAGTAATAGAAGCATCATTTTGTGACTATTATCTATCCTAACGTGTTTACATTCCTTCTTCTTCTTTTTCCTTTTTTTTGTGTGTGTGTTGTGTGCTATTTCAGGTCCTTGTAGTTCCATATTTAGTTGTGTTCCATGAAAATGATCTGGTGAATACATGTTTCATTGTGCTACTCATGCCTAGCCTCCTTTCATGCATTTCCCTTCATTCATTCTCACTCAGAATATATAGTGTTCATCCCTCTTTTCTGGTGCTATCACCTTTTAGTGTAGTTTCCTTTCATGTTATTCTTCTATCCCTTGGTCCTTTGGAATTATTAGCTTAGTTTCCCTTTTCAGCACTAGGAGTAGTAGTAGCAGTAGAAATAGATAGAGGAACCGGCCTTCTCCAGAGATCTGTCCCAAGCTCACAAGGTCCCACAACTTGGGGATGGTTCCATTGTGGTCTCAAACACCTTAGCCCTTCGAGATCCGAGGCGCGGGTGCACATTTGAGAAACCAATTAATAACCTTATCATAAAGTCTAACTATAAATGTAATGCATTAGTTTATTTACCTTACTAGTGGTTCCATGAGCACATTCTTAGAACTTGAGAAATATTTTATCATTCACTTTATTAATAAAAATGGTCATAAAGCTACATACCATTGTTTACCATCTTTACATCAACAAAAATTTGATCCCATTATTTATTATATACTATGAATCAAAGCCATTATGCAACAATTAATATATAAGAATGTGGATTTAGAAATGTAATACATATTTTCTTGAGACCTCATCTTCTCACTTGAAAATTTTATTTAGGACACATTTGATTCGCTCAATGATATTTATTTACAAATTATCAATCGAGAAATTAGTCTACTTTCCACACAATCTTCCACACATTCTCATGATGTTATTCCTACTTCATCCAATAACTCCAAACCTACCACTCTAAATGATCTACCTTCTATTTAAGGTATGGCTAAGGATTTACTATCATATTCCATATAAAAACTTACTAGCACTACAAATACTTCTCCAATTCCTAAGCACAAACCATTATACTTTTAAAAGTATATTGATGATCCACACGATATTTTTTTACTCTACTCAATAAATGATTGATTCAGCTTAACCTCCATTATGCATCCTCCTCCCCATTACTTGAAATATGAGAAAGGTATAACTTTATATAATTTTGATTGTATTAATGGGTGTTATGATAATTATTTCGATGCAATAGATCAGAAAATCAAGTGGTTTGAACAAAAAGGAATTATTTCTTATCATACATAGAATGCAAGTATATATTTTCTCCTCTTCCAAAACATTTTCCTCTAGATATTGTGATCCTTGATTATGTTTCCTTATGGATAAGTTATTTTCTGGACCTCTTATAAAATTTATCCCTTCAAATGAGACTCTTCATACTTTGCCCATGTAGAAATAAAAATTAAAATGGGTTGTAAATGCATAATGATTTTTTGTTTAACATAAAAATTTAGTAATATGTATTTTATGGTAATGACATGATAACCATCTATTCAATTATTAAGTACTTCATGTGTTATCTTTGATAATACATATTCATGATCTAGAGTGATTGAACATACCTTGTTTGGTTAAAATATAATAAGTTATCAACTTGTAGAACATCTTCCTACGCTTTTTATCCCTTATCGATTGACTAGGGGAACATGAGGATAACCTTTATTTCTTTCTTAATAATAGGTTTCCATACTACTCAATTTTTCTGCCATATGTTTTTATGTCGGACTTCTCTCATTTCTTTTGATTACACTAAAATTATCAATTTAATAAACTCTAATTGACTTTAAATTAGATTTAGATTTGAATATATTGTAATGTTAAGAATTATTTGAGTTAGTGCTCACATTAATTAGTGAGAAAATATATTTTTAGTTTGTTAATACAATAATATGAATATTATGTGAGTAATTATTCACAAGTAGATATACTAGGTGAGATATTAGTAATAAAACCATAATAATTTTGCCCGAACCGTATTTTTGGGCCACTAGCTACAAAAATATGAAGCCTTGTGGGTCTTGATCATTGTTACTAATTCACTCTTGATACTTGATGCCTCAAATCTTGTCCAAATTACTTGTTTGGATTAGACACGCGCTTCTATAGATTAAAATGGTCAAGAAATTAACCATTTCCTACCTTAATTTTTCCTTGGGAATCGAATCCATGGCCTTCTTCAAATTCCATGGGTTCTTAATTTTTTTGGATCCCTAAAATTTTATGTATCCCTAGTTTTCCATGAATCCCAACAATTTCGTAGGTCCCTACACTTATGTAGAAGCTAAAAATTCATGGCCTCCTCATATTCTCGTATAAATCCAAAATTCCTTGGCCTCCTCAAATTCCAAAGAAATTAAAAAATCAAAGACTTCCTTAAATTCTAAAAAATCCATGAAACACTAGAATTTCCACGTAATGCTCAAATCATGTAGAAAGAGTAGAAAGTTGTATGATAGTGAAAATCCACAATAATTTTAGATCAAAAGAGCAGTATACATTAAGGAAAACTATATCCACACATTGAAGGAAAAGTGGATCCGTATAATGAGGGAAGAATATATCCACACATTGAAATAAAAGTGGATCCACACATTGAAGGAAAATTGGATCTACACATTTAAGGAAAAGTGGATCCACATATTGAAATAATAGTGGATCCACAAATTGAAGGATTGAAATATCCCCGCTATGAAGGAATTGAAAATCCACACTATAAAGGATTTTTATGATTTTGACAAGAATCTTCAAAATGCCATAACTTTTAATGGGGACCACAAAATTGAGAAAAATTAGTACCATTGGAAAGGTATTGAAATGAAATACACATTTGAGGTCATTTTAGATCATGATAAATCCATTTTATGATAAGTAACAAAATTAGGTGCCCACAACCATTTTTGGATCTGAGTTTGTGACTTAAATAGAGACTAGTTTTTATTAATATCTTTTGATCCACAACTTCATTTGACAGGAGACTGATCTCATTCGAAGAATTTTTAAGAGGGATCCATTATAGATTTTTTTAAAGAGGGATAATGGAGATACTTGGGATATTTTAATGATATAGTTTTGGGTCATTTTGAGTCATTTTATTAATCAATTGGTGCCCAAATTAGTTACACTTTTGTTTGATTCCTTTTATCTCATAATTCTTCTTAGATGGTATATTCTCCTAACGCCACCACAAAAATGAATAAAATGGGTTGAATGGTCTATGTAACAAGAAATTAGTTGTTATTAGTGGTCCAAATCATGATTATGACCAAAATCAGGCATTTGGTAGATCACTCTTTATCTATCTCCCCTAATTTTGTGTGCATTTATTGATCTAAGTTAGAGGTTATCCACATGAAAATTCATGTGAAGGTTTTCTTTCAATCCAAGGCACCCCATGGGTGTGGATCATCATGAAACTAGGGAATAACTTTTGAGATCTTTCTACATTAGTTTATAAGGGTAAAACAAGTTAAACATATTCCATGGCATCTTCAGACCCATTCTCCTCTCTTCTACTTTTATAAATCTAAAGAAACTCTACCTTTATTTTGAACTATGTAATGCATTCACTACCTTCTCAATAACTTAGAGAGATTTTGTATTACTTAAGAAATAATATCTAGTTAATTATGATTCATATCTATCATTTGGCTTCAATTGTTCCATATTACTTTTCTCTACTTTTATTATATGATGTGTATGAATTAGATCTACACAATTTCAATCCATTTTGGAATTTATGTAGAGGATTAAAGGATGTTAGAATGTAGTGTGGATTTTGGATCTTATATGCCCCTTTATCATCATTTTATTCCACTTTTCCTTTATCTCAAGGATAGTGATCCCTTCATACTTTGTTGTATCACCATTCTTATGAAATTTTAGTAATGTTTATCCCTTAACTTTATAGATTTTTATTTAGATTAGAGTAGTGGTTAATATAGTTATTTTAAGGAAAGGATCCAGCCTTATTATGGATGTTTATCTCCTATTGTTTTTTTAAATACCTTCAAACACTTGAATAGTTGTGAAAATCTAAAGGGATCACACAATTATTTGTCAATAGATTTTGGAACACCATGTGGGACTTATTTTCATTTTGTTTACATCTTGTGATATTTCTAAATATTATTTTAGATGTTCTTGTAAAATATAACTAAGTTTTGGTGTTTTCTTAGATCTCTTTTATTTATGTGTATTTTTTGTTAAACACTTGGTGAATCTGTAAGATTTCATTTGTAAATTCTAGTTTCTTTTGGCTTATGAGAAGGATCAACATAGAAGCAGTGATCCTAAACATCCTATTGAGATCTTACTATTGCCTCCTAAAAATCATAGGAGAATGCCTCTACAAATATCTGAGATATCCCCTACGTATAAGAGATCCCTCTCCATTCCCCCATATAGATCACTCCCCCACACGCTTTCATTCACAAATCCTAATAAGTAACATTCAACCCTTAAATATCATGGATCATCCAAGGAATCGTGAATTTATATCATTTAATGCTAGTATCCCATTGGATATAAAATGTGTGGAATGACCTCCCAGGTGTTGCTCTTAAAATCCTTCCCTATTTCATAGCTGGGAAACTTATTAATCCTACTAATCATGATAAGGACATCACCAACTTGTGTTAATTTCACCACATAACCCAAACAAATTTTGCAATGAAATTCCTCATAACTTCCTTAGAAAGGAAATTCCCTAACACGGTATGAGAGTCTTCCTCTCAATTCTATTCACACATTGCATCAATTTAGAGAATATTTAGTGAGACAATTTTTAGATAAGAGTGACCACATACCACTTATGGAGCACTGAAAAAAATTTAAGAGGGAATAAACTAAAAATCTATCTAATTTTAACTATATATTACAAAATTCATGGGATATAATCCCAATTTTAGTAAGGCCTTCTTCACATTTAGCTTTCTTGTAATAACTAAGGGCTCTTAATTTTTATATTTGTTATGATCCAATCTATGGGAGGTTTATACCATCCTGTTGCATTTGATATTGCAATATCGACTAAAAATATGATCCGGGTTAACAAGTGATCCCCAAGGCCCTCATTCCATTACTCCTAGAGTTGACCCCCACTCTTACAATCTAGCCCCAACCTATTTTTTACAGCCATTGACATCCATTCTTAATAATTCAACTAATGATTTAAATTATTTTAAGGTCATCTTAAGGAACATGGAAAATAAAGTGACTAATTTGAAAATGAAGAAATATCCTCCCACTCAAAGGCATCCACATCTATATAGCCTAACCTACAAACCCACTAGAGCGTAGCCTCAAAACAAGATCATCCCTTTAAGGCATATAAATCAGACATACCATGTTCCTACTAATCATAATATAACAACTATCCATGTACAAGATAACATAGATGAAGATATGAGATGGTGATATCCTTTCCCTAACCCCATGATTCTAAAATTTTCCCTCATAGAGAAATTACACAAGTCTTGGCAAGTTCAAGATTCTTTTATGTATCCCAATCAAATGAATGATCCATCACCACCATCTACTTTAGCAGTTGGTGAGATTTTGTTCTACTATAAGGAATAATATTTAGTGCCACTAATCAAGTTGAGGTAACTCAATAACCATAAGTGAGGTTTAATTATAATACAAAATCAAAGAAAATAATTCTGGAGATAGAAGTTTAGGAATCTATAGATCATGTGAAAATTGTTTTAAGAGGAGAAATATCAAAACCAATAGAGGTTTCACCTCATCTACCTGAGATAAAAAAAGTTTCTTGTAGTTCCGCATCATCCTATCATTGAGAAGACAAAGAGGGTAATGGATTCTCACAATTCACAAACATATACAACAATACCCCTTGATATTATTTAGAGAGTGAAGAGAACAAATATTCATGTCTCCATATGGGATGCTTTGGAAATTTTAGGGTAGATGTATCAGTTGTATGAGTGATTAAGAAAACTCAAGATCATTACCAAACTTTAAAAGGAGTTCAACCCAACCCCAGTCAATTTGTAACATTCTAATGTTAATGATACAATTTGTGCTTTTAAACCATTTCCATTTTACATATAATTAATCATTATGAAATATCTGGTCCATAACTATATGATTGATTACGGGGATTTTACCACAATCATGCCTAAGTAAGTTGATGATATACTTGGCTTAAATTATAGCCCTATTAAAAAAGGTGTTTTTTTTTTCCAGCTATATGGTACTACTTTAAAAATGTTGGGTGTCATAAAAACCTTAATCTAACCCTACGTGATTTCCCCAATATTAGTATCCCTCAATATATTTCATTCATAGCCTTCCCCTTGTCTTTTACTTGTGTTTGTCCAAAATTTTAATGTAAAATCACATAGGTATATATCATATGATTAGTCTCACATGTGTCTTACAACTATGTATGGCACTAGAATCACAACAAATGTTGAACAAATTACCACATTCCATGTGGAAGCATATGATCTAAAGCCCACTATGATGAATTATGTCGTAACCTTTGAATTTTAGGAAGTAAAAGTTGACCTTGAACCTTTTGAAGTGAGAGCTAAAATTCTTGATGAACAAATTCATGAATGGGACAAATAATTATAGAGTTATGATCCTTATGAGGAATTTGAGGAGACTAGACTTGGAAAATATTGTCTAATGAAAGAGGAAAATTTTATCCCTAACCAGCAGAAATAAGAGAATAACTCAAATTGGTTATGCAAAATATTTTTGACATCTCAAAGTATAAATATAAATTTGGTGTAGGTGTTATCTTATCTTCTCCAAAGGAAGAGAAATTATTTTCTCATAGGTTGTAGTTAAACGTTATGATCAATGTTGTTGAATATGAGGCCCTTATTCAAGGTCTAATAATTAATAAAGGAAAGGGCTCCAGAAGATGATGATATTTGGGGATGTTGAGCTAATTATTCAACAAGTAAGGTCACAATTCCTATCAAAGAATCCTATAAATATACATTTTGGGGCATCCTAGAACATTTTTACACAATCAATTTTTAAGTTGTCGCAAGATAACAAAATGTAGATGTTAATAGGATGGATTTTATAAGAGATCATTTTAATCCGTTTGTCACTTGGATCACGCACCCACTAAATCATTAAATGATCTAGTACAAAATAGGGACATCCCCAAGGTGTGGAACCATGGCTCCTTGGGATAAACCTCCAGAGAAGGCCGACTTCCTTATAAACTATGTGCATCTAATATAAGATCAAGTTGCAAAACCAATGATGCTGAAAATAAACTATATTATCTAACATTTCGAGAAAAAGGGGAGAGAGGAAACTAAAAATGATTGAAAAAGGTGATGCACCAATATTTTGAATGACAAACTATCAAATTTAATAAGCACGTGATATTTAATAAAATGATAATGGCTTGCAAAATTTTCTACCTTTGCTCATAAACAATATTTATTTATATGAAAGTAAAACCTAATAATAACGGAAGGGATTCAATTTAATTCCACAACTTATTATCAATAATATTTATAATGCATAACATGAAACTTAATACATGAGTAAACATTGGATAAATTAATATTAATATGGAGGTAAAAATATTATCAAATACTAGGAACTAAAACATTCACAAGTATAAAATGAAACACAAAAGTACATATCTTATTAAAGCAAAAGAAGGATAAATATCAGCCATGTTTATAATATTGAGGCTTAAGCACGTACACAAGTTCTCAAAAATGGTAGAGCCTCCTTATACAAAATTATCAAAAGTCTCACACTACATAATGCATCCTATTTTTTTATAGATTAAGAAGGTTGAAAAATTATAACCACCCTCCTTGAATGTTACATACTAAAAATAGGATGCATTAATGTTTTTGAAATAGTCTCCCACCAAACTATACGAGTAGTTGTGCATCTTTGACCTAGTCAAACCTTTAACTCAAATGGTGCACCATGGCTGGAGACTATGAAAAATGGTAGTGAAGAGTTAACTTGGACTCATGTTACACAAATGCTATCTCCTCGTGCTTGGATTAGTCTTGTTGTTTGTTTGGTCTATGTCGATTTCCTCCTTTTCTTCTTCAACCTATGTTTATTGGTCTTGTGTGGTTGCGAGTTGGGTTTCAAGACTCATATATGAGGTTGTGGCTCCTCATCTTCCACGAGTGTCTCAAACACTTCACAAGCCATCACTCTTCTCCACTGTAGTGTTGATTCAATCTCCCTCTCTCACACTTCATTATAATTGATTCATCTCTCTTCTCTTTGCCTTTCCTTCACTAGGGCCACCATCCTTCTCTACACCTGCTTCTACCCCTGCACACAGTGGGTACTTAGCTATCCATAGGTAATATTTCCAATCCCAATTATATCATAAATATCTTGATAGCTAAAGGGAGCACTTGTAAATAAAATCTCCTTGGTCCATGTAAAAAAATAACTCATATTCATCCAAGAAATAATATGTAGAGATTGTGTAATCCAACATATAATTGTGAAAAAAACCTACCCACAAACAATCTACAACTAGAGTCCACTCCTCATTTACATTAGAGAGCATTTGATAATCTTCCTTTTCATAAGATCTTGTTCTTGGGAGAGAAAATTTTGTGTGATGAGTATCTTTACCAAAAACTGATACAACTCTACTAGAAAGAAGCTGTAAAAACATCACATACAAAGCAGATCATACAAATTATCTTCAACCCACTTGTGTGCATTAAAATCAAGCTCAGTGTTATACCTATTTGTAAAATTATCTTGGTCATCTTCTATCCATGATTCATTACTCTCCAAAGACAATCGATATGCCATCTGCATGCAACATCATGATAGAAAAATCAAAAGAGGTCTTGACATAAACCAAAATGTAGCCTTTTGTTTCACTCAATTTTTATATACGATGACACCTCATTCACACAAATATAAATGCTCACCTAAAACACATGTAGTAGTTACCAGGTCCCTCCTTTGTGATGCTTGACAGGAAGTTAACATGCATATTCATCATGTTAATTAGATAGGAAACCATTCATGCATAAATAAACATTACATCCATATCACTTTGGAAACACATATAATAAGGAAAGAACTCAATCCATATAAACCATAATCAATACTAATTGCATTGTTAAATTACCATATTCAAATTCATGAATAATCAATAGTCACCAAAATTTTCCATCATTAAATAGAAATCATTACATAAAAAAAATTGAATACATAACTAGTTGGTACAATAGTTCATAGTTCACATGTGTAAAACCCTATAATATGATGTCTATTGGCTCTGTTATAACATAACAAATCACTACATCTTTGCATACATCATATCCCTTAACATGGATACATCATAGGTATATATAGGGGTGGGGAATTCACATTACCACCCATTCACTCTCTAAAAATAGGTGTTCTCTCAAAAATATACAACATACACTACATTCCATAGATAACCATACACATAAATCTTGCATGTTTTTACAACAATTACTAATAATATATTAACCTAAAGATAATAATCATATTATTAGACTAGCACATGCATGATCCTCTCTTAGTTCCTATATGTGCTTTTATCTATGATCCATATGTTCTTTGTCCAAAAATATCCTTTGGTTGACCAAGTCATCCAAATTTCATCCTTTGCTTGGTCGACACTCCAAATCTATTTTTCTATTTTTATCCATATACTAAAGAAATTGGCTAAGTCCCAAACTTTGTCTTCTTAGGCACAAACCTCCAAATGTTGTTTCAACCTACTTGTGTGCACCCCTTCACACCTACATTACGTGCAGTGCTAAACCTCCATGTGTGGCCCATACTTGTCCATTTCACTTGCTCAACATAAATCATATATGAAGAATACCAAAAAGACATCTCCAAAACTTTTTTCATTCTTCAAAACATCCAAATCAATGGCACATTCACTATGACAATAGACAACACCATTTCCACAATCAAAACCACTTGATTATCCCTCTCAATAAGTAAGTAATTACATTCACTTTATACTTCTGATACTTGCATTTACCTCATTCAATACATCATTCCTTAATTCGATCTGCATTTCATAAACTTACTCTTGACTCTTTTAAACAGTACATTGAAAGGAATTTTGCACAAATTATCTAGTTGTACATTCTTCCATAGTCAAATTCCTCTTTTGTAGCACGTGCCCTACTTCGAGTGTTTATAATCATGCTTTTAGACTTTTTTTCTTCTATAGCAAATGTACTCTTTACAATATACTTTTATTCTCCAATGTGAACAATTTTTTCCACTATTAACAATTCTCTCACATGTTTATATTGTCCTTACATACCACTATGAATCTATTGAAGATCAAACATTTAAAACATTTTCATGCCTCTGTCTTAAGATTTCTATGGTTTTTTCCCCACCGCATGATTGCATATATGTTTGTCAGCTTTTCACAACTCACTCTTCTTTCCATTATTTCTTTATGCTAACCTTAACAAAAATTCAATAATTACTTATTACTTTGGTTCATACCAATTTATAACATTACTACCTGAAAAGGGGGCAAGTCAATTCCTACAACTTGAGGAATCTGTATTTGATTACTCTCCCTAGTTTTGTTTTTCATCGAGATCTTGATTGATGATGTACTTAATTTGGTTAAATTATACACAAACAATGAGACAAATGGTATGGTTGAACTTTTTTTGAGATCCACTTTCTTTAGTTTTCATGGAAGTTTGTATAAAAAAAGATGAAAATAATGGGTATGGAAATGGGTGCCCCATTAAAATCCCGCATGGTTTCATAAATTTTTATGTCCTCTCTATTATTTACATTTGGTAATTTGGTGTCCACTTTTTCGGCGTTACATTCCACCTTTACTCTTTCACCAGCTAGGATACCCTATTTTAATAAGACAATTTGGGTGATGACCTACCTCTGCTCTTTCAAACCTTGTATTAGTAAAACAGAGACAATTTAGTAGTATGAATGTTAATTTGTTTTTTGGTTGTTTGTTCTTCTAAGAAACTTGATTCTCTTTTTGTTCTCACTTCTCAAGTATCCCTTTGTTTGACAATATTTCTACTTGGTGTATAAATTTAGGAAAAATTTTTAAAGACACTTACACTTGATCACTACTTCCAATAAGAATGAAATGTTGGTTTTAGTTTTCTCCATTTTATTTCTTATTCTATTGGCATCATTTATCTTCCACCAACCAATGGTTATCTCATGCAAAAAATTTAAACACTCTCCTATGTATTAAAATATGGGGCATTCACTAGTCTTCTCCATTTATGTCTTGGAAAATTTATTTAGTTTTGTGATTCAAATCCTACAAGAAAATACCTCTCCAATTTGAAATCAAAGGAAAATAAATATTCATGAAGCCACTTTTCTTTCTAATATTTTTTCAAACACATGGCTTAGCAATTTCGATGCTCCCACACATCTAGTGTACATATATCTATAAGTGCACTACCCAAAAACACATCTACTTTAATCCCACTTCTAATTACATACCCATGAATCAATTTTTCATGTTGCACATAACCTACATGAACACATGATGAGAGTATGCTTGTATGAGAAAATCACACAATTATTGGTCCTAAACATAGAAGTTAGAAAGCATTCATACTAGTAATGAAATATGATTTTACTCCTACCGATTGCATCTCATGAAACACTTTGAGGGCTTCATCATAAATTTTGTATTGCACATAATCATTTATCATTTGGCATACATATCCACAAGATAATTATCCACAAATAAATTAAACTCAAATTGGCCTCTGATAAAACAATCATGAAGTGCTTTATGTTGCTCCAAACCTGAGAAGCAAACACATGCACAAATCAAAATTGTAAAATTAGATGGGCTCGATTTCAAAAGTGAAGCTTCCATATTCCTAAAAAGTGTAAACGTATCTTCAAAATTCCCATTTTGGGCATACCTAGAAATCATAGTGGTTCATTTTGTGACATCTCTATGAGGCATTTTTAAAAACAGTTTCCATGCATTCCTCATTCTCTGGCATTTTGCATACATACTCACAAGGGCACTTGTGACAACAACATTGGAGTTAATCCCACATTTAATTATGTAATTATGAACCCTATCTCCCCCTTTCATACCTTCTAAACTTCCACATTCCTTGAGAGCCATAAGGTAAATGTATTTATCGGCATGTTACAAGTTTTTTACATTTGGTTATATAGGCTAATAACTGTGTGGATGAAATTTGTATCTGGCATATCCTATAATTAATCCATTCCATAATAAAACATCTAGCCTTTCTAGTTATTCTTCATCAAGTTGACCATGTTCATGGTTATCTAATGTTTTTTCAGACAAATGCTTTAGTAGATGCATAAGAAAACATCTAGCCTTTCTAGTTAAATAATGCCTCATGGTTATCTAAACAAATGTGTTCTCAAAATTGACAAAAAATGTGTTCTCATTGACAACAATGATTATAGGATATGCACAAAATGATTTTTTCAAGGATTATCTAATCCTCTAAGCTTGTTCCATGTACCATCCTCTAATATCTCACTCATAAAAAACTCTTTCCCATTGTCTACATTTTTGATCTTGCAAAAAAGTTCGCCTATGCTATAAGAGGGTAAGAAAATCCACTCCCAGCTTCTACCAAAATTAGAGCTTTGGAACAGGGCATGGAAATCCTTGACAACATAATCAAGTGTGATTTCATGAACTGCAACAATTGTGGCATATGTGTTGTATGTGTCGGTTGAAAACATTATGGAAACATTCAAGAAAATGTAGTTGTCTGGTGTAAAGTTAGACTTTTCAATCTTTGCTTGCATTCTCGTGGCCTCACAACAATGATTGAAGGATATTCACAAAATGGATTTTGTAACGATGCTCTCAATCTCTTTGAAATAATAAAGCATTCTAAAATTTACCCTAACCATGTAAGTATTCCTTTTATTTATTAAAATCTAATAATTTCACTCTTATTAGCCATCACTGCATACACACTCATTCATAAAATACAACTTGTCATCCATTCATTTTGTTCCCTTAAATGCACTTCTTGGCATGATTTTCCATTTCATGGCTTTTCATGGCCTTGTTATGTTGAGAGGCATTTATAGTTGTATATATGGAGTGAAAGAGTTTGATGTCGTGTCTGTGAAATAAAATTAATTTTGTGTTCCGTGAAATAAAAATTGGGGCCTACTTACCTTTTTGAAAATACATACAAATACAAATGTAATTTTACTTTGCACTTAAATAACTACATAAGGAAAAACAAATACAAATATAATTTTACTTTCTGCTACAAATATAAGTTTAATTTTCACTTAAATAATTACACAAGGAAAAAAATACAAATGTAATTTTACTTGTTGCACTTAAATACATTGAAAAAAAAAAACATAAACGTAATTCATTACATAAGAAAATAACATACATAAACTAAGTATAATAAATAATAATATAGTTATTATAATAATTAATACTATCACAATAAAATTTAATATAATAAAATATAAATGTCCCCATATTTTACATATATTTCTATAAAATAGGTATACTAAGCATTCTTAATTTTAAAATAAAATAAGTATTAATAAATATAAAATTTTGTAGGTAATTAGAGAGATGCACTCTAATACTAGATAGGTATCTGCTACCCTTTTGATTCGGGCCTCATGAAATGGGGGCGGGAATAGGTATTAGGCATCATTAGGCATGGCAAAGTGCCAATCTGATTTATGATTCACCACCATGTCCACGCTTAGGCTCGGGCTCAAGGTAAAGTTATAAAAATATTTGTTGTAAGGAAGATAGGAAGTGGATTGTAACTCAACTCTTAAATGGAGGATTTAAAGTGAGGACCAGCATTGTGGATGTTGAAAGGGCCAAAACTATTCTACCCACTCACCAACCCCTTTTAAATTGTATTATTACATCTCTTTCTCCATTTGAAACAACACAATGTGACTCACTAGGTAACTAATCAATTCTCTCTCTCTCTCTCAAGTATAGGTGAAGGCATATTTGACCGAGGGCACATGACTAAGCTAAGT
This sequence comes from Taxus wallichiana var. yunnanensis, assembly GCA_018340775.1. Taxonomy (NCBI): domain Eukaryota; kingdom Viridiplantae; phylum Streptophyta; class Pinopsida; order Cupressales; family Taxaceae; genus Taxus; species Taxus wallichiana. Next base: position 189,715,785 of record CM031243.1, read on the forward strand.
GAATCCATTGGTGATTGTGAAGATATTATCCATGTTATAGGATTTTGTCCTTAATTATATTTTCGCACCATGGAAGGTATTTTTTCAACTTACATTTCCAGAAAAGAAGGAAAAATTCTATGTTGAGGTTGGGTATTAACTTGCTTAAATATTGACTCCCAATCAAAACTAGTTGTTAAATAGACCTCAACCCCAACATTTTGGAGAGGCCCCCCAAAACACAACTATATCTCTCTCATGGTGTCCAAATACCACATCTCCAAATGACTATTCAATTTCACTATGTTTCATACCCATTTCAATAAAATGTATTTTATTTTTGAAGTTTTTGTTCACTTTAAGTAATCTGTTGGAAGAATTCACATTTCGGACATTTGTAAACCCTTTCAATGACAATAGCTCATTTTTTCCTATAAATATGAAACAGTTATTGTAATAATAGTAATTCCTCTCCCAAAACTATTTTCCACAAGCAGATGATGCAGTTGTTATGGGATTTAAGAAGGTAATAACAATGCATGTAGGTTGATAATTTTTGGGACATTGAATCTGGGAGAAGCATGTCAAAGTGTTGGCATGAACAAATTTATTGTTATTAGTTCCATCCTAGTTAATGATGCAACATATGGATGGATATTAAATCCTTCTCAATATCTTTGGCTTCACACTCATAGAAAAGTTGTAATCATAAGAATACATTAGAAATTCTGGGATAACCTTTACCATCATTAGGCCAAGAAGCCTCACAAACGACCCTCCAATTTGCAATATAGTTATGGAACCATAGGTAATTTTTGGTAATTAGGAGTTCCTTTTGAAAGGAAAGGAAATAATTTGGTATAATAAATATTTTGATGACAATAGAGTTTAATTTAGCAAGATACACTTTTTGAAGGCTCTATATCATGGGACCATATTGTTTTTGAATCTCTATTATATCCAGAGGCCTCATATAAAGTTGTGTAGATTGTTTCCCAACTAAATGCTCCTAAAAATCCTCTTCAACAACTTTTTTCACTCATCAAATATGGTTCGTTAGTTTTGAGATTTTGACATAAATTTATTCACTCCCCTGTTTTAATGCTCACTTCTCACTTTCCATAAAATTGAATGTAATTCAGGTTTCCAACATGGCTTTGCACATGATTACTTGAGGATTTCCTACAATTGATTTTTCTTATCCATTTACTGAAATATTAGTATTTAGTGACATCTCCGTTTTATTCTAAATTGTACACTTACAAAGTCTACAGAGGACACTCTCTAAAATGGCTTGGACATCTTTTGCAATAGTGGAAAACCACACTTACAGGATTGCAACTTTTCCCAAAATGTTTTAACCAAAGTTACCTAACACTCCAGGATGTGGAAATGAAGGGATAGGGTTTGGCAAAAAAATCCTTGGATTTTGGGATGGTTATTAAAATAATATATAACATTATAAATATTAAAAATATATAATTAAATTCTAATTTTTTATTAATAACAGTCTATGGCAGTCCATCCACATATGTGCTCAAAAATTTATTATTTATGTATTTATAGTTCTTGATTCTTATTATGTTTGTCTTCTGATACAATCAAGTTATGTATAAATGATTTGATCTATGAATTACAATTTTATCATTTACACAAATCATTATTTTCATATAATATTATACATATAGACTTTGACATTGGTGAATGAAGCTTCAAGTGAATTTTAATTAGATTTATAGTATATACATACATTTTTTTAAAATAGAAAAGAATGAATTCCAAAAACAACTTACCCTACAAGATTACATTAGGTCCTTCCCAAATTTATTTCTTTTCCAAGTGTATTCGATCCCAATATAATGGTTTAGGTAGATTAAGGCCATCCATTACTAGATATAGAATTTTTTAAAGAAGGTGATCAATTCGTTAATCATGTGGAACCTTGAAATAGATAAATATTGGTGTTTTTCAAATAACTACATTGAAAAACTAATATTTCAATCTTTGAAATAATTTTTTTTTTTTTTTTTTTTGGGGGGTGTTGGATATGTTAGGAGGACATCCCCTACAAAAGGGGATGCTTAGAAAATATTTTAAGGGACGTCCCAGAGATGGTCCCCTCGAAATTTATTAGAAGGGAAACTTTGGCAGATGTTTTCCACTATCTCACTATCCCCAAGACGTTCCAAACACCTATTTTCGAAGGGACGTGGCCATGTGTAAATTTAGTTTTAACTAGGGAAATGGAAACCTAATACAATTTTTCCATACTTCGGGAATGTTATCTAAAGCATACAAATCAATAGTCAAAAATTCCTTCCTTATGATAAATCAAAATACAAGTGCTTGGTTATGATCTCTATGGTGAACCTTGAAGGAACTAATGGGTCACCAAGACAAATAGAAAGAAATCTAATTCTTTGTTTTCACCTAGTTAGTAGAAGTAGGATAATGCCATCAAGGACTTGAGCTTTGGAAATGATTATATATATCTAACAACAAATTGAGGTAAATTTTTTGTCTTTTAGACATTAATGTAATATGGAGGAAGAGCCAAAAATAAATTCAGTTGTCAAACATATATTCAAAAGTAGATTTTTTTTATACAATTACATTTACCATGCTACTAATCATTCAAAGGCCATAACATTTCACTTTTGACAATTAAGTACCTTTTGTTAAGAAAGCATGCAACTACTCAAAATGCAACCCTTTTCTCCAATGTATATATCTCAACACCAAAAGGAGTTAAATTAATATTTCCATCTCTTTATGAAAATCCAACAAAGTCTAAATGGTCATGGTATGCTTCACATGTAGTCTAGTTTCCTTTGTTTTTATAATGCCCATTACATTTGACTGATATGTGAAGTTGATCATGTGCAGTATGAATACTAGTAGTGACATGGAATATTTGGGAGTTGATTTTTTAAAATTGTAAACTTCAAGTTGGTAGCCCTTGTATACTCCTAATTTTTCACTTTTCATCTTTCATACTTGTTACTAGCAATTTATGTTTGCAGATAAGGTTCACTATTGTATCTATTTCCTGAGTGGGTGCCTTAAGGGGTTTTTTGGGAGTGGGAAATGTTTATTCACGTAATCATTATGAGTTAGAGATAGTACACAAAGATAATTTCACTATTTGGTCCCATCCTTAGTTTTCCTTGCATTAGGTATCCTTTTCCTCCTAGGTCTCATGCATATCATATTCATGATCTCTTGCTTTCATTCCACCATTTTACACCTTGTCCATCCTATTTCATGACCCATAACACATTTTTTTTACCTTTCATGACACATTATTTCATTTTTTCATCCTTGGTGACACAATCTCTCATGGGCAATTATGTCGGTGTTATATTTTCTCATGGTTGATGCCATTACATGCGGGTGATGTTCATACTATATATACCCTCACCTCATTTGAAATTCAAAAAAACATGAAGCTAAGAAATCCTAATGCCCATTTTCTCCTCTTTTTGTGCCATCTTTGCATATTCTCGCTTAGCTCTTGGTTCATCATGCATCTAGTTTGGATTTCATTGGACACTCTTCTTCTTAGATGATTGCTTACACTATTGGGTCATCATATAGTGATTATAGGACATGAATGGTATTCCCCTACTCCACCTAATAACGATTCTTTGTGTGTGTTTTTTCTTAGGGGAGATAGATGCATCAATGACCACCCTACAAGTATAGGTGAGTGCTCCAACCATTGATGCATAGCCTAGAATTTACTAGTAAAAGCCCAGTGTGTTGGCACATCACTCACCCTATATTGAGTGCTCACCCAAAGAATGCAAAAGGTATCTAGGCCCCTCTTTAGGGTTGTTGTTGTAGGATGTTAGCATGATGAAGACTTAATGCATTTCAGATCCATAGTTTAATATATTATTCTACAATGCATGTCCAGATCTAGATATCTAAAGGATACAGACTTAAATGATAACCATGATGAAATCAAACATGTAAGAACCAATTATACTCAAGATTAATACTTTGATTCAGCCAATACACTCCATTATATTAAACATGATAAATACATAGAATATCATTACAATAAATAATACCATAGCTTATGCGAAGCATCAGATTTGGCAGCATAACTTCATAGTAATTCAGTTCTCACACACACTACTATATTACACAAATCATTACATATTTATAAGTGTGGGGAATTTCCCTTCACCACTTACATAACTCCAAAAATAGGTCACATACTAGAAATAACCATGCGCCTTTACAATCACAACCACACATGCAAGTGTGCTAACAATATATCTCTCTAGTTAACTCTGTCAGAGTAATTCCATTTTAGCCCGCATCCATGCAAAGCGATCTTGTAGCCACTCTTCCAAAAATATCTTGTGAATGTCATGCAATTATTTCCTTGGTTTATGTGCTCGGCATGCTATCTCCAAAAATAACCCGTATACATGTGAAAACAACTAAGTCCTAAATCTTCCCTTATATTTCATGTGTGTGTTCTCCCCTATCCTTTCACACCTTTGACTGCACCCTGTTCTCTCGCATGAACCTTTTGTGTGCCTTCTACTAAGTATTCCATTTTCTACTCAACATTACCCCACACTAAATTACATTACCACCCCAAAAATGGATACTCCTTGAACAATAAAGAATAAAGTAATGGAAAGAATGTGAAAAATTTCTATAAAAAGAATAGTTATTTACTCTTCATCACCCTCTGCTTCAACTGGAAGAATGAGTTCTGGATATTCTTCCTTTATTTCTACCTCTAATGTCTACCACTCACTCAGCATGGCCTATGCCTTTTTTGGGATATTCACTGCAATAGACTCTAGTTCATCTTGTGCAATTCTCCCTTCTCATTTTGTAATACTAACATAATGTTAGTCATTGCAGACATTCTCCCTAGTAGATCCATTTTATAAGCTATAAGCTTTCCTAGTTCATCCAATCTATTCTTGTGGGGCTCTTGGGCCATTGCAAGGGCCTCACACTTTTACTTCACCACTACCAGTCTCTCCACACCCCCAATGTTTCATCCTTCATAGATTTTAGGACTTCATTTTCCTATACCATTGTCCTTATTCTAATGACTACTTCCGAACTATACATATATATTTTGGAAGCAATGTTTGATATGCTTTCTTTAGCTCCTCATGTAGAGTTTGAAGCAACCCCTCGTATGATGAAATATATCTAATTACTGCATCTTTCTTATGCACATGGTTGCCATGTCCTCATCCATCATATCTCATCCATATAACTCCTTAGGGCTCACCGTGCTCTAAAAATGGGAGTGGAAAATTTTTCTTGTGTCCTCAGCATAGCCCAAATATGGAACAATAAATTCTTCACTTGTTTGTTTACTTCCTATCCCCTTAGGAACTGGCACGCTAAGATTTGGAGCTAGATATTCATTTTTTTATTAGTATCTTGCTCTCTCTCTCCTTCCTTTACTCCTTCTCCTTCATTCTTTACATCTCCATCTTTCATTTCTTCATCCTTTGGCTCTTCCACGTCCTCTGTGGTGTAGGAGATTCAGGTGCTCTCCTCAGACTCTTCCACCTCCTTGTCTAGATTCCACTTTATCCTTATTTTCTCAGATGTCTCCTTCTATGGAGAGAGTCTTGGTGATCTTCATACTAATTGGGGAGTAGCATCTTGAGTCCTTGTTCTCCTAAAAACCCTCTTAAAGAGGTGTTCCTCAGGGTCTTCTCTAACCTCCAATTCTTCATCCCCTTCTTCTTGTGTCTAGGGTGGAGTACTTGTGCACATTAGATTCTATCTTGTCTAGGGCTTCCTTCATCCCTTATGCACCAATATAACACTGTGTTTGTGCTCTTCCTTCTCATCATCTACTTCTACAGTTTCAGTGGGATTTGGGGCTGGTACATTCTCTACTATGTGCTTTCCCTTAGGCGGCCCTAGGAGTGTAAACTTGTTCTCCACATATTTTTTTCCCTCCAACTTGGGCTTGAGCTAAAGGTAGATAAGTGTGGCCCCACTATCTCCAATTTCCAAACTCATGGGATTCATACTTATCATGTCTGAAATCAGCCTCTCTATGTAGGTGGTCTTCCCTGGATAGACATAGGTCTTGTGCAGTATGTGGTAGTCACAGTCTACCTTGTCTACAAAAAATGTTCAGGCATCACACATTGTTGAACCGATGGACCACTGCCTAGAAGTAACATGTTGTGAAGGCATATGGAAGCTTACACCAAGGGCTCTAAGTACCATCCTTCATCACAAACCATGTGATGTAAAAGTGTTGATACACTATGAACTGACTACCTTGCCCACCACCAAGGTAAATCCTTGGGGATGTGCCACTCCTCTTCAAAATCCATGTGGAGCCTGTCATACCACATCTCCACCCTCTACTTGAACAGCCCACTCATTGACCCTTCACATAAGTACTTCTCAAACCTTTCTACCAGGGACTTGTTCTACATGGGGTACTCCCAATTTTGTTCTTTGGCCCATCAGGCACCCCGATCTCCAAAAATACTAAGGATAATAGGACAGATGCCAAAATTGATTTTCTCACTTGTGCACACTTCCTCGATGATTGTGTCCACAATGTAGCCCACTATGTTGTATATTGTTCCTGTGACATTTTCCTTGCAATGTGTAGCCACATTGTGTTCACTTGGGACCATCTCTCTTGGTCATTTAACTTGGTGACCAGATGTGTAACTAGCATGTACCACTAGATACTTCTTCATTTTATCTATATCCATTCCGTGTGGACCTTTTGTGTATCCTAACACCTTATGTGTCTCCAAGATGGTTGATTTATCTAGAAGGTCACCATTTAGGTCTACTCCTGTGCCCCTTAATCTTGTTATAGTTTAAATTAGGGTGGTTATAATCCTTACCATGCATATGGAAAAAATAAAAGAAATCCTCATGTACCCTACTCATTAGCCATTGGTACAAAGGCTCATACTTGCCAAAATAGGGAAGCTCGTATAACTGGTAAACTCCAATCTACTTCAACAAATTCTCTCCCTACATCATCATACATGGCATATCCTTGGATGTGCACTTGTTTGTCTTTGTATTCAATAGTGTGTCCAATTCCTTTTTGTTTATCTCGATGTGTGGTGGTTGTAGTCACTTATCTTGCATTTGTGGACATGAGAGTCCCATTCTTGTCCCACTATTATGCCTTTCTGGGTATTGCATTTCTAAAAAATTACTCTCGGGAGAAATTTCAACCTCCACTTCCACCTTCTTCTTCCCTTTTTCTCCTACGACAGGTGCTTTCTTTGGTGCCATCTATAAATCACAATGTTCTTTCCTCAAATGCTCATTTTCTAACTTCTGCAACATGTGAACCTCAAACCCTAGCTCGAATCTACATGCCCTAGTTGAAAAATATGTGCCTAGCTCTTTTGAATGCTCTACTTCACTCAAACCCTTCACCAATGGGGACGTAAGCTTCTCCTACACACAAATCTACTTCTCACGTTTGGTTTCACACTCTTCACACCTCAATACTCTTCGCTCAACTTGGTCACACTTAGCTCTTTCAAATTTTTGTGATTTACAACTGGTAAGAATGAACTTGTATCCCTCCCTTATATAGATTTTCAAAAATTTGGTGCATTTATTACTCCTTCACCTACCAACATTCCTCATTAATTGACCCTTTTCACATTTTTTCACGTGGTACATCTTCATGCCTCAGTTATAACCTTTTAGCGTGCCTTCCTACCTTCTAGCTACAAGATTCTCTTCAGTGCTTTTATGCACCTGAGTACCTCATCACTGTGCCTTCTCCTGGTAGTCTCCATGGCTACACTTACCTCACATTATATTGTTCCTTCATTTATCTCCATCCATGGTCCTCATTTGGAAGCAATATTCTTTTCACCAACTCTTCAAACTTTGAATAACACCTGTAGCATTTTTGTTCCTTTATGTGTACCTATTTCTCAACAACCACCCCACACAAATAGTATGTGCATTCCTCTGTGCATAAAAATACTGCAAATGGTAATTAGCTTCTAGGTGCACAAAACACGCTTATTTCACAAAACAACAACTAAATTTACAAAGCATAGCGATGAAGAAGGAAATACATTAAGGGAATACATAATTGAAAACCTAATCTAAATGGAAATATTGCCTTATTACAAACACCAAGAAGACTTATTTATAGTAGGGCTTTAGCCTACTCCCATTGAAGTAACTAGGTAACCATATTCCATCAAGCATTTCTAACTAAAAGCTCTTATTTTAAGTATGTGAGTGATAATATATGGTCCTAACCAATGTACTTTGAGTTTTCCTAGATGGCACATAAAACTTAGAATCATAGAGAAGCACCATCTGTCCTATCTCAAGCTTTTTTTCCCTAATGTGCCTATCATGCCATGCTTTCTACCTTGCTTTCTCTTTCTTCTAACTCCATGTGTAATTTCTCATAGCTCATCCAACTTAATGAACTTGTCAATCCATTCTTCTAATACTTTCTCATCAGTAACCTCCAAAGACACAAATACACAAAGAAGGTAACATGAATTCCATAGGAAGAATTACTTCTGCCAAACACCAATTGAAAAGGTGTGGCCTTGTTTAGCCACTTGTATGTTGTTATATACACCCAAAGTACTACAGAAACTTTATCATCCCAATCCTTCCTTCCAACATCACAATTTTTTTCAATGTCTGCTCAAAATCTTGTTGAAAGCCTCAATAGTCCCATTTTCCTGAGGATGATATGGTGTAGTCTTATGGTGTGCAATCATGAATTCATCCAATAAAATTCTGATTGTCTCATTCAAAAAATGTGTGCCCTATCACTGGTCAAAATCAAAGGACATCCATACCTTGTAATAATATTTTCCCATAAAAACCTGGTTGTTGTAGCCATTGTACAATCCTTTGTAGGTGTTGCTTCTTCCCACCTTTTCAGATAGTTTATGCAAGTGATGATATAGCGTGATCCAGTCCTACGCGGTGGGTGAAATAGGACCCACAAAATCTATAGCCCATTTCTCAAATGGTTCTACACTAGTAATAGGTCTTAGAGGCATTTCATCTCATTGACCTAGTTTCCCAAGGCACTGATAGTGATCACAAGCCTTGCAATATGCCTTACAATCTTTATACAGGGTCTCCCACCATAATCCAGTGAGTAGAATCTTATGCATAGTGGCATCACCTACATAGTGGCCACCTACAATACCACCATGAGCTTCCTCCATGATATATGTGTGCTCATGTTCTAGTACACAACAACGCAATACTTCATCCCCTAACTTGTATAGGTCACTACTAATCAACATATAGGGTGTCGCGTGTATAGCAAGTTGTTTCTTCTCTAAGGATTTCATTCCTTCTAGTGTCATACCTATTCATAGAAAGACAAAATGTCCTCTAATTCTATGGTGCTCATTGTAACCTATATAACTGTGCATCGGGCATGGTATCTTCAATTTCCATGTGCTTCTTCTCCTGACTATATTTTAGATAAATGGTTTGTCCAAAATTACTTTTCCCTAGTTTTACCACAATTGTGAAATCAAATTCTTGAAATAAGAGTACCCATCTGCATATGCACCCCTATAAAATGGGCTTGTTCACCAAATACTTCAATGCCATGTGATCTATATAAAATAAAAATGGTGTAGCTAACAAGTACTATTAGAATTTATGTAGTGCATAGATCATTGACAAAGCTTCATGCTCTGTAGTTGTGTAATTCTTCTCTACAGAGTCAAATTTCTACTAGCAAAATAGATAGGATGATCTATAATACCTTCTCTGGATGAGCCAACACCATGCCAATGGCCATGCTAGAGGCATCCACATGTACATGAAATGGTTGGTCCCATGAAGGAAAGCATAAATAGGTGTAGGTAGTAAGTTTCTCCTTTAATGTCTCAAATGCATGTTATTGTGGTTCTCCCCAGTAGAACATACCTTTTCCTTTTAGTAACTCCTCTAAAGGTGCGAAACCTTGGCATACCCCTTTATGAATTTTCTATAATACCTCATGTGACCCAAGAATCCATGTGCACCTCACTTTGACTGGTAGGCTCTTTTAGGCCGATAATGACTACAACCTTAGTTGGATCAACCAACAAACCTTCCTTGCAGATTATGTGTCCTAATAGTATTCCAAATGGTGTAGAAAATATGCACTTCTTGATGTTCAAAGAGATACTCAATTGTCTACATCTTTCAAACATTAAGCGTGTAGATTGTCACAATGATCCTTAACAAGTCCATACACCATTGTCCAATCATCTAAATAAACCTACAAGAAGTTGTGAATAAAATCTTTGAACTCCTAAACAACTATGCATGAAAATACAACAAACACATTTTTTTCAGACCAAAAGGCATCACAATATAGGCAAATTTTCCCCATTCAGTAGTAAAAGTAGTCTTTTCCTGATCCTCCTGGGCAATCCTAACCTGATGATACCTAGAGAATCCATCTGTAAATGAATAGATTTCATGCCCTACAACACCTTCTAGTATTTCCTCGGTGAATGGCGTAGGAAAGGGATCAGTCACACATGCAACATTCAGCTCCTGTAGTCCACATAGATCCTAATCCGACCATCCTTCTTGATACTTGATCACCATTGGACTAACCCATTCGACTCATCCAGGGGTTTGATGATTCCATAATTCAACATTTTTCAATCTCTTCTTTGAATTTTTCACAAAGTTGGGGTTCATCCTATAGGGTCTCTTTCTGACTGGGTGCACACCCTCTTTAAGATTTATCTTCATCTCTCCTAATGATTTATGCACGCCTTTAAGTTCATGGTACCCCCAAGGGAATAAGTCCTGATAATCCCATAGTAACTCAATGATTTTTTCCACTTCAGATTTAGACCAATAGTCTCCAATTATGGCCTCCTTAGGCTCAACATCTAATCCAATATTCACTTTCTTTGTCTTCATAGGTTCATGATAGGTGTACCCGTGTGGTCTTATTTGCACTTTGTCCAACACCTCACACCTACCTGTTGAATGGTCTACATCCATATTTTCTACTTCTTCATCATTCACTAAGTAGACCATTTTTCCTTTTTTTCTTTCTCAAGGCAAGCATGCTTTGAGTAGTGTGGCATCGGCCTCTGTTTCTTTCAACAAAACACGCTCCTGAGTCTCCTTCATCAAATAACTCTGAATGAGTTCTTCCACCTTGGCACTATCCCCCATAGTTAAGCACTTTATAACCTTTAATGCTTCTTCTACCGAGAGGTTTAGTAGAGAAGAATTCAAACATCTAGATCATTCCTGTAATTAAATCCTACCAATTTCTAGTCTCTCTATGGAGTTCTACATATACATACCAAACATGTGCATAGCCTTGTAAAGTGGAATAAAATTTGTGCACCCAGAGTGAAGGTGGTAAAGCTTCCTGCCCCTCTATGTCAGAGTCTCTCACACTACTTGAAATGTGGTGTTAAACAAGTTGATTACCATGATAAGTGCAGATTTGAGTAGGTGCATTGCTCTAAAGAACCTAGTAGCAAGAGCAATCCTAATTTCATTCCATCCTACAAGATTATCCTTGTGAACCACCCACCAGGTGTGTTGTTGTCCCACATAGGGTATATGCTAGCATATTCCTTCTCTCTAACTAGTCTATCCATTGTTCCTCCATGGCGTACAAGAACACCATAGGGTCTCCTTCTCTAGTGTAATGAGGTACCGAGTTGTTACCTATTCTCCTTATACAACGTGGTCTATTGTCCCTAGAAAATATACTCTTTACTTCACGCCCTACCAACTCATAAGTGTTATGAGCCCAATTATCACAAGAAACACTTGTAGTATCACTAATAGACTATGTGCATCCTCCCACTGAAGTATTCCTTCTTTAGATGGCTCAAGCACCTCTTGGGTCTCGGATGGCACATACATAAATCCTATTCAGGTCTTCCTCACTCAAGGGCTCAACATAGGGTGCATATTTTCCATCTGTTAAAGGGATAATAACTCTTTCCTCCTTGTTTTCAAAGCTGATATAACCCTTGTTGAACCAAATATCAGCATTATTTGCATAGCACCAAGGATGCCCTAGTAGAGATAGGAAGCTATCTTCCTATGCCAACACTAAAACCTCAAAATCTCCAATGAACTTGGCTCCTTGTATGGTAATGGATGCATCTTTTAAAACTCTGATGGGAGTGGCCTTAGTCCAGTTAGCCATGAACAATACATTAGAGGATGACTTAATGGAGGTCTCCCCATTTGTACCCATGCATCTAAAGTAAGAACATTGACTTCCATGCATGCCTATATCAATCAATATATTACTCAAAATCCACCCATCCACAACAACATTCAGAGTGATTTCCTTGTCATAATCTAGGCTATGAGGGGGAAGATTTGCATGCAGAGATCTTCATCCAGTCTCAATACTTACACGTGGAGTGTTTCCTTTAACCAATTCCCTAACAGTGGAATGATATTCTCCTGGCACAACATCTTACACACTTCTTTCAAGTCATCCATATCAGTTTTGACCATCTTTGTTGCTTTCTTTTGCTCCATCTTCCATGATTGCTCCTTTAAATATTGTATTTCACCCTAAATATTTCTAGTACCTCCATGGTTTCCTGATAAACCTCCTTCTATGGGTAGGATCTGGGTACCATGCATGTAGAACCTTCCTCCTTAGTGATGGTAGGCTTCTACTGTAATGCTTCTTTGGCGTGCGCCCACTTCAACATGGGTAGTGATCTTTACTTGCAATGCCTCAGATTCTAGTTCCAACTTAGGCATCCATTGATTTTCCACAGCGCGTTGTATCCTAACCATCCTTGTACCTTTTTTTCTTGTTTATGCTACTTACTAAGATGCTCATACAAGTCTAGGGCATTCCTCATAACTATGATTCTTTCCATAGAAAGAACATGTAATATTCTAGGACATTCATGCCTATAGTGGTCAGGAGATCCACATGTATAACATGTTCCATGAGGGAACTCACCTCATCCACCACCACACCTCATCCTCCAATCCACCATGGTATCCTCGACCTCTACCATGACCTCCTTCAAAACTCCCTTCATTCCAATCATAGCGTGCTTGATTGTGATCCTAATCCTGATGCTCATTCTTTCCTTTAGAGTTATCTAAAACTCTATCTATCATACACCAATATCTATATAGCATCATGGATCTGACCAATCAACTAGAAATCTTCCATGTCATGAGTCATGGACTTGCAAATTTTATAGTAGCATGAGACATTCTTCCTTATCATGCATTGTAATAATGGGCAGCAACTAACATCATGGTTTAAATGGCATATCTCATAGTCTAACAACAATGAGCATACTTGATCTATGGGGAAAACTATCCTTTGTGTGACCTTCCACTTCACAATCTATGCACCAAATCCCCATGTGCACATCTCATGTGCTAAATTTTCGATAGCTTCTCCAATTGCTTCACCATAGCTATGATCTATGCTTCTAAAATGGGCTCACCCCAATGTCTATACTTCCAACTACCTCAATGCATGTAAGGTTGCTTCAAGTGCTTCATGCGGATCAGTGTATGTCTTATGTGATAGTTCCCTTCTAAAAGGTGTAATCAGACCTCCAACAAACCATTGTGCATGTTGGCTTGCATGAATATCATAAGAAAGTTTAGATAACAACATTTTTGAAATGAGCATCATACTCTCTGACACTCTCAGTAGTGCCTTGCTTAATATCCTTGAGCACACTTATACTCTTCTTCTCAAACTTAGGGATGTGAAACTCTTTAAGGAAAACATATTTTAAAGTTGTATAGTCTACGCAAGTCTGATTAGGGTCAAAATTTCTATACCAAGTGTGCGCATGCCCTTATAACATAGTGGTAAATTGACTTTCCCTGCACTCAGAAGCTATGATTCCTTTTACACGCCACAATATTTCACACATGTGCACGTGTTCAATAACATCTTCTATGCCCCTATACTCTGGAAGATGAAGATACATCTCCATGTAAATATTTTGGGGTTGGTGTGGACCTTGCCCACCTGATCTAGAACCTCATGTGTTTCCTCTACCTCCACAAACCACCAGATCCACCGAAACTAGAACCACCTATACCTCCTGATCCTAAACTGTAGCCAGAGTCGGACCAGAATATGTACTCCCTGTGTCCCAATAATAGTACTGAACTACACCCCTATGGTCTATGAAGTGTTACTACTCCCAGAAGAGAGTCCAAAATTTTGCCTAATTTTGTGTGTAGAAGATACACTTGAAAAGGTACCCCAAACAATAATGAAGATGTTTGTGTTGTCATCGATGTGCTTTTTATATGACTTACTCCTACTCTCCCACTACCTAAATTAGCTTGTTGACTATTTGTTATACTAAATACTAGAAGACCAAGCGCAAGGGCAAGGTTTCTAGGTAGACTTCAGATGCATGCACCTATGGCCCAGGTCATCTCTGCTGGCACACTTCTATGTGAGGCCGAGGGGGTTCCTTGTCATACTTTCCCAAATGGGGGAGTTCCTAATGCTCGGTTCCACGTCTTCTGCACGTGAACTTCAAATCCTTCTCGAGCCATCTCTCTCCTCAATCACCATTCACTCCACAATGTCATGTTGCTTCTCTATCTCCCTCTCACACACCTGCCTCATTGTACTTAAGCCACCTTTCTTCTCTCTACCTCTCTTCTCGCTAGGTCTACCATCTTTCACCAAACCTACTCCCTACCCCTATGCGTGTGGTGGGGTTTAGTTAGCCATTGGTTTACTCTCCAAGTTTAGGGTTACCATCAAGATTTTGATTCCACTAAAATGCCTTGTAGGTAAGTTCCCTGGGATATCGTAAAAATTGGAATTATGCTACCTCTGGGAAAGAATAAGTGGAAATTGAGTACTCCATAATATATTTGTTTAGAACACCATGAAACCAAGTATCCACAACGCATGTGTCCAAATTAGATCAACATCATAGAGGGCCTAAAATTCTTCCTACATCCAAACAAGTGTGTGATACCTCCAATTCCTTTTAGATGCATAAGCAATCAGCCACTCATACAACTCTACTAGAAAAATAGCAAAGAATCTCTCATACAAACTATCATACAGATTTTGTTCCACCCATGTGTGTGCATTAAACTCAGATCCGGTGTTGAACCTCCATGCGTATTATTCTTCTAGGTCATGTATCCACTCCTCAACACTTGCTAGGGTCAACCAATATGTCTTCATCATGAACCATCCTAAAAACAACTAAAAAGAGGTCTCGGCAATGGAACCAATGATGCAGCCTAGAATTTACCAGTAAAAGCCCAAGCATGCTAGCACATCACTCAACCTAGACTAGTGCTCACCCAAGCACACAAAGGTACCAGGCCCCTCTTTAGGGTTTTTGTTGTAGGATGTTAGCATGATGAAGACTTAATGCATTCATATCCATAATTAATATATCATTCTACAATGCATGTTTAGATCTATATCTAAAGAATAACAGACTTAAATGATAACCATGATGAAATCAAACATGCAAGAACCAATTATACTCAGGATTAATACTTTGATTCAGCCAATACACTCCATTATATTAAACATGATAAATACACAGAATCTCATTACAATAGATAATACCATAGCTTATGCATGCATCGATTTGTAAAGCATAACTTCACAATAATTCATTTCTCACACACACTCTCTATATTACACAGATCATTACATATTTATAAGGGTGGGGACTTTCCCTTCACCACTTACATAACTCCAAAAATAGGTCACATGCTTGAAATAGCCATGTGCCTTTACAATCATAGCCACACATGTAAGTGTGCTAACAATAGATCTCTCCTAGTTAACTATCAGTAGCAATTCTATCTTTAGCCTGCATCCATGTAAAGTGCTTTATAGCCACTCTTCCAAAAATATCTTGTGTGTGTCATGCAAGTCTTTTCCCAGTTTATGTTCTCGCATGCTATCTCAAAAATAGCCTCGTGCGTGTTGTGCAAGTCTTTTCTTATGTGCTCAACATGTTATCTCCAAAAATAGCTCATAAATGTGAAAATAGCTAAGTCCCAAATCTACCCTTATATTTCATGCGTGTGTTCTCCCCTATCCTTTCACACCTTTGATTGTGCCATGTTCTCTTGCGTGAACCTTTTGTGTTCCTTCTACTAAGTATTCCACTTTGTTTGCTCAACAACCATTCTTTGTCACTTTGCATAGATTAGTTCATTTCTTGTTATCCCAAATTTACACCCCCCAGGGTAAAATTTGGATGACTTATATTTTTAAATGGACTTAGCCATTTTTGGGGGAGGGGGAGGGTAAAATACATTAGAAGATTGTCAAGTTCCACATCTCAAAAGCATCGGTCATTGACATTTGAAAAACCGTGGGAGATTGTAAGTTAGTATTCCACGGGATCTCCTAACCCACAAAACAAAGGAGCATCGGTCCAAGAATTAGGTGGGTTTAATTAAACCTGTGGGAAGAAATAAAATCCACAATCAATCAAAGACCAACACATAGTAGGATTCTAAGGCTCATAATTGATTTTGAGCTCTAACATACGTCAAGCCCTAGAATGAGTTGCATTCCATTTTGGGCTCAGGTTTGGTCATCGAAGTCAAAGAACATGTGCTAGGTGAAATAAATGACATGTGTCAAAAGATCAATGGCTAATCGCTGGGGGACATGTGTCATCATTATGGCCAACTTCAAGTAGATGAGCTTTTGTGGATGTAAAGTCTATAAAATGAACTATAATTTAAAGTTCATTGAGGCTAGGTAGGTTTGAAAATTCAAGGTGAACACATGGAAATGTTTTGATAAGGCCAAAATTTTCTAACTCCTAAGGGAAAAGGTTGTAACATGAAGGTATAACCAATTAAAAGTAAATGTGAAGCAGAAGGAATAACACTGCAAGGTTGGTGGAGCCTTCTTATTGACTTACACTTCACATAGTTATCAATCAAGACTATTAAAGGACTAACATTACAAAGGATGTGGAGTGTTCTTATTGGTTGGTGTTTTGCAGTATGACAAAGGGCTATAAAAGGAGGTATATTGTGAAGGTACGTGGAACTCTTTTATTGGTTTATGCTTCGCAATGCTTAATGGAGATTTCATGAGGCTTGATCCCTTATCTAATGAAAGGTGAACACATGGAAAGGACAAGACAATGTACACGTAATCAAAAGCAATTTCCTAAGAAAATAAAATACTGCCACTTGTCATTCTCTCGCTCATCTTGACTTGTAAATTTTCGATGGCTATATCTTTCACTATACAACTCCAAATTACACAAAATTGGTACCGTTGGAAAGGTATCCTCTATCCCCTTCAATTTGGAATTATTAGAATTATGAATTGATGGATTTTAATGGGAGAAAAGGGGGAAAATGTATTCAACATTTAAGATGTGGTTTTAGGTAGCTCAATAACTAGATTTTGACAAGATATGGTGCCTTGGTTTCGCAACAAGTAAACCGACATGGGGAATGGGATCGATGGGGTGCCCATCATTGTGTCCAGTTTTTAATGCATCATGTTGGTAGATGAAATTTGGAATTTGAGGTTTTCCCCAATTTTCCCTCTTCTCTCTCTCTCTCTCTCATTTCTATATATTGTAAAGAGAGACTCATGTAATGTTGAACATTTTGGTAATGCTTGTGCATGCTTTTTAAGTGTTGAATATGTGTATCTGAGCTGTAAGCCTCAAATTTTAGCTTCTGCATGATGAAATTTTCCTCTTACCTCCATTATAATGTATTGTGCATCCTTTAAAGCAATAAAATACTTGTTTTCTGGCTACTTTTGTACCTAGTTGTGTTGTATTGCCTTTTCCTTTCCTTTTCATTACATTTACAAGTATTTTGTGCATCTTTTATTCTCTTTGCAGGATCTGACCTTTTGTGTTTCATGGATATGGTGGTTTCAATATTGTATTAGACTATGACACTTACGTTTTCCTCTCTTTCACTATTTTTTCTCATCCTCCCTCATTTGAGAGTGTCTCTCCACCCTTCTCTCTGGTGTTATCACCTTTGTTAGTTTAGGATTTCTATTTTAATGAACCCTTTTCTTCCCTTGGTCCTTTGGATTGTTAGAATAGGAGTAGATAACTACATTTCCTTTCTTAGGAGTAGTATATGATTAGGATTTAGGTAGAGGAACCAGCATTCTCTAGAGGTTTGTCTCAACAGTAAGGTCCCACACTTAGAGACAATTTTAACAATAAAATACAATAGTAAAATTGTTAGAGTAGGTATTTACCTTACACTGTTCAGAGGTACAATTTTAATCAACAAAATCTTATTTATATACAACTAGTTGTTAGGTATAGTTCTTTCCTTTATCTATGGTATTGAAATTATCGGTATTGACTAGATCCTTGATGTCTAGTTCTCTCCTAAATAACTAGTTTTTATGGCTTGTCTTAAATTGCTCACTAAACAACACCACATGTGATCTAATAGAGAAGATCAAAATCACATAAGACACTTACACAAAAATTGACACAAATAGACGACAACATAACACCATATGCATGCGTTGATGCCACAATTTCCCTAATGAAAAATACTTGCAAAATGACCCAACCACAAAAAGGACCCAAGGATTAACAAGTCCACAACACATTATTACCATGGTTACATCTTAGTTATAATTAAAAAATCTAGAGAATTTATCGCGCAAGGATAAATTTTCCTTTTCCACCTACATATTCTTAATTTCATTTAATATTCAACTTATAATATGATCATTAATTTGGCTCTTTCTTCCTTAAAATAATATCCATACCTAAATAATTATCTGACATATTTCAAACACATACAAAATTCCAATGCTCTTGTTATTATGTTAAGCTTCTTCTTCTCAAAAAAATTATTTGATGTTTAAACTTTACCCTTATTACATAAGGGGAACTAACGTGAAGTCTAGGAAGAATCGTAGGATTTAAAGGAGATTTAGATTCAAGATACCTCTTCCCATAAACATCCTTCATTACTTGTACCTTTATTTTCTTGTTATAGTTGATATAGTTCAATAACTTGTTTGAGTCATTTCAACATTTCCAATTCATGAGACTTTATTTAGATATATATATTTAAGAACTTATGTTTGCTCAAAATTTTGATCTCACCAAGAGCAATTCATATTTTTTTAACAACATGAGAATGCCTAATTAAGTTATAAGGACTTCAAGTATGACATTATTCATAACCAAAATTTCATTAACTCTCATAATCGTTACACTTACGTCGTACTTTGGTCTCACTCTTGGCCTCACTATTGATGTTTTTTAGAAAAATTGTAATTCAAATAACACAACTTACACTTAAGGATTAATTACTTCAAGGAGTGGTGCCCTACACAAAACAAATCATTTCATCACTCTTAGACACTCTATTAAATGTATATTACAAGTGAGACAACCCAACAACTATATGCTTTTCAAATTCCTTCCAATACCCTTAAGAACTATTTAACAAAAGGATTCGTGTGTGGGGGAAACTACACCCTACGAGTAACACATGGTAATTCACTACTACACACCAAGGGACACATTTATCTAAGAGGGACATAAGGGGTTCAAATGAAAAATTTATAAAATGTACATGTTCAAAAGCCTTCTAAAGAAATATTTATAATCATAGGTAACAATACATCAAATATCCTTTGTCCATCAACATCATGAGAGGTCACTTGATCTATTACATTTGTTAGTGATCGAGGATCTCTACACACTACCGTAAGATAAAATTAGAGTAATCAAATGTCCATGTCTTACAAAGCCTTTGTGCCACTTGAGGTATTCCAAGACTACATTTGCTCTCACTTTCATTTAAAAATTAGCTTATAAAGAGTTTCATTAGGTTTGGTTCGTTTATTTGAATGAAAATAAAAATATATCACTCAATTGTTAATTTGAATTATCTTAACATGTACACATTTTAAGTTTTGATTCTATGATGACAAACTATGTTTTCTCAATCATTTGTTCTAACATGGATCAATTCACATCCACTTTAACATCATAAGAAATATTTATTATGTTGAAAGTAATCTCCATGGCACTTAAAATTATTAGGTCGACATCACAAGGGTACGTTCTCAAATAAGGTCAAGTTGTAAATTTTCCTTTACAATTAAAAAACTTAATAGTGCATTAATGCATAACCTAATTGTCCTATCCCAACCATTGTTCATTATATTTCACTTCTAATATTGTTTAGTCTCTAAAACAACCATGAGATTTCAAGATCAACATGTTATCTTGTATGCCACTAAAGTGACGTTATGCCTCGCAACAAGGCATCTTACACACTTTCATACCCACATGAATGCTCTTAACTAGGTTCCTAGGGAGGAACACATAAACACATACGATACCTCTAGTTCTCTAGGACTACGAAAGATGTTTGGATCCAACATAACTCAAGGCTTACCGTAGAGGATCATTCAATTCAAAAAGGTAAATATTTCAAGCTATAATTTTGTTTTATCGTTTCCCACTCAAAAATAAAAATACACAAATGTAAGTTGATATTTTTCTTTGAAGATTAAGTGATTTCCTTGGTCAATGCAACACTATCGATAGGTAAAAACACACCATTTTAAATTATTACCAACAATTTTACTGGAAAGATCATATCCAAAATTATGATGGCACAAAAAATTTAATTGACAATGTTCCAGTTTCATCTCCTATACTTATTTTGACACTAAAAGAAAGGATTCTTTAACATAGTTTTCTAAAGAAACATTATACAATCAACTTCATTTACTTAACAGAATATACACAATTACAACTAAGAGTAACATTCGATAAATAGGCAAAAGTACAACTACATATGAAATAGTACATTTTCCCAATATGCAACACTATCATATACATCATGGAAATAATGAAAATAATACATTTTATTCATAACAATATCATTAAAATTTGCTAAACAATTACATTACCTTCAAAATGCATGCTAATAAAAGACACAAGTTTTGTTTTACTTCTCCTATTGTTTGGGTATCTGCAACCACTACATGATCTATCTTAGAAATGGTATGGAAATCCCCTACACTCAAGCATAAATCCACACATTCATCATTTCAAACAATTTCAAAAATAGAAGAGAGATGGAGAGATAGGGAGAGAGAAGAAGACAAAAAAATTTCTCATGCATTCACACTTTCACATTCATTTGCACTTAAAATTTTGGTACTAGAGAGAGAGAGAGTAAGGATGAGAGAGAAATTTAAGAGACATTTTATCTTCCATTCACAATGTTGTAACCATTTTCATTTCATGTCCATTTTCATTTCATTTCAAACCAATTTATATTTCCCAATTAATTTATGTCTTCAAATCAACCAAAGTATCATAATTGTTTCTAGAGAGACAAGAGGGTGGAGAGAGAAAAAATACCATACATTTCAAAATCCATTCATATAAGATAAAAGATCAAATAATATTCTACATAGCATTGTGACAATAATATGAGGTCACACGTGTGGCTAGAAGTCAAACGAGACTCTCAGAAGGAGATTCTAACTAAAGTAGTAAGTTGAGAAAACTGACCAAAACAACAAAAGTGCTTACAAACTGGGTGTTGAATACACTTGTTTTAATTTTGATCGTGAATTTTTATGATTCTTACTTATTCCCCCATATATAGAAAATTCATCGTTTCGATGGAAGTTGATTACGACGAGATGAGTTCAAGTTACAAGGGTAACTCTGAGGCCGATTATCGTAATTATGTCAGTAACTCTTATCACACAACGACTAGTGGGCCCAAAAATCCACTTGCAAAACTAGTCTCTGAAGGGTTTTTCATTTAAATGAAGGTGGGTTAAGATTTTATTGTTGGAACTCTAGAGGTAGGTAAGAGTTGTTTTCAATTTTGCTCAAGCTAAGCGAAAACTATAAGCCAGAACCGGTCATGTTTTATTAAAATGACCATGTTACAACAAATGACTAATAAGCTAAGTGGGCTTAGAAATTTGACTTTCAAGGATTTTAAATAAGTTCAAAAAACTTGGTTAAGGTTCCCCATGGTGTCCCACCTTACTAGGGGTCATGTTAGGATATTTGGATTTGTGGTATATTTGGGTGTGGCACTCCATGCACATAACTTTCGAGGTCATATTTTTTTATGTTTGAGATTTGCAAATGAAGTAAGGTTTTATCATTGATTAGAGTGACAATTCCTAATAATTAACATTTAATTTCTAAATTCAAGAAATGATGAAAGTAGAATTTAGTACAAAATAAAAGGGAAAGTCCATACCTATTTCACGTAAAACTTGCGATCACCACATTTGATGAGGCCGCATAACTTGCCACATTCACCAAGTGTAAACCACGAGACCAAGCATGATGAGCTCCAAAAATTGAAAACTGGCCATAGTGTCACCGAAGTCACATGATGAGATATAATGCCAACATAGCATTTCCTCCAAACAACCAAACTTGACACCAAGGCATACAAATGGTCCTTTAAACTACTCCAATGCTTCATTTAGACACAACCGAGGAGGCACTATAAAAAAGAAATTGATTTGTTTGGGCACCTACCATTTCCTTTCCTTGGAAGTTTCTAAAACCTCTTAAACAAATCCATTTGTGCATATCCCACAAATAACGCATTCCATGAGAGCACCTCTCTCAGACGCCTTTTACAAAAATAGACCATGAAAATTAACATTTCTTATATGCATTTTGGAAAACATTTACATGCCTTGAGTGTGGTTTCTCTTTAGTTTGATGGGTGGCCTAACCTATCCCAAGGATATTCAACAACCATTTTGTATGGATCCTGCAATCCATACATTTTTGAGACCATGTGCTGGCCAATTATGCCACTAAGCATCGACTCTCTCAACATAGAGGTAAGAATGGAAAAACAAGGGGTTTCACATAGAGCAAGAGTGCAAGAGACAAATTTGTAGAGATATACGTGGAATAGTAGGAAAGGGAACTTCCAATGTCTGAATCAATACAATAAATACTCATATTAAAAGATAAATAGATCGTGTAAAACCAAAAGGACTCCAAAGGTTACAAACATGTAGCACGTGCTCAAAAGTAGAAGAAGCCAAATCACTATGATTGGGCTTCACACCAAATGAAGCACCCCCTCAACCTCAATATTCTTCTTCATCTACATGCAACAAATAATCCAATGGCAGGAAATAGTTTCCTTTCATCTCGTAGAGACATTTGAAACCATTTCGTGTACAAATACAAATCCACATTAATCAATTTGTATATAGTAGAATGAGGAGATATTTGGTTACTGATTTATCTCTAGTGTGCAAGGTTGATTTAACCCATAATGGGAATGATTTTAGGATGGCTATAGCTAGAGCTCCATCTATCACGATTCCCCAAAACATTATGTTTATTTAATTATGAGAGTGTAGGCCCCTTGCACTTGTTGCGACCATCCAATTACTACTAAATTTACAATGTTAACTTGGGTTTCATCGTGGTTATCACCTAGAGATCTTAAATAAAGTGCTTGTATTATTATGCAAGGAAAGTGACAGAGTTTGCAGGTCACTTAGCATACCCATACCCTTGTCGTGGATATCATGTGCCTTCACATGGAGCCCATCATTTCTTCCACCCACTCCCAATCAATTCCTTCGCTTTCATTTTCTAACTCCACCACAAAACTCAATTTCTTTTTTTCTTTTTAATAAAAAAATCATAAATATATAAAGGGTTTTAATTTTATTTTATTATTTCAAATAATAAAAATCCCATTATTGGCAAGGCACTACAATTTTTTTCTCAATATACACTTACATAAGAAAATTAGTAGCATATGGTCACTCAAGAGGCACCTCAAAGTGACACTTCACTTGTGAATTTGCAAATGGGTGATATTTGTGGAGTAAATCATAATGTTTCCCAAGGTATATTTAAAAACACTAGATCTAAGAAGAGGGATATGGTAGAAGGACACTCAGTAGATGTAGAGCATTCTCAACCTTCTTTGACACTCTAAGGAGGTGACAGTCCAAATATAACTCCAAATGTGCAAAATTAGCCTAGAGGACCTTCCATACCATCCCAATTGTAGGAAAAGGTTGTTGTAAGTAAGGTGCAAAAAAATATCATGTTTTCCCTTGCAAAAATTGAACTTGGGAAATTTGGACTTGAGCTATTCATGGAATTTTGAGGAAGAATCTAGAAAACAAATAATTTTCATGATCTCGGGCACTTGGAATCATTTTGGTGCATTTCCCTTCTCCTAGGCTTCTGGTTCTACACTTGGCCAAAAGGTTGATCAAAAAATGGTAGAAATGGGAATATTGGATTTTAAGGGCATTCCACTATATTCTCCTTACACCCTTATCCAAGAAAAAAATCTAAAACAGTTAGTGAGAAATTGGGAAATTTTGAAAAAATAAAAAATGGTCTATTTTAGTGTATCAAGGGTCAAAGAAGTGTGCGGGCGAAGAAGTGTGAGTGGAACAAAGGTTCCTCACCTTTAATTTAGGTCTGCGATGTGAATAAGCTAGTGTAATATAGACACTTCATATTTTGGAGGCCCTTCGGAAACTAGTTCCATCGGGCCATCAATTCCCCACATCCTCAAAAAATTCTAAAATGCTAAGGGTTTGGAATGAGGAAAATGTTATGCAGAAAAGTCGAGTCTCGGCAACCCAGGTAGTACAAGGTTCTTCAGGTTGGTTGTTCTTTGAAATCCCAAAATTTCTACAATATATAGAAGATAGAGTAATTTGAGTGTGGAGCGAGTTGCAGGCTCGAGAGGCCCAATGGAATAAGTTCTATGGGGAAGTGAGTTTCCCGCAGAACCGATATACCCACAAAGCAAAGGAAAAGGGAGTGGGGATAATATATTGTGGAAAAAGAGGACCTTGGTGGCCCATGAAACCTAGTGCCTCATGTACCTCATGAGCCTAAAACCTCTATTATATCTTTAAAGCAAAGGAAAGTGAACAATTAAATGCAGATTATGGGAGCCCATGTGGAACACCCCAAACCCTGATCTTAAAATGGTCATAAATTTTGACCAAGAGCTCTAATTTTCTCAAAATTTGACTTTTCGAAAAGGTCTCAACATATAAGATGCACATTTTTAGGTAGTTGAACAACTAGAATTTATGAGGTATGGTGCCCATTTATTCTTCCAAAAGAAATGTATAGTGAAGGAATGGGTTTGTAAGGCTATCCATACTATTTTTTAGGTATTTATTACATCTTGTTGGTGGGTGAATGGATAAATTTGAGTTTCCTTCTTTTTCTCCCTCTTCTTTCTTTCCCATCTTCTCTATATATTATAAAGTGATGATCATTCGTAATGTTAGATACTTTTGGAATACAAGGGCATCATTGTAAGTATTGCACAAGTGTTCTAGAGTTACAGGCCTTGGATTAGATTTTTGTAATGAATTTACACCTTCTCCCTCAATTGTAAGCATCTGTGCATGATATTAAAGCAATAAAATTATTGGTTTTGTGGCTCTACTCTGCCTAGCTAGTATTTCATTATGTTTCCTTGTCTTTTCATTTACTTATAGGTATGTTGTATGTGTTGTTATAGAATTTATATCTATTGTGCATTGTGAAAATGGGAATTTAGATGTTATTTTGGATTGTGGTTACCATCTCTACCCTTTCCATCATTTTTTTGTCCCCATTTTCTCTCTTTCAGAAGTATCTTTCCCCTAAATTTTGGTGTTATCACCTCCTATAGTGTAGAATTTCAATTTATACCATTCCTTCTAACCTTTGTCCCTTGGAAAGTTAGTTTAGGATTATATAATTTCATTCCCAACATTAGGAGTAGTTTAGCAGTAGGAATAAGTAGAGGAGCATGTATTCTCTGGAGGTCTATCTCAGTTCAAGTCCTAGAACCTGGAGACAGTCCTATGTTGCCTCAAAACCCTAGATTATTGTGATTTAGGACGGGTGCATATTTGAGATCCAATAGATCATTCAACTCCTTTCAACATCCTCAAGAAGATGAAGAAAACCAATGTGAACATATCCATGTGGGATTCATTAGCTATTTTGGGGCAAAGAGATCTCTTGCAATCCATTATGGCGAACTTGTCTATCCCAAATGAGTCATCTAAGGAGAAATAAAAGGTTCTCACCAATGCAATGCAACAAAAAGGATGTAAACCAAGAAGAAACATGAAGCCTCCACCTTTCTATGTGTCTTTGATCATAGGAAATAACTTGGTGCACAATTGCATGATTGACTCTAGAGAAAGTAACTCAGTGATGCCAAAGTAGATTGCAAACTAGCTAGACCTCAAGTATGAGCCTCTTTAAAAAGGTTTAGTGTAATTAGATGGAATAATAGTAGGAATGTTTTGGGTTATCCAAATTCTAAGCTTCACATTGCATGCATGTCCAAATGTTTCAGTTTTTCAAGATGTGTCCATAATTAATCTACCTCCACTTTTTTTATCTATGTCTATATAGATATTTCACTACCAAAATTGGAGTATACTTATCAGAAGATTGGTCTCATATGCTCTTCATGACAAGATATGGAACTAAGGCCACTATTAAGTCTAAACCAATTACTACATACCATATAGAACCTTATACACCCAACCATGTCAATGTAAATTGTACAATCTTTGATGAAGAGGATTTTCCAAGTACTCAAGAGACAAACACTCAATTGCGGGCATACCCAACTTAATACTTGATGATAGGGAACATAAACATTATAACTATGATCCATATAAGGAGATTGAAGAAGTGGGTGTAGGTATTTATTATATGCATGAAGAGAATGTACCTCTTATAAGTGTGATTGCTATGTCAAAAATCATCACCTTAGGATTTGTACATTACAGATCCCTACTTTTGACTAGCATGGGATTATCTCAAGGTGTGGGACCCTTGAAAATAAGACAAACCTCTAGAGAAGGAAAGATTCCTCTACATAATCATAATTGTAAACCTACTCCTAATGCGAGAAAGAAAATCCTAAAATAAACATGTCAATGGACCGAGTTAGAAGGAGATACAAAAAGGGAGATCCTACTAAAGGCATTGATAGCACCGGAAAAAGGGGGTGGTTGAAATCTCTCCACAAGGGGAAGGAAATGAAGAACATGAGAGAAAGGGTAGATAAATGTGCCATGACAAGAACCATGCATACTCCACTTGCCCATGCATTTACAACACAACAAAACTAGAACTTGCAAGGAAAGAAGTGTACACAACATGCCAAGAAATAAAATAAAGGAAAGGATGCTAATAAAACAAGTTAGGGCAGAAAAGTGTGCCACAAAACAGATTTTACATGCTTAAAATATGCACAATTTCATTACATTCATGGCAGAAGGTGTAGGATTATATTATAGAAACTAGATTCAAGGTCTAAAAACCATGTGAAGTTGGCCACCATTTTGGCATGGTGTCATTACAACAAAGAATAGCTCAAGAACCCTTCAAATGGTAAAATTTTACATATATATAGAAAATGAGCTCTCACCTACTAGGCATTAACTTCCCGATAGTACTTGAGTTAATCAAACTACCACCATTAATGTCCATCCCATAGTTGATGCTCTTATTGACGATCGGTAGTGTTTTTTTATTTCTCTCTACTAGTAGCTTCATCTTTTAACTTTTGGTTGGTAGCATGGTTTCATGCTACTAGCTTGTTTCTTTCATACTCCTCATGCTCCTTAGCTATACTAGTTACATATTCACCCTTTGAATCATATTGTTGTCGTCTGCATTAAATTTTCATGATACCATTCGGTAGCATATGTACCACCATACACCACCTCGCTAACTCATCATCCTGCATTTTTGATTCATCTTCAATCCCTTCTCTTGTTACTTAAATCGATAGCATTATTCATGTTACTATCCGATAGCATTTGTACTTTCTAATGTCCATTAGAATCTGAACTTGCTAATATCTGGTAGCATTAGTCATGCTACAGGATGGTAGCAACTACCCTCTACTCACCGGTTGGTAGCATATTAACATGCTACCGGACGGTGGCATCCATTGAAACTACCAATGGATTTTAACCTCCCAAACATGTCGTTGTCGCAAACTTTGAGTTCACCATAGCTTTTCGAGCTACCTTCCACACTAGTTGAACTCATCACTCAACTCACCTAACTCAACGAGCCCAACTTATTCTCGACTTGGCCATCTCGATCGGTCAACCAGCTCACCCAACTCACCATAGCTTCACCAAGATGCTTCATGTACCCAATATCTTGACTTTCTCGGTTGATAACCCGACTCACCAAGCTCATTACATCACAACTTTCTAACCTCATTTTATCAACCATGTCGACCGAGTCAACCTTCTAATTTACTTCTCCCATAGACTCGGCTTTGGTTAAGCCTAGTTTGATAAGTTGTCCAAATTTATCGGGGGCAGTAAATTTGAGATAACAATTTAACGACCTCCATGTGATGTTTGCTTGCTAGATGAAGAGACCAATAGCCTTGAAGCATCCATTGGGCATAGAATCAAGCCCAAAATATTTTTAAATTATTTTATTCCTTTAAAAAAATGTCTTCTGGATCCGCATGAACCTAGCACTAAACTAAAACTTCCTTGGCCTACTCTTAAGGTTGATTTTGAGATTTTGGATAAAACTTGTAAACTATCCCCAAAACTGAAAATTTGACCAAGGAAAGGGCATGGGGAACTCTAGACCTACAACTGATCTATTGGGGATGAGTATATGCACTATGAGAGCTGCCCCAAAATCTGATTTTCCATGAACTCACAAAAACTATGTACAAAAAGAATATCATACATGCCCCAAATGAAACATGTAGAGTGTTAGTAAAGTAAAAATAAAACTACCTACCCTATCTTAACCAAAAAAAGGGAGCTAAACAAATCCTATAACATGTAGGGAGAAATAACTTCCCTTTCTTACAATTTTAGACCATGCATTTGATTTGACATTAGACATGGCCTTTAATAAGAGTGAAAAATTGCCATGAACTCTATCGTCCACCCTATTCCTCAAAGTATCAACAAACAAAATAAATACCTCATTTAGTCATTTTGTATTTGGTTGGAAGTTTTGTAGCTAACCTTTGGTATCGCTGAAGTTCATCATCATTCTCTGAAGTGAGCATGACTAGTGGAAACTCTATTTTTGGCTCCATACTAGCTAAATACCTTATTGGACAAGTGGCTTTGGGAGTGAATGGGATGATCCTTGTGATTTGCACATATTCTTTACAATCAACTCCATTAATGGATATGGTTGAGGTCCTTTCATGTTCATGGTGGATATCTACAAGCTCGACTAGAATTAATAGTGCTTCTTCTACAAACAACTTTTTTTTCTACCCTTAAGTCTCATGCTCTATTTCTTCAAACAAGAAGCTATAGAGCTAAAACTCATCTTCTTAAAAATTTGTAGGCCCCTCCATTAAAAGTACAAAAACTCCAAACATGTAGAGTAATGAGGATCATTGCATTCTATTAAAGCACCTTGCTCAATTCTAAAGCATTCTTCCACATGGCCTTAGATGTCAATTTTTTAAAAACACTTCTTCCTCCCCTCCAATTCTAACATGATTCTTCTTCTCCTTCACATAATCCTACTATATTTCCACAATCATCTCCTCTTTTGCACATTTTGAATCCTCTTATCCTCCCAATTTGAATCATACCAATCTTCAATAGATATGGAGTTATATCCTTTAGTATAATTGGTTGAAGAAGAGGTATAAACAAGAGGTTGTTGATTTGTTTCATGTTTGGGTAGAGACATTTGATGCTCAATAAACATGATTTTATTAATTGGATGAGGAAAATGATCCTCCAAAACATGCTCCTTACTCTGCTGATATGTTTCCTCCAAAGCAACTACTTGATCTTTCCTGAAGCTTGGTTGTTTGGGGTGTTGCACAGTTGTTCCCTCTCCAAAATCATAATGACCTCTTGTTCTACCAATCTCATAGGATACAATTTCTAGTAAGGTTTGGATAGAAACTAGGGAAAACATTTGAAGTGCCACAACTTCGGAAAGTATTAATATAGGTTTAGTGAAGTTAGGTAGTGCTCTTGGTGGAGATGGGAGAAAATTTCACGGAGTTTGGGGAATGCTTTGGGCATGATAAACTTGTGGAGCATTAAATGAAGGGCAAGGAAGTAAATGAACTTCCTAATTTTGGAAAGGAATGATGGATTTTTCATTTTTACACATGGAGAAGGAAGAATTTGAGGTAATGAGAGAAGAAATGTAGCAACAGAGATGGGTTTCTATTTTCCATCCTGAATAAGGATCTTCTTAGCTCGAGATACGATGGAAAAATTATGAGGAAGACCGATGCCCCTAGGGACAAAATCAATACAACTAAATCTACATCAAATGACCTCAAATAATACAAGAATGCCATACCTTTAGGGGTCTATATTCTTGAGGAATGTTATGTCAGGTCCTAGTGAATTTGATGTTAAACTCAGGAATAAACTCCATTGGAGCCCGTTGTATTTTTTTGAGGTGGTCTATGAGGCAAATGATATCTACATCCTTCTTGAATTGGTTGGGTAGTTGTTCTCTCAGCTGATTCCATGTATAAATGGATTGTGGAGGTAAACTATTGTACCAATCTCTTGATTTTCCTTTGAAATATGCAACCAGAAGTCTCAGGAAAACATTATCTTCTTTGACATCATGAATGGCACAATAGTGTACAATATCTTGAATGTGATCAATAGGGAATTTATCTCCATTTCCATAGAAAAGGGGGAAAATTTTTTCAAGGCTACTTTAGGGATATCATCCCACTACTAAAATTAAGGGGGATAGAACTGAATTGAGGGAATGGAAAAGATCCTTAGATAGCCATGAGAAAATGAGGGCGTGGAAATGAATGAGTGGATGGAGGAAAAGGTCTTAAACCTAAGAGAATGGTTTTACTTGAATAAGTGGAGTTAAAAGATGTGTTAAGATCTACCTCCAAAGGTTGAGTACCACAAAGAACACATCAAATTTGGTGGTATGAAATTATAGACAAGGTTGCAAAACCATGAAATATATATCTTTCAATGCTTCTCCCACCATGCGTGCCAAAATTGTTATGTCAAAAAAGTAGACCCTAGTATTTTTACATTACAATTCCTAATTTTAACTAACATGGGATTGTCTCAAGGTGTGGGACCCCTGTAAATGAGAAAAACCTCTTGAATAAGGCTAGATTCCTCTACCTAATCCTAATGCTAACACTACTCCTAATGCAAAAGTAAATCTTAAACTAAACATGCCAAGGGACCAGGGTTAGAAGGAGATGTAGAAAAGGGAAATCCTAAGCTAAAGGTGGTGATAATAGCATAAAATGGGGGTGTTTTAACTCTCTCCATGAGGGTAAGGAAAGGAAGAACATGGGAGAGAGGGCAGACAAAAGTGCCATAGAAAAGAACCATGCATACTTCACTATCTCACATATTTACAACACAATAAAATTGAAACCTACAAGTAAATAAGTACACACAACATGCCAAGAAACAAAATAAAGACAAGGCTATAAATAAAACAAGTTAGGGTAGAAAAATTTTCCACAAAACATATTTTACATGCTTAAAATATGCACAATTTCATTATATTAATGGTAGAAGGTATGAGATTACATTTCAGAGACAAATTCAAGGTCTAGAACTCATGGGAATTTGGCCACCATTTTGGCATGATGTTGTTACAACAAAGAAAATCTCAAGCACTCCTTCAAATGGGAAAATTTTTATTTATATATAGAAAATGAGATCTCACCTACTAGACATTAACTTCTTGACAGGTAGTTGAGCTACTCTCACTACCACCATTAATGCCCAGCTCGTAGATGATGCTCCTGTTGACGATTGGTAGAGTTTTTATCCTTCCCTTTACCGGTAGCTTCATCTTTCAACTATTGGCCAGTAGCATTGTTTCATGATACTAGCCGGTTTTTTATGTACTCCTCATGCTCATTGGCTAAGATGATTACATATTCTCCTTTGAATCCCATTATCACCGGTAGCATAGTTCCATGCTACCAATCGGGTAGTGTCCATACCACTATACACTAACCCACTAACTCATCATTTTGCGTTTCCTATCCACCATCAATCCCAGCTCTAGTACCAATTAGTAGCATTATTCATGCTACTAGATGATAACATATATACCTACTAATGGATGGTAGAATTATTCATGCTCATCGGCTAAGAAGATCTATACCTCCTACCACCGGCAATATTATTCATACTATTGGCTGGTAGCTTCCATACGTACTATCGGCCGGTATCATATTGACATGCTATCGACCGATAACATCCTTTGATGCTACCGGTGGGCTTTACCTCCCAAATTTTCCATCACAACCCATCGAGTTCACCATAGATCGTTGAGTTACCTTCATGCTTTCTCAACTTGCCCAACTCGTCAAACCCAACTCGGTCTTGAATCATTCAAACTTGATCTATCACCCAGCTTCACCATAGCTTTGCCGAACTTCTTCCTATACCCGATACCCCAACTTGCTTAGATTGATAACCCGATTTGCAAAGCTTGTCGTGTCATAACTTATCGACCTCATTTTATCATCCATCTAGGCCGAGTCAACCTTCTAATTTTATTCTCCCACCGAATCGACTTTTGCTAATCCCAGTCTAATAATTTGTCCAAATTTATCCAGGGGTAAATTTGAGACAACAGTGACCAAGCCAAATAATGAAGAATATGAGGGCATCTAGCATATGTTATTTGATGGATAAATAATTAGACAAGGAGTATGAGGAGGTGTTATACTTTTATCTCCTAAAGGTATCAAGTATTACACTTCTTCCAAATTTCAGTTCATCTGCTCCAACAACAAGATAGAGTATGAGTCTCTTATCCATGGATTAAAGTGGCAAAGTAATAAAAATATCAAAAAATTACAGACATTTGGGGACAATGATCTGATTGTGAACAATATTAAAGGATTAA
Organism: Taxus wallichiana var. yunnanensis; assembly: GCA_018340775.1. NCBI lineage: Eukaryota > Viridiplantae > Streptophyta > Pinopsida > Cupressales > Taxaceae > Taxus > Taxus wallichiana. Next base: position 189,748,694 of record CM031243.1, read on the forward strand.
ATGCAGCCAATAATGGCCTATTAAATGCCTATAAGCATGGGGTATGGGATCTATTAGAGGATTTTGAATCTTTCAACATCCATGCCATTTAAATGAAAGAAAATCATGTTGTTTACAGGTTTGTTATAGTTGGGGAAAATTTTGATGTTTTTGGCATGTCAAGAGAGACAAAGTGCAACTACATATCAGGGTGATAGTGAGGCTGCTATACTAAACAATGTCACAAATTTGTAATTTTTGAGAATGATCGATAGATTGTCAATGTTTTTCAAGAAGAATTTGAGTTTTCTTCAAGGAATCAGGACAAGTTGGAGAAGCAATATGGAGAACAAGTGGTTCAACTTAGAATGCAAACAAACCGCCTTAGGTCTTAGTCACTTTGGAATCAATTTTTAACCCCAATGATCAGTTTAAGAAAGAAAATGCCAACTTGATTGTCAAGGGTGAAGACTCGAAGCCTATTGCAATTAGTGGAGACAAATTCCATCAGATTGGCAAGGTAAGTACTTCATAAGAGAGACATGATTTTGTAGAACTTTGCCAAGAATTTGTTGATATTTTTGCATGTAGTTATTAAGTCCTTAGAGATTTTGACCCTATTCTAGCTCATACCAATTAGTTGGATTCAGCTACCAATCCTATCAGGAAAACACAGAGACCCACAAATCCTCACATTGATCCCTTAATGAAGAAGGACCTAAAAAAGTTAATTGAGGAAAGTATTATCCTTCCTATTAAACACTCATCTTGGGTGGCTAATCTAGTCCTAAGTATGAAATAAGAATGGAAAGATCAGTCTATGTGCTGACTTTAGAGACTTGAACAAGGATTCCTTGAAATACCATTACCCACTGCCCTCCAAGGAACAAATTTTATAGATGGTAGTAGGTTCTGGAAGATTTTCCCTTCTAGATGGATACTTAGGATACAATAAAATCATGGTAAAGGAGGAAGATCAATTCAAGACAAGCCTTTACTACAAAATGAGGAACCTATGCTTATAAGAAAATGTGATTTGTCCTATCGAATGTTGGGTAAATGTTCTAAAGAGCCATGGACATGGCATTCAGTGACATCACAATATTGTTCTTATGTACTTGTATGACATCACAATGTCTTCTAAGGATGCAGCTGATCACCTTTTTCATCTAAAGAAAGTCTTTGAAAGGTGTAGGCAGTTTGGAGTTTCTCTCAACCCCAAGAAATGTATATGTCTAGCTCATGAAGCTAAATTTATCCGAAAAAGGGTTAGTGACATTCTTGCATTGTCATTACCTAGTCATAAAAATCTCTCCAAAGTTTCTTGTGGAGAATCAACTTTGTTAGAATGTTTTTCCTGAATTTTTCAACCTTGTTAAGCCACTAACATTGATGTTGAAGAAAATCATGGTCTTGAGTGGAATATTGAAGGAAAAGATTTATTTAAATCCATAAAGCGGGATATCGCACAAGCCCCAACTCTCATAAATCTAGATTTCTTAAAGGATTTTAATTTATATTCCTTTAGAGGTGTAGAAACAATATCAGGCATAGTGGTGCAGCTAAACAAAGAAGGATTAGAACAACTCTGTCACTTTTTTCAGCTATATAGTCTTGAATATTATGAGGTAAGATACTCATTTATTAAAAACTATGTTCTTGTTATTTTAAGAATATTAAAGAAGTTTATACATTTGGTGTCCAATAACAATATACATCTACTAGTTTCACATCGATGTGAAATGTTTTCTCTAGAGTGAAGATCTAAATGAGAAGAGAGTTGGTTAGATAACCAAGGTGATGGAATATGACATTGATATCAAAGTGACTAAGCTAGTTAGAAGCAAGGGGCTATGTGAGCAACTAGTTTCAGGTTAGCAAACTGGTGAAGAGACAATTTTGATGCTTTTCCTATTCCTTGTTGGACCAACAATATAATCAACTTTCTCCAAATAGGTCAATTCCCTCAAAGATTGAACAAATATAAGATAAGGTATTTTAGACTTCAATCCATTCCTTATGTTCTCATTGAATAAATATTATTCCAAAATGATGTGAATAACATTCTCCTAAGATGTATTAGAACATATCAAATGGAGAAAATGTTGCATGAATTCCATGATGGAGAGGTAAGACATCACTTTTCCCCAAAGTTCATTGCTCTCATAATCTTGAAAGTTGGGTATTACTTGGCCTAATCTCTTCAATGATTGTTATTCATGGGCCAAAAATGCAAGAAGTGTTCCTTCTTTATAGGAAAAGAAATACTAGCAACCATTCCACTCCACTCCATCTCTATAAATAAACCATTCATGCAATGGGGGTTAGAATTCATTGGATTAATCAACCCAAATTCAATCTTGGGTCACAAATGGATCCTCACAACCACAGATTACTTCACCAAGTGGATAGAGGTAGTTGCACTAAAGGAAGAAAATGAGGCCAGCATCATTTTGGATTTTTATAAAGGTATTGTGGCAAGATTTGGTGTTCCTTCATCAATTATTTATGATAATGCTCTTTCTTTTATTGGAACAAAATATTTGTTTGGGTTGTCTATAATGGTGTATATTTTAGCACATCTTCAAACTATTACCCCAAGGTAATGGGAAGGATGGGTCTACATACAAGAATCTCTTGAGGATCATAAGGAGGACCTTAGATGAAAATTAGAGAACATGGCACACAAAACTGAAATCATCCTTATGGGCTGATAGGATTACTCCCAAGAGATCAACTAGCAGCTCGCTCTACAAGATAGTTTATGGAAGAGAAACAAGGCTTCTAATATCTCTTGAATTTCCAACATTGGAACATATCAAGTGTTACAAATATATTGTGTAACATTATTAATATATTGTAATATTATTAATAATGAGTTTATAGAACTCATATTAATAATATAGTTGTAATAGTTAGGTGAGTGTGAGATATTAATATTGTGATATTAATATCATATTTGTATGTATGTGAGTTAATCTCACCATTAGAATAGGGATATGAGATGATAGAGAGATATGTGGGATAGGTGAGAGATTCTAGCAATGGTTGAGAGATATAGGGGATTGGTGATTGATGTTGACTCCTTGGATAAAGGAGATCATCTTCTTATATAATGTAATATTTATCAGTGAATAAAACATCTCAAATGAATTTTAGTTTTGATATTTTTATTATTCGGTGTTTTTATATTGCAGTTCTTATCATCAAGCACTGGAATTGTTTGAGTTTGAAGCTATGGAGATTAGGTATGCAAAGCTCATGGAGCTGGAAGAATTGAGGAACCAAGAAGTGCAAAATAATGGAAAAATACCAAGCTCAAATCAAGATGAGTTTTGATAAGAAGGCCAAATCTAGGAGATTCCAAGAAGGAGACTTGGTCTTGAAATGGGATGCGAGACTAGGTGACACTCAAATTTTGATGCAATATGGAGTGGCCCTTACATGATCTTAGGATGCAAATCAAACAATGTTTCCAGTTTTCAAAATTGGATGGAGAAGAGTTACAAATCCTAGGTCAATGGGATCTATCTAAAACATTTTTATCAAGTGAATTTACTCCTTGTACATAGTAGATTAGTTTTAAATTCCTCTAAGTAATTTCAGCACATTGTATTATTAGTATAATAGGTTTCATTTCCCCAAGTCCTTTGAATAGTTTTTATTACTTTTTAATGGCATGGTTTCATTGCATAATTATTCATGAAGGACTTTAAAGAAGATATGATCATAAAGAATGAGTTTGGAAGAGTTTTAAGGTTGCAAGGATCGGTATATCTCAAGAAATCAAGTGCGAGTAGCTAAATCAAATTTTGGGGAAGCTTTTAAGTTTCATCATTAATTAGAGGAAAACATGGTGAAAAGACCAAGTTAAACAATTTTCCAATCTCATAAAATATAATTTTGAAAATTCTAAAGATGAGAATGGATAGTTCAAGCTCCAAATCATGTTAAGTTCAGCGGTGTTGCATATGTCTCAAGCATGTGTTCTTAAAGTTTGGATCATTTTCATATTATCCGGCTTGACTCCATGCCCAATGGATTCTTCCAAGCCACCGATCTTCACATCTAAGCAAGAATATTACCTCGTGAGTCACAATTGTTATCCCAAATTTACACCCCCTAGGTTAAATTTGGATGAATAATCTTTTTAAATGGGCTTAGCCATTTTCAACAGGGGGAAATACATTCGAGGCAATTAAGTTACACATATCAAAAGCAATGGTCATTGGAATTTGAAAAACCATGAGATACTATAAATTACTATTCCACAGGTTCTCCCAACCTGCAAAACAAAGGAGCATTGGTCTAAGACTTAGGTGGGTTTAATTAAACCCGTGGGAAGCAAAGAAAATCCACATCCATTCAAATACCAACATATGGTGGGATTTTGTGGCTCCTCATTAATTTTGGACTCCAACGGATGCCAATGCTTGGAATGAACCACATTCCATAGAATTTCGGGTCTGGGTTTAGTCGGTGAGTTCAAAGAACATGTGGCAAGTGAAGGAAATGACAAGTGGCAGAAGATCAATGGTTATCCAAGGACACGTGTCATCATTCTGTCAAACTACAAGTAGATGGTATTTTGTGGATGTAAAGTCTATGGAATGAGTGATAATTTAAATGGTGTCGGGTTTGGGAAGGTTTGAAAAGTCAAGGCAAATAAATGGCAACATTTTGATAAGGTTGAAATTTTCTAAGTACTCCCAAGGAAAATTTTTGATGTGAAAGCACGACTAATTAAAAGAAAGCATGAAGCAGAAGGACTGACACTACAAGGTACATGGAGCCTTCATATTGGCTTACACTTCCCATTTTTCATTCAAGGCTATGAAAGGGACTGACATTACAAAGGATGTGGAGTGTTCTTATTGGTCAGTGTTTCACAGTATGACAAAGGGCTATAAAAAGGAGGTATATTGCAAAGGTACGTGGAACTATTTTATTGGTTTATGCTTCGCAATGCTTAAGGGAGATTTCATGAGGCCCGATCCTCAATCCAATGAAAGGTGAAAAAATGGCATAGATAATTATAAGCACACATAATAAAAAAAATTCTTAAGAAAATCAAATATTGTCACTTGTTCTCTCGCTCATCCCGACTTACAAATTTTCATATGGTCATATCTTTCACTATATACCTCCAAATTACACAAAATCGGTACCATTGGAAAGGTCTTCTCGAGCCCCTTCAATTTGGCATTATCGAATTAGGAGTTGATTGTGTTGGATGGGAAAAGGATGGGAAATGTCTTCAAAATTAAGATGTAGCTCCTAGGTAGCCCAATAACTAGATTTTGGCAAGATATGTGGTTTGGCTTCTTCAACAAGCAAATGACATGAGGAATGGGCTCAAGGGGTACCCATCATTATTTCAATAATTTTTAATACATCATGTTGGTGGATGAAATCCATAATTTGAGGTTTCTCCCCCAATTTTCCCTCTTCTCTCTCTCTAGTTCTATATATTATAAAGATAGACTCATTTGTAATGTTGGACATTCTGGTAATGTTTGTGCGTCATTTTTAAGTGTTGCATGTGTATATGAGCTACAAGCCTCAAATTTGAGCTTCTGCATAGTGAAATTTTCCTCTTACCTCTATTGTAATGTATTGTGCATCCTTTAAAGCAATAAAATACTTGTTTTTTGCTAATTTTGGCCCTATCTATGTTTTATTGCCTTTTCATTGCATTTGTAGGTATTTTGTGCATCTTTATTCTCTTTGTAGAGCTCGGACTATTATGTTTTGTGGATATGGTGGTTTTAATATTGTATTAATATATGGAGTTTATGTTTTCCTTATCTTTCACAATTTTTTTCTCATCATCACTCATTTGAGAGTGTCTCTCCACCCCCTTTCTTAGTAATATCACCTCTCTATTAGTTTAGGATTTCTATTTTTATGCATCCTTTTCTTCCCCTATCCTCTTAGATTGTTAGAATAGTATTAGATAATTGCATTTTCTTCCTTAGGAGTAGCTTAGCATTAGGATTTAGATAGAGGAACTAGTTTTCTCTGGAGGTTTTTCTCAATAGCAAGGTCCCACAAATAAAGAAAATCCCATTTACCCCAAAAACACTAATTTCTCATCCACTAATCCATGACAAATCATAGGTGTTGTTTTTTTGTGATAACAATTCCTCTTCTTCATTGTGTTATGTTAGCTTAGTATTGTACATGTTTGATGCTAGTTAGAATAGTACTCTTATTAAATATTAACTTCTAGTTACTTTCATTACAATTATCACATGCTTCTTTCATTTATTTTCAAGCCATACCTCTCCACATTGAACCACTGATATCTAAGTAGGATTTTTTCCTCTATCTTGACCACGGGCCTTGGAAACCATAGCTTTATCTAGTGTAAGGGTTACTTCCCTCTAGATATGTGATCCTAATGCTCATTGTATCTCATTTAAGTCTATCCCCTTATATTGGTACATGTGTGTCTCCTACTTGTTTCCTTGAATACCCTAGTTGAACAAATTAGTAAGAGTGCACAATGATCAAGACATTTTGACCCATATACATTCTTTGGTGAACCTGAAATGAATCATACATACATATGTTTTGATTGAGAAAAACTCATAAAAAAAAACCCCACATTCAATCTTGACTCCATTTAATCACCTAAAGACCCACAAAATCTTAAAAACCCTACCTGTATAGACACCATCTCCCTAGGTGATCTTGTCTATTTCTGTCTCCTCACATCCAGATGCCTTTGGCCCCTATGTAGAACTATTTTCACAAATAGATCCTTTATGTTTGACCATATCTATTACCAAATGCCTTCGACCCTTGTGACGGATTTTTTACAGGCCAATTTTTTTATGTAGCTTTCATTTCTTGACCTTTTCTTAGCTAGATCAACACTTTATCATGGAGTATCTAGGTCTGGGGTCATCTAACTCTTTTACAAATTTTTCTTGAGACATATCATCCTCGACGTTGAATTTCCCTTTTGTATGGACTATTGCGTCATAGGAGAACCTAGAAAGAAGCCTTCTACCCACCATAATGTCCCACATGAGGATGAGGAGGAATAAATACAAAATGATAATACTTTTACCATCCTCCTCATATTTAAAAATGTATATCCCAATTTACTCAATATAATAGAGATTCAAAAGAGATGCTTAGCAAACACCTTCTTGATTTCATCTCCAACAACTTGACCATATGTCAAAAAAGGGAAAGCCACTGAAATAGGCTCATATGAAAATGCCTCCAATTTTGATCCTACCAATCTTATTCTTCATCTTATTGAAAAAATGAACCAAAAATAATCTTTCACTACCGCTCAACTCTTAAAAATAAAATCCAACATGACTCGGCTTAATCAACCGCCTCAACGAGATCTTGTGGCACCATGCCCCCTCCTTTGCTAAATGGGCCTAATGGGGTGCCCATCACTCAACCCCCAATTCAAAACAAAGTCTTGTGAGTAGTCCAATAGGAGCCATTAGCACCCTATATTGTTAGTATGGACATTGACGACATTGTTCCATCTATCTTTTACGATGGTTCCCCTGATCCCATTCTGCCCATCAAGGCCTTCAACAATCTTTACAAAGAATGGATCAGAACTAACTCATACACTACCACTAAACTATTAACTAAGACCTTTACTAGAGATGGTCTAGATTGGTATCACACCTTGCCTCCTAATTCTATAGTTGAGATAGGGTATCTAGTGATAGCTCTAGTGAGTGAGTTCCAATATCACAAGTTACCTAAAAATAACATCAACGCTTTCATCAATTGTCAGCAATCTGAGAACGAATAAGTGCAAGCCTTTATCAAGTGTTAAAAGACCCTATCCACATGAGTAGAACATAACATGCCCAATGATAGCCTCTTTCAACTTTATTTATGAGCCGTTAAGCCTTGCCTTCAATACAAGGTGAGGTCCTTTTCTCCTACTTCCCTAGAAGAGGCCTTTGAACAAGCCAAAAGGTAGGACTATCTCATGAGGGAATTTGAGAAGGATCCTTCCAAGACATAAACTAACAAACAATTCCAAATCCTTCAACGATCTAAGAACAAGAACATAACATATGACAAAGTCTTGGATACTCTTCCTCTTGTTGCTTCTTCAAATAGAATTGTTTTCAACATTGACCAACAACCTACTAACAACAAGAATCAACCTAACTATCATCAACCCTTGAGTAAGGAAGATTTAAAGTGTATTTTATCTTAGTCATTCACCACAATCCTGGATATTTCTTGACCTATTCCTCATTGGCATGATGAGAGTAAGTTTTTTTGGTGGCAAACTAATTAAGGTCACTCACATGAGAACTATTGTGCACTTTGAATGACTTCCATCATCTTTTCTTAGGACCTAACTTTGACTATGACTCCATCACTCATGATTGTTTGACTATGACTCCATCACTAATGATGTTGTTCAAAAAAAAGATTTTCATGAAGATATTAACTAGGATAATGAAAATCTAAATATATTCTCCAATCCTATGCCTAATCATGATGTCACTAAAAGTTCTAAAAAGTAAGAGAATGCTACAACTAATGTGGTTGACAGATTACCCTTCTAAAAACACAGTTGCAATCAACAATGTAAAACACATTATAGCTTATGTAGAACCGAATATCCTGTAACATTCCATCCTAGGACTCACAATGTCATATACCCTTATGTGCCTCAGAATCAGGCTCCTTAAGTAAAAAACATGCCTCTCTAAACACTATCGTCCCCTACATAAATGCTCCTACAGGGTTGATGGTGTTTGGGTTTTTCCCTTTTTCTATAGACACCATGGACCCTAGTGTAAGTCAAACTTATAGGAATGATGGCATAAGAACTAAGAAAAACTTAGTTTCAAAGGTCTCCCCAATTGTCACTACTCCTTCTAACTCTATTTCTAAGGACTCCCAACACTCTCAGCCTACTGCATAGTCTAGTCATGATGAGTGGGGTCCTCTCAAAGAACTACCCAAATTCTTCGTCTACTTATCTTCTAAGAGCTCATGCATATGTCACCTCACCATTGTGGGCATCTCATGACTACGTTGTTTGACATGAACATCTATTTTCCTCCATATTTGGGGAAAATCCCTATATTGCATGGCTCAAAAAAAAACATCTGTCAAAAATGTGAGGAAATCTCCATTTGTATTGATTTTTCCACAAATACTCATTCTTGTATTCACTTTCCCATAACTTCTATGATCTTGGATGATCTCTTGCTTCATGTAGATGATCCACCACTTTTCATTTCCATTAAGATTATTCACACTTCAATTAAGAGTGTTCTCATTAATGAGGGAGCAAGCACATGTGTGGCCTTACTAGATTTCATCAAGGCCCTTAGTTATTCTATCAATAACCTAAATCCACGTGAACCACTTGTCAAGGATACTATCACCGATAGATGCCTCTTATGGGGTGTATTTCATTACCTACCATTGTTCCCCCTAGTACTGTCCACGTCAAATTTATGGTATTTAACTTTCTCTTTTCTTATAACATTCTTTTAGGGTGGCCTTAGATTCATCATATGCACACCATCACTTCTTATGCATGTCATAGTGTGAGTTTCACTCACCAAGGACCTATTTATAAGATTCAAGGCTAAACTAACCCTTAGAATTATTACACACTTCAACAAAAGGAGACATACAAGCTCCCCATGCTTGAGTATCTCTCACCCATCCCCTTTCTAGAATATCAGTGTTTTAACTACCCTATAGATACTCTTTGTGGAAACGGTGGCCATCTTGAGTTAGTTGAGCACACACACCCCAATCTCTTGGAATCATATGATGATGATCCTAATGAAGTCACCCTCAAAATCAACACCTTTGATCTCTCTAAACTCATCATATACCAGTTGCCTTTTCCTTGCGAGCCTTTGATTCCTGTAGTTATCTCACAAAACCATAGCCCCCGGGATCGTATGGTCCAACTTGAAACCACATTCAACTACTGTTAGGATGCTTTTATATCAGATTACGATGATGGTTATACCTTAGATATTCCCTTCGGATAGCTACACCCATATTTGTGATTGAGAATTCTTTATGCAAACACAAAATCTATGCACTTGGGTACATTTCTAGGTCCTAGAGCATATTAATATATACATGATTCCTAAGCAAGAAAACTAGTAATTAACAATTACTTTTGGGCCTTTTGCTTTGTATCTTATACTTTTATTGACCTTACACACCCTATAGCCCTGTTGGTATTTGACTGATTTATCTTTTATGGCCTTAGACAATAGCGCTCAAGCGTTGCTGACCCTTTCTCCCCTTTTCTCACTCTTTTGGGTCTATTTTACTTCTTGGGCATATTTTATACTTTTGGGTCAGCCTTTTAGTTGTCAATTACAAAATTCAAACAAGGAAATCATATATATACATAGTTATAGCTCTCAAATAAGGGGCCAAACACTAGAATTATCTACTATCACTTGAGATTTCATCCAAAGGTACAAAATCACTTCAAAGCATCCATTTAGTACACTCACTCAAGGGAAAATTGTTACATCACTTCGTATATAAAACATAGGAAGGGAATTATATTCTATTCCATCACACATATTTGCAACATTAGAGCATTCTAGCTCTAGCCCACTATCTTAGTGTAACTTGCACAAGGGCATACTAAGGCATAATTACACACAATCACACACAAAACTACATGGATTATAGAATGTAGTGCAACACTCGATATTAAGTTCACTCTTTGGGTGACCGTTGAGGTCAGTCCGAATCCACATTCTACATATTTTATATTACATTTGATGTGGTTTGTGGAAATGTGGGTAGACAACTTATTTTGAAAGTTACATGTACATTCCATGATCAAGGAGTGACAAACAGAGACTAACAATGAAGCTCCTCTTACACAGAAGATACTAGATCCTAATCATTAACACAGGCGCTAGTGCCCATAATAGACACTAGTGCCCAGATGCTCATGTCCTCCCATAAATGCTCTTGTCCTTAACATTTATAAGTTTTAGAACCTCCAGTGAGAATTGATAACACTTTTCTCAATCTATTTTATCTATTCACCTGCCCAGGTCACTTCCATATTTCTTGGGAATCAGCTAAGTCTCTCTATTTCCCTCTCTTTCTTAGAGTTTCATATTTGTACATGCTTTTTTGCTTGCATATTTACCATACATTAGAATTTGTGTATCATACACTACAATAGTTACTCTATAATCATATTTAATACACTTTATATTAAATCATTTGGTGAACCCCATCTTCTATCTACTTTATGTTATTTAGTATTCATTCAATAGCATAAAGTGTGGGAAAATGTAGACACAAAATCATGCACTTGGGTACATCTCTAGGTCCTAGAGCATATTAGTATATACATGATTCCTAAGTAAGAAAACTAGCAATTGACAATATCGTTCAAGCCTTTACTTTGTTGTTATACTTTTATTGACCTTACACACCCTACAAATCCTGTCAATATTTGACTGACTTATCTTTTATGGTCTCGGACACTAGCACCCGCTTAGGACACTAAGTTAGGACACTAGCACCTAGGCACTCATGTCCCTCATGGGAACTCATGACCCTTTCTCCCTATTTATCACTCTTTTAGGTCTCTTTTACTTATTAGGAATTTTTTATACTTTTGGGTTTGCCTTCCAATTGTTAATTACGAAATTCAAACAAGGGAATCATATATATACATAGTTATATCTCTCAAATATGGGGCCAAGAACTAGAATTACATATTATCACTTGAGCTTGCATTCAAAGGCACAAGAGCATCACAAAGAATCCATCTAGCGCATTCACTCAAGGGACAAGGTGTGCATCACTTTAAATACATATTATAGGGGGAATTCTATTCTACTACATCTCAAACATTCTATACATTTGATACATCTTTGATCTAGCCCGATATCTATTGAATTTGGCATAGCTTTGATAATATAAAATAAACACAATAACAACTTAATTATTTCATACATGATATTACAAATATATAGGTGAGGTTGTTCCTAAAATTTAGGAAACAACTCACAATAATAAACTATATACGTAGGTTGTTTAAACAACCTATGTAACAATAATATAAGAGAACTAACAATTTATTAACCCACATATAAATATTTAATGTGAGAAATATCCAAGGTATTCCTAACATTTCCCCCCCCGCCTTAGTGCAAACATGGGGGAAAACACCATATTTAACCAAACACCATGCCACTCCGTAGCCTTGCACATGGTCTCGATCCTTAACACTGACTATGGGAACTACGTCATCCATGAATAGGGGCTATTAACCTATCCAGGTGAATACATGAATTAGGACACATCAACTATCAAGTCAATTTGATCAAGAACACTTCTTTTTATAGTATCAATGGTATAAATCTCCATGTCATCATCATAACAGGGAAACACAAACACTTAACTACATACAGGAACATGGATGTACTTTTGTTCTTATTCATCACACAAAAAGTAGAAAATAAATGTCACTAAAGTAATATGTGGCCTCTAAGGAGTGATAAACTCAAGGATGTTATTTGTCATCATGCCTCTATTATCTCCATCCTCTAATGTACATGTTTCTAACTCAACAAAATATGAACATTAAGCACATTTGTTTCCACATTGAGCTTATTCTTTTATTCCCTCCTACAATGTGAAAAAACTTTATTTTTCAAACATCGGTATCACCGAAAATGCATCATGTAAGGAAAAAAATGGTTTTACAACATTTTTACACTTTAACTCTATTGACGACATACACAATTGACACTAATCGCAATAAAAATAATAATAATAATGACACACTTACAAGGACCCTAAAGACACGATTTTTAATTGACAAGTATGACTCAAATAACTTCGATTATTTAGACTTGAAAAATAATAACATTATTTAATCTAACTTTCGATTAAATGACACTTTTATATTTTTTGACAATATAAAAGAAAATAACCCTACAAAAGACTCAAAAACAAATATGAATCAATAACAAAAATTAATATGACTTCCTAGGTATTCTCTAGTCTCAAGTAGAATAATTCTAGACTAACCCATTAACATGATACAATATTATACTTATCATGAGACGTCGGCACTAGTAGAATGAATACAGAGTGAGGAATATGCCATAGTCACAAGCATGTACAAGCATATCTAGGCACATGACTTTGGTTTCTGAGAAACTGCATTAATAGGTAGACTTGGTCACCTTCACTTCAGGAGCACAATAAAAACAAACTATTCCTAGTAGAACATTGTAACGTTATTGAAGAGCTCTGAGAGTGTTGTCAAGAGCTACGTATCAGCACTTAGGAAGAGCTGATATGTCTCACTTTTTAGATCTGTATTGTATGAGAAAATTAAATACTTGCTAGAAATACTTGTTGAGGAGACCAAAAATTAATTGACGATTCAAATCAATATATGAGGGTGTGGTAAGATTATATCCTTTGAATGGATGATATCTATAAGAAATACATCAGTATTCTTGATGGTGTAGGTATCTCAAATATGGCTTAGCAATCTGAATTGATTCACCACCAGATATCATTGGTGCATGAAGGTATGGAAGTACCGTATGGAGTGCAGAATGGATAAACAACATGCACGTGGAAGATATTACAAGAAATGGCAGCAGATTTGAATGGTGAGACTTCTATGAATAGAATGTATGAGTATTTTTAGGATATGCGTAGATGAATGATGCACCAAAATAATGTTAATATGTGATCGTGTTCATGTAACTCGCTCATTTATTACATCCTACATAACAAATTGCATGCATTGTAGATTAGATACAACAATCCTATATATGAATTGATCAATAGAGATCTACGCATCAGTATTCTACAAAACTAAGAGACATAGATCCACTATTCCATCTAGATTTATACATAGGAAATGTGCTCTCTAAGAGAAAATATTGAATTTGGAAAAGCTTTGATAATACAAAATAAACATAATAACAACTTAATTATTTCATATGGGATCTTACAAATATATAGGTGAGGTTGTTCCTGAAATTTAGGAAACAACTCACAACAATAAACTATATATGTAGGGTGTTTAAACAACCTACGTAACAATAATATAATAGAACTAAAGATATATTAACCCGCATATAAATATATAATATGAGCGTTATCCAAGGTATTCCTAACACTATCATTGTACAACTTTCCATTGTTATGATGTCCATTAGGCTCGTGATAATTGTAAACTAGGAGACCTCGTGTATTTGGAAATACGATAAGAAGGGTAACAATGAGTAGTTAACAAGTTGATCAATTGGTGATTTAGGATCTCGGAAGAATATCATGTTGCTTAGCATTTAGACCAAACATGAGAGGTGTTCATTTCTTCTTACTTGGTGAATTAAGAATGAATGTCCTCTTGACAATCCATGCATGCACACACACAAAATCTATGCACTTGGGTACATTTATAGTTCCTAGATCATACTAATATATGCATGGTTCTTATGCAAGAAAAAGCAAGATAATTGACAATGTATTTTGGGCCTTTTGCTTTTTCTTTTATACTTTAATAACCTTATATGCCCTACATCCTTGTCGTTATTTGACTAATTTATCTTTTATGGCCTCTAACACTAGGTGCTCCTATCCCTTCTCCGGGTGCTCTTTACCTTCTCTTACCTTTTCTCACTCTTTTGGGTCTCTTTTACTTCTTGGGCATATTTTACACTTTTGGGTCATCCTTCTAGTTTTTAATTACAAAATTCTAACGAGGGAATCATAAATATACATAGTTATAGCTCTCAAATAAGGGTATAGGCACTAGCATTATCTACTATCACCTAATATTCCATCCAAAGGCACAAGAGCATCACATCTAGCACATTCACTCAAGGGAAGAGGGATAGATCACTCTGCATACACAATATAGGAGGGGAATTCTATTATATTCCATCTCACACCTTATATACATTTGTTACATTCTAGATATAGCCCATTATCATTATGTAACTCGCACAAGGGCATTCTAGGGCATAATTACACAAACTTTCACATAGAACTATATGGAGTCTAAAATGTAGTGTAGCACTCAAGTACTTAAGTTTGTTCTTCAAGTGATCGTCAAGGCCAATCTGACTCCACATATTGCATATTTATTTTTACGATTTTATGTGGTTTGTAGGTATGTGTAACTAGACATTTGTTTTGCAATGCACAATTTGTGACATTGAAGTGATACCAAAGTGATAAACAAGGAACAACATTAAATCTCCTCCTGCACAAGGAGAATCAAAACTTGAGCATATGGGTGGACACTAGCACCCAGATCTATTCACTAGCACTCTGGTGCTTCTATCATCCCGTGAGCACTTTTTTCATGCATAGTTTCATGTCTTAGAACCTCCAGTGAGCCTTGATGATAATGATTCTAGTTTATTTCAGCTATTCACTTACCTAGATCATCTCTAGTTTGTGTGAAATTAGATAAGTCACCTTCTCTCCCTCTTTTTCTTATGGTTTTATATAATTGTTTGCTTGTTTCTTGCCCATTTACTTTATTTTATTACTTGTATATCATAAACTACATTATTTACTCTAAAATTAGATTTAATTAACTTTAGACTAAATCAATCTTGTTGTCACATTTTGTGAGTCAATAGTCTCTACTACTATTGTTGTTTGAACTTGGTTTCTTCTTACTTGGTGAATTAAGAATGAATGCCCTCTTGATTATCTATGCATGCTTACACACTTAATAACTTGTCTTAAAGAACCTACAACATTATTTGTTCATGATTTCCAATTTTCATATCCATCATCAATTCCACTCATTTTATTAAGACACTAGTGGTTATAAACCCCGAAAAATGAGAGAGTTGAATATCATGTCAAAAAAATCAAAACAATCAAAATTCAAAGTCAAAATTGAAAAGCAAAAAGTTAAGAAAAAGAGCAATATCAAACACTCTCTCTCAGGGGTCTTTCCAGTATCTCTATCGGGTTATGGACACTGATGGTGGAAGTAGATAAATTCTATGAATAGAATCAAATGTATCTTCATCAAGTCTATGGACATCTAGCTAGGAGCAGAGTAATGCATGACTTACAATTTCCCCTCTATTCCATTTATCATCAATCACTTGTTTTAATCACAACTCCACATTGGCTTATGTTTTCACTCATTTTCTATTAGGTCTTCACTTCAAGTAGTAATTAACTTTCACATGCACACATAGGATCTCAATGAGTCATAGGGCTAGTATGTCACCTTGTGTGGTTTAGATAGTATTCATGCTCCTATTTTATCTTGCCTTTTGGTCAAATGTTTTATGGATTATCGTTCATCTTGTGTTCATCAACACTCTTGTTTCAAACCATGTTCATACATCTACACACCTCTTACACTACATCATCATATCCATGTCACTTTCATATTTATGTTGAACATCCCCGAGCATCCATTGCCTTCTACATGCCCTTTGCATCCTCATCAATTTTTCCAGTCATTTCCTTAAATATTTTTCTCCTTTCACTTACGTTGCAATCATTTTGTAGTGCCACATCATTTGTATTTCCATCTCTTAACTACACCACACATTACCTCTCATCATGTTTTCTCTCCTCACCCCTCACCAGCTTACCTCACCCCAAGATCCCCTTCCCCAACCCCATGAGCTTCATCTCACACTTGACCTTTCCCACCTCATTCAAGTCACATTTATGACTCATCCTTAGCTCTCTCTCAACTCGCTACTCACCCTCACCTTTTCACCACACTTGATCCCTTAACACCTACCTGCCTTACCAAAACCTCAACTAGAAAACTCTTCAAGAACAATTTTATATACCCTACAGTTTGTTTCCTTCTTGTTTCCTCACCCAAAACCCGACTCCTTACACCCCTCTTTTCATAAAGGTAAGTCATACCTATGACTCACCAAAACCTCTACTCTTTGTGCTCAATTATATCCTCTTCACTTTGCATCCTTCTCCACCTACCCCAGTTCACTCGAGTTCACATCCCCATAATCACGTGTCACACTTGTGATGTTCTCCTTAAGACTTGAGTTGTTATCACAACTCATTCAAGTGCTCACTACCTCTCCTTTCCCCCGACCTCCTAACCTTCTCCCCGTGTATTCCCCATACATTCCAATCAGCCATCTTACCCACCTCATGAGTCACATTAGCGACTATCCGCATCACTCTCCTCATCCACTCCTTACATGAGACATCTAGTGACCTCAACTCCTCATCCTCCTGACTCCTTAGCGTGAGTCACTAGAGTAACTCCTTCCCACTCACCACTTTGCACCCTACACACATCAGCTCATCTTGACTTGCGTCTTACCCACTCACTAAACCTTGTTCATTGAATTGTGTATGTAATTCATCTAAGCCTTTTCACCTCAACTTGAATCTTCTCCAAACATACTCACTTCACAAATGTCTTCCAAGCTACTCTCCTACGATACCCTACCACCAAGCTCCCGCTCACATCCCTACCTCACCTCAACCACAAAGTCTCTCTTATGAATCACTGTAACACCTCACCCTAAAGCTTAGCCTCGAGCACTCACCTCACACATAACCATCATTCTCTTCCCCCCATTTATTTCCTTCCTCATCTTACCCATTGCAATCATAAATGGATCACTTATTACCCGATCGACCTACACCTAACTCCTTTACTCTAATACCCCTCACCATTACAACTATGACTCTTCTCTCACCCATCACAACTGTGACTCCATGTTCCTTTATAACCTCACCACTTGTCCCCTTCCCTACATTCGTATATATGACTTGTTTAATCCCTGCCACTTTTACCCCTCCCCGTAACTTACCACCTAGCTCAATGAGTCACTCATATGACTTGTCACCTTGTCCTGAATCACTTTTCCACCTAGAATTTGTTAACACCTATCTCACCCCACCCACTCACCTTTCCATCCCACCCTATCCTTGAGCTCTCCCGGTGATTCATTCATATGACTCACCTAACTCTTCTTTAAACCAACTCGCTTCTCCCATCTCACCTCTCCCATCTTTCTAACCCAACTCACCTCTCCTATCTCTCTTACCAAATCACTCTTCCCTTCTCACCTCACTCAACTCACTTGGCTCACCACCTAGCTCACCCAACTTATCACCTACCTCATTTCCTATCTTTCCTATGCTTACTCATGTTTCTCATTGCCTAGCTCATTTACACTCATCTAACACACCTCTCCACTCACAAAAATCACCACCTCACTCTCATTTGCCTAGATTACTCACCATCAACTCACAACCAATCAACTCTAACTCTTTACTCCATAACTTATCACCCTTACATCCAATTTTATCTATTCACATCACCTAGTTTTCATATGCACATGATTAGGGTAACCATGTCATTGTTTTTATTCAAAGCATGTCTTTTCCAAGGATCATTTTCTCTCATATTCAATTGCCATTTTTCATCCTACATTATGTGGGGGAAGCGTGTAGCTTCAAAAACTATCCCTTGAGGGGGAAATCATACAAAAACCCTTATCATCTAATTTTATGACATCTAATCATCAAAACACCTTTAAATTTTGACTCAATAGTCTCTTCCTTACAAAATCAACCTATTAATCCCTTCACAAACTCTAGATGAAGTGGCCCATCGATCACATGTCCAGGTTCCTATCTATCCATATAACCATCTAAGCCCATGAATACAAAAACTAACGTCGTAGGGTTAGATGACCCCATATCATCTTTAGTTTTTATGTTGCATCTTACCTATTATATCACACAACCCAAAAGGGGAAAAATGTAGACACTTTAAAATGCACCTTACGTATAAGATCTTTTATTTAAAAATACCAAAAACATCATAAAATATAATTAAAAATCCCAAAAAAATTGAATAATCCCACAAAACCAAATAAAAATATAAAACCCAAAAATAGAGATAAAAGACAAATCATCATTAATTTACTAACCTTCACCCACTCACATTTAAATTTTTCCCATCACACCTACCCATTTTTATGCCCAATGCACACTACACCCATATGTGTCCCACTCCCTTATACACTCAAAATCTATAAGACATCACTCACCCCCATCATTCAAACCCCTAACTCTTGGAGTACTAAGGTTCTATAAACACAAAATAAAGCACTTCAGTATATTTCTAGGTCCTAATCACATACCACTATTCATATGATTCCTAAGTGAGAAAACTAGTAATTATCTATCTTTGACCTCTTTTATTTTTTTTAATTTCCTATTTGGTCTTGCACACCCCACGACCCAGTCTAAACTTCATTAATTTATCTTTCTTGACTTTGGACATTAGTGCATAGGTGCCCTCGTCCCATCTAGGAACCCTAGACCTCTTTGTATCTTGCTTATCCCTTTCGGGCCTCTTTTTTCTTTTAGGCATATTGTTTTCTTATGGGTCGGCCTTTTAATTTTCAATTATGAAATTCAACCAAGGGAATCATATAAATATAAAGATATGTGACCATAATAAAGGACCAAGCTCTAATCATCTATTATCATCACCTAAGGTTGCATCTAAAGGCATTCTAAGAGCATTAAAGGCATCCATCTAGCTTTCATTCAAGGGACAAGTGATTGTATTTTATACATACACACATATGAGGGGGAGTTTATTTTTACATCCACACATCTATCTACATTTTTACATCTAAGTATTGCTCATTATCAAGTGGATCTTGCATAAGAGCTTCCTAGGGCACAATTTCCACACACACACACACACACACATAAGAACTACATGGATTATGAGATGTAGTACAATGCTTAGTTTATTTCACTCTGTCAAGTTACCACCGGGGTCAGTTTGACTCCCCATTTCCATCTTTTTATTTTTAGGATTTGATGTGTTTTGGGTTTTGCAGGATATCATTTGTTTTACAGGTTACATGAGAATTTTGTGATCAACCAAAGGACATACAAAGTGTGAAATAGTGAATGTTGGCAAAATTGGTGTGACACGAGAAAAATTAGTTTCTAAGGTTCTTCGTAGAGGTTATTCCCTTGACCTAGCCTGACACATCCCGTACATCGATCCCAAAATATATCAGCCATAGTTGTGCGTTTGATCCTCCTATTCATCATTCTTCCAATAAATAATACCTAGCAATCAATTATGAAATTAGCTAAGTCTTCTGACACCCTAGTCCCGATACATCTGATGCCTAAGTTAGCCTGCAAAATTTAGTCCCGCATCATAACAAAATATATCAGCCATAGTTGTGACCGCTTGATCCTCCTATTCATCATTCTTCCAATAAATAATACCTAGTGATCAATTATGAAATTAGCTAAGTCTTCTATTCCTCTCTTGCACATATGGTTTCATATTTATTTTACTTATTACTTGTGTTAATTTTGTACTTTATCATTTATTTATCATATATTACTCTGTAATTATGGTTTTACAAAATTTATATTTTTTAAATCATTTGGCAAACTCCACTTGTGATCTATCATCCGGATCCCTATTTTATTGATTATTTTTTCATGGCTCCTAAGGTTCCTCAATTCTCCTTGCATCAATTGCTTCAAATACACCCATATTGCAAATATTTTCTTTATAAAACCCTAGACACTATGTATCTCTCTAGAAATATGTCACCTTCACAAGTCAATTTCATCTTTGATCATCTTTTTGATAACTCTATTAGTTATAATGTCAATCAATCAATTTGCAATTTTATTCAAGCTTTACATTCTTTATTTCAAGATAAAATTTAGGCTATGAAATCCATGATTACATCTCTCACATCTGAAATCTAGCATCTTAAGGCCACTTCTCAATCTAATGCTTGTTCTTCTTCTACATCTTATCCTACTTCTATGTCTTCTACATGTGCTCATAACATTAAACCCCAAGTCTT
Source organism: Taxus wallichiana var. yunnanensis (assembly GCA_018340775.1). Classification (NCBI taxonomy): domain Eukaryota; kingdom Viridiplantae; phylum Streptophyta; class Pinopsida; order Cupressales; family Taxaceae; genus Taxus; species Taxus wallichiana. The sequence goes on from CM031243.1 coordinate 189,769,561, forward strand.
ACCATTACCGTAATCTCTCAAGTTTGATCGTAACACTAAGAAACATGATATTCTTTCTCAACTCCTTACTCATAAATTGATCATCTTTTCATCTACTCATTTTCATCCTCCTTATTGGCTTGCAAAATATCAAGGTCATCCATATTACAATTATCATCAAATTAATGACATAATGATAATGATTTCTATGCTCTAAAATGAAAATTTGGTCACCTTAATCATTATTTTCATATTTTCATTTTCTACACAAAATTTTTTGTGTGTTCATCTCCATTTCTATATTTCATTGGGTTCCTAAATATCATTCCTTTATGTCCAATTAGCATCATTCCATCACTTTTAATGTTCCTTCTTCCATCACTCAAGCGCTACCTATACAACCCACTCCAACTAAGAAATCACCTCTCAAGGTATGTTCTCCATCACCTCCTCCTACTAAGTCTTCTACCACATCACCAAATCCTAAGAAACCTCCTCTAAAAATCAATACAACACCTCATCCTCTCAATTATTCTAGGTCATCATCAATCACAAATACGAAACCACTCACAAAGCAAGACCAATAAAATCTATCATGCCTCTTTCAAATTCCTCTCCGCTCAAGATCCCTTACAACCTCCACTTCAGCAACCAATCATTTTTGTCAAGGAAAATATGTATTAAATTGATCCCTTTATCAACATTGACTAGATATCCATATTTCATACACTTGGGGGCATCATGCTTAGTTCCCCCCTCCTAGCATTATCAGGTGTCTAGCGTTTCTACTTTTACACTTCATGCTTCACATTTACTCTTTCTCATTTATCTTACATAGCTTAATACATAGCTTGTATTAGTGTTACCCTAGTATGCATGCTTTTTCCAATGTTCACACTTGACTATTGATGGCATATTATATTCATGAACCTCATACACTACACATTTCATGCTCGCACTTTACAATACTTCTTAATTACATTATCTTCTCATACATCACACTACCCTATGATGCACTCTTGTACTATGGTTCACACTTTACTGTTGAGTGCTTACTACATCCATGGACCTCACATCATACACACGACACATTTCACACTCTTCGCATTCACAACACATATCTCAGGCATCACATTCTCACACATCTCACTACCCTATGACAAAATCTTGTGTTACGGTTCATACTCATTGCTTGAGAGTCTAAATCTGAAATAAACCTCACCACATTCTACACTTTTTGCTTTATGCTTCATGATCTATCTCTCTAGTCCACACAATCAAAACCATTACCCGATGATGCACTCTTGTTCTATGGTTCATTCTTGATTGTCAGGGGTTTTTTATAAATTAACCTCATCTCATACACAATCATATGCATTCACTCATGGGATACACTACTTCTATCAAATTCACATTACATATCATTCCATCTCACTCATTTACAGTATACTACATATCTCGGTTGCACTTAGTCTTGTTTGTTTATACTTACATGTACACTTTGTTTCTTATGTTAGCTAGATATCAGTATGCCATTATCTTTATCATATACACATGCACATTCACTTGTTCTCTAGTTTTGAATACATACTTTATATAAATATTTACATGTAGCATGGATGTTTGGCACTTTGCACCTCGTACTAGTCCCACTGATGTTCCTAGGGGCATCTAATTTCCTACACACTATAGTTGTTATTGTTTCATTTTTCACTACTTCATATTCTTACTAGCACACTAATTTATTGATATATATATGTCTTGACATACTTTTTATATTTCTAACATGATAATGGGTGCTTCATGTCAATATTTTCTTTACAGTAACTATTGGCTACCATGGTTTTCTATTATTATTTGTTTGTCATTGTTTTCCATTGTATACCATTTTTTTACGGGTTATGTCATGTGTTTTACTTGTTCATTATTTGTATGATTTTGGCCACTTCATCCCTTATTGTCTTGTGAAATTGTGAGTGATATCCCATGTTTGAAACCCACTTTTCATGCTCTACATTTTCTTCTTGATTGCTAGATTACACATTGTCTTCTATATGTGTATTTTTCTTGATTTCACTAACACATGTTTTAGCCACTTTGTTTAGATGTGTCTTGGTTTTACCAAGCACATTCCTTTCCCTGTAGGAATCAGTTTTAGATCACCATCTTATCCTCTCCTATCATCTACATCCTCTTAGAGAAACTACATGCACCCCAAACAAGGGGGGCATACGTTGGGTGAATCAGTCACCCCATATAGTAGCTCAAAGCTACAAGATGGTATAGTTTAGCATAGGAACAAAATAAATTTATCGACACAAAACATGGCCTATATTCTGACTTGGTTCCTCTTTTCAATACAGATTCCAAAGGCTCCCAGATACGAGACACTATCACCTAGGCATCCCTTACTTTTCCTATGCACATATGACCAAGGGGAAGTTACAGTCACTTTCTCATATTGGCATAGTTTACAAGATTTCACAGAGAAATTTTCATAGTATAGGAACAGTCCAACAACAATCAAAATGTATTCTATCACATTTTTCTACTTGATCAAACTAGATCAAACACATAAAAAAGTAGGATCACACCATCTGCAGTGGTGTATAAATTTTAGGAAGTAATCAAGGATAGAGAATAACACTAGACCTTTCTCATCAACACTATTCTTTCATGGCGTGAGATCGCCCAAAAAACTTGTTCTTATTGTGAGATCACCCAAAAACTCACTCTTGGCATGAGATATCCTAAAAACTCACTCTTCTACAACACTTTAGGACATTTTCTATCTTTTTCACTCCTCATTGATTAGGTGCACATGTTCTTTTTACTACTTTTTTTACATTTTTACATATTTTTATAGAGTTTTCATATACACATATTTGACTACTCTTCCACTCTTATTTTTTAGGTCCATCCTTAATATGCAAAAAAAATCATCCCTTCATCAAGAAAACATGACAACAGGTACAACACAACACAACACATACACTTTACCCCTAGGGATAATTCCTCTTCTTCAGCTTCCATGATTCATTTTTTATCACTCCACACTTTTTTCTTATCTCTTCGACACACTTTCACCATCGATCTACGTGGTTATCAGGTACACATGGGGTAAGTGTAGACACAAAATCATGCACTTGGATACATTTCTTGGTCTTAATCATATGCCATTATTCATATGATTCATACGCAAGAAAACTAGTAACTGATATCTATTTTGGCCTCTTTTCTATCTTTATAGTTTCCTCTTTGGTCTTACAAACCCCACGGACTAGTATGATCTTCATTTATTTATCTTTCTTAACTATTGACCCTAGCACCAATGAGGATGCCGGTGCCTGGAGCCCCAACCTCTTTGTATCTTACTTGCCCCTTTTGGGCCTCTTTTATCTTTTGGGCATCTTGTTTTCTTATTGGTCCACCTTTTAGTTGTCAATTATGAAATCTAACCAAGGGAATCATATAAATACATAGCTATATGACAATAATAAAGGACCAAGCTTTAAGCATCTATTATCATCACCTAAGGTTGCATCCAAAGGCATTCATCAAGCATTCATTTAAGGGACAAGGGACTACATTTTCTATATACATGCATAGGAGGAGAAGTTCATTTTGACATCCATGCATCTATCTACATTACTACATCTAGATATTACTTGCTATCAAGTGCATCTTGCATAAGAGCTTCCTAGGGCATGATTTTCACACATACACACACAAGAACTACATGGAGTCTAAGATGTAGTGCAGTTCTCGGTCATAATTTTACTTTGTCAAATGACCACCGGGTCATTCCATCTCCCCATTTGTATCTTTTTCTTTTTAGGATTTGATGTGTTTTGGGGTTTTGCATGATATTTTTTTTTTGCAAGTTACATGTGAAATATGTGATCATTTAATGACATACATGTGTAAAATAGTGAAGGTTAGTGACATTGGTATGACACAAGAAAAATCCTTTTCCAAGGTTTTACACAAACATGGGCACCAAGAAGCACACTTTGATGCCTAGGCACCCCTAACCTAGTCTAAGAACCCTAGTCCCAAAGACATTTGACATTCTGAAATTTATCATCCATAATTATGACATTTTTCTCCTCCTGTTCATCGGTCTTCTATTCCAGAATACTTTGGGATTAAGTATGAAATCAGCTAAGTCTTTTATTCCCTCTCTTACACCTAGGGTTTCATATTGTTTTTTCTTATTGTTTGTGTCAATTCTATACTTTATCATATGTTACTCTGCAATTAGGGTTTTATAAAAGTTTATATTTGTTAAATCGGGTTGTACTTGAGTTTTCTTACTCTCTTGATATTATATCTCAATGTTGTAGGTCTTGAAGAATTGAAAGTGAATCATAAAGAATAGATGTAACTTATTGTAGCACTATTTGAGAAAAATTCCAACATAGACGGGAATCGCAACTACATTGGCTTGTGATCTATGTGATTTTTGGTGTATCACAATTGTGATTTTCATGTTATTTGAGTCAGGTATATTTTTAATTTTTATTTATTCTTTTATAATTTTAATCCATAAAATGTATTTTATCTCCTTAAAAGGGTTAGGGATCGACGATCGAGACAGGTCCCCTAACCACCAAAAACAACTAACATTTTTCAAGTTTTGTTGTGTGCATGTTTAGATTTAGATCTAGAATAATTTTTACCCACTTTATTCGAGGAAATAAACCACAATTTTCCCTCTCTTCACAATGGTAACATAATACCATTTTGTTTTAAGTAGCATTAATTTAGAGATTTCATATCAACTAATCCATCTTGCAGGTGAGCCAAATCTAGGCATGCACCATCTAACATACATATGAAAAATGTTTCTATGCATATTTGTGTAGCCACTATTTCTACTACATCTCCTATATATTACCATAATGGCTCACATTAATCTTCCTCTAGCACATAGGCTCTTGAGTCCCTTGTGCATTCTCTCTAAGCACAAATATTATAATTGTAACAAAGTGTCTCTTGTACTTATAATGCCATGGATTTCTCTCAATTATTGGATAGTACACTTACACCTAATGTTGTTGTCCCATATCCTTTTCCTATTGGTTTCACCACACTTAAGCTTCTTATGTATGATGGAAAGGGTGATCCACAAGAACATCTTCAATCTTTTCATGTTTTATTTTTTGATTATGCATTTAATGGTATATTACTCACTAAGTTATTCCCTAAGATCCTTAAGGACTTTGTGTTGCAATGGTTATATAATATCCCCACACATTATGTGCATTATTTTACTAGATTGGAAAATCAATTCTTGGAAAAAAATTCAATAAACATTGGGGATAATCTATCTTACACATAAATTTCCAAAATCAGCCAAGGATATGAAGATCATATAAGTGATTATGTCTTGTATTATCACACAATTATTACTAAGATGAGTAATGCATTAGCCGAGAACCAATTTACAAGACCTTTTTATTAAAATTTTAACTTGTCCCTTGTAAGAAACATTTATATTTAAAAGTTTCAATCTTTTGACCATATTTCAAACACTAAAAGAGCATGAAGCTAAGTTGTTACATATGAATAAACTCAAGTATGTTGCTAGCACCTCTAACACTTTTATTTCCAAGTTTCAAAGTAAACCTACTTTCAAAGGAAAAACTCATGACCCTAAGGTTTCTTCTAAAGAAAATTTCAATGTTATTTCTCAACCTGTTCGAGGTGATAAGGACTTAGAGGGGGTATGAATAATTCCCCAATAAAAATTTCTCACTTATACTTCAAAACCCTAAACACACAATCTCATAGAGCACACATATCAAAACATATATTCTTCACAATGAAATAAAATCAATGCAAGGATCAAAGATAAACACATAAGCCACTTTTATTGATGTTTAAATCATATAATCACACTTTATTGATACTTAAATCAAATTATAATGAATTTATGTCTTCAACACTATCAATCAAGATGCAATGAAGATGTATCAAGATAAAAAATATTGTCTCATGAGTACCCAAGAAGATATGCTTCTTTCCAACTGATTACAACTCAATATCAGATTTGAAGATACTTTTGAAACTTGTAAATAACATCATCAATATGATATGAAGGTAGAATCTAAACACAAGGATCCAAATCTTCCCTCCTTCAACTCATTATCAAAGAAACTTCTCCATATTTACTTTTCTCAAATCCTCCACATGAAGACTCAACCAGATACAATCCTAGAATGAAATTCTATGGATTTTTGGATAGTCCCATGGGGTTTTACTTTACAGAAAATGGTTCTTCAAAAGAATATAAAAGGGGTTCCAAAATATTAGCACCATTATACCCAAAACATCATCTTTATAGCCTCTCCTTGATTCAAATTCAAAATAGGTCAGTTTCCCTCCATTTTCATGACCATACAAGCTTAAAAACATCCCATAAGAATCACTATAACATTCAAAATTGACCCATATAGGTTGGCCTAGAAAAAACACTTCATCCATGCACCAAAAATCCCAAAACTCTTGCATTGGAATGACAAAAATCCCCTCATTCCAAAACCATGCTTAGTCATGAAAAAAATCACCATACATGATTAAAATAATATTTAAAATTCATACATGGTCACAATTTAGCTCAACCAATCAAATTATTTTGTTTAATGGGCCCAAGACTTTTATTTATCTCAAAATTGGTGTATCTTGCACCCTCCAAGACCCCTGAAACTTCATTATGCCACCAAATAACTTTTTTTTAAAAAATGTTTCCATTTAACCACTTTATGGAAATGTTAGGACTTTTATAACACTTCTAAGTAAGTTATGAGTCTTGAAACACTCACCTGATCAAACCACAATCACTTTTCTCTTCACCAAAACAAACTGCCCAAAAATATATTTTCAAAGATCAGCTGATAAAAATATCTATAGAAACATTAAAGTCCTATAAATTTATTCATTAGATTTGAAATTCATCACTCTTCACATTTCAGTGATATCAAGCATCATCTAATCCATCTTATGCTTCAAACAACTCAAATCTTCCAACATACCATATCTTATTATGCATTAGAAAAAATCATCATGTCCCAAAACTGACCTAGAAACCATATAAAAATTCATCATCATGAGACAAACCACATATAAATTTAAATATCTATGAATCATATTTCCAACACAACTTTAATCATCTCAAAATTACACATGTAGCTCTGTTATGCCCATTTTAGTTAACAATGATTTTATGGCCTCAAAACTACCCTTTAACCAGTCAACATGAATGAATCTCATTTGACCATGTAACTACATCATCATGTCTTGAAAAATCTTTTTAAATCAATAAAATATCACATACATTATGCACCATCAATTTAGCCTGCAACTCATATGGAAAACCTTATCCCAAAACATTCTTCTTTAGAAATTGGCTTGTTTGAATGGGGCCCACTCATCATCATGACCTCTATCATACCTTTATATAAATATATTATATTCCTCTACATCATCCAATCATCAATTTTTATGAATAAATAAAAAATGCTCACTATACCTCTTCTTCTGCAAGTTGTTCCTAGCTAGGGTTTAGTTAGGGTTTTAGACCACTTTAACTTCTTAACATTCATTCATAAAAATCTGATGATTAAATGACCTAATTATTTTTTTGAAAGATTCTATACTCACTTTATAAACATCCCTAAAATCCAATATTTCCCATGTAAATCACATAATTCAGGGTGAGCATTAGAATTTCCAACTCAAGCTAAAAACACTAGTTCTTGACCCTGTTTCACCAAAACTACCATATATTGAAAAATACACCTTATGGGAACCTGAAAGTTTTCTCAAAGCACCATGACACATCAACATAACTTCTCAAATAATCATAACTTCATCAAAATAACTCAAAATCTCTATAAACTAATACTTGCATAGTTATCCCCTAGGGTTTTACACTGTAGAGGATAGAGGGTCTATTGAAATAATGTTATAAATCATCATGAAATCACAAAAAATGACCCAAAAACACTTTTTACACCATGATATGCCTAAATACATGCATAAATGAGCTCATGTAGCTCCAAAACTCAAACTCACACCACCTAGTATTCAAGTCTGCTCCAATTGAGCACCTGAAACATAGTGAATCACATGTATCTACACCATGTACCTAATTTGAGTGCCCAAATAATCTTTAAACCTACTAAAAATTATTCCAAATGTTTCTCAAGAATCCAAGAAGTTCATACCATCATGCAACATCACCTAGGCACCTAAATGGGCTTGCAAGAATAAGTAATCCTCACTGAATCTCACTATATCATCATGAACACATTTGAACCAGTATTCCAACACCATCCACAACATCATCTTATCCTAATCCATCATCCACTTTTACATTAATGTGGTTTTTCATAAATTACAACACTTATAGGACCACATGCCAACAATTTCCCCCTTTTTCATTGATGGAAAACTACTTGAACTTCTCCCCCTTTTTACATTAATGAAAAAGGAATACCCATAGAAACATAATATATACCTTCCTCAACTTCATATCATCATTTTGGTTATAAAATCCACAAAATATCTCATTCAAGCATAAGAACGCTGAAATTTGCACTTAAACCTGATTTTTCCTTCTTTGTAAGCATTGAATCACTATGCTCCCCTAAGCCAAACATCTACACATCTAAACATCATCAATAAATCATGAAGAAGCATTATCATACCTTTATTGAAGTAAAGAACTCCATATTCAACCTTTTAGGCATGCAAAAGTTATCATTTTCACCTTAACCATGTTTTTTCCTTCATGGAAACATTGTAGCAAACCAATACCTAAAGCATACACTATGAGAACATGCCAACAAAGTCAAAACTAAGCATATCAAACCATCGTACCATCTTTCTTAAGAGTTCATCATCTTTTCTAGGCACAATACTAGTTTTACAATGCACTTTCTTACTTTTCATACCATACTTAAGACTAAGATCCCTAATTAGTCTTCTCAATGCTTTTAGCATCAACTTTTTCATGTTACAACATGTTATTCATACTTTGACTCATAAAAACAATACTCCCCCTAGACTCCTCATTGTATCTAGCAATCAAGCCCAAATTTAAGCAACTTACCTTGGATTTTTGGCATGAAATCAGCTTGAGTCACTTTTTCCATGTCCTAAACCATCTTCTTAATGTTTGACAGTCATAATGAATAAAATAGTGCAATCAAGGACCAAAACCAATTGATTGATGAAGTAAACACCCAAAACATACCTTTTCTCCTTGAAACCATCCATCTCACCTTCTAGAACACACATTCAAGATCTCCCTGACTTTAGTAGGAACTTATACACTTCATCCACCTGTAATAGAAACTTTTCTCATCACAATGACACTAATATCCTCAAACAATCAACTCATCACCAATCCAAGCTTTAACAAGTCAAGAAAGTAACTTTCAAACACATGAACTCACTTAGAGTGCCTTGAAGAGGCACACATAGATACTCCCCATGTTATAAATACTCACTTCATACCTATCTCTTGCTAAAAACATAATAGTCACTATGACATTGTATGTATCATATATCAGAATGTCTAAGTAATAAGCATTAGGAACTTTCTTCATAAAAAAACTAACTAAGACCTTCTCCTACCCAAGCATCATAAGGTCAAGTTAGAGAGAATTTATGTAATCATTTCAAAGTTTCCTCATCATACACAATTTTACATGTAAATATCCTCATACTCTTCCCTTCATATATTTAGTACCTATAGGTTACTGTAACATCACCTAGACAAAGTTTGTGACACAAGAATCCATGCACATATTTGGATCCCTACACCTCATAGAATCCTTGTTCTTGATATCAAGACTCACTCACATTCCTGAGAAACATAATTAATATCCTTTTATTCCTCACATAGAACTAGGTGATTTGATACATACTTGATCCTCTATCACCTGTAACATGTTATTATTTTAGACTCATATACCCTTGACTAGCTTTATAAGGTCTTCTCATTCCATTTTGATCAACTGTGGAAATTTGAGTTTCCTAGCCCTTGAACCAAAATCAACATAATCTCCTCTTAGATTTGGAGACATCCATAGACCTTTCTCAAATCACACTATGTCAACATATCATGAAACAACCTTTGAAAATGAAGGATATTGTTGCATATGCACTAAATATTATAAATAGTCCTTAAACCCTTCATACACTAGATCGAGACAAACTCAAAATCAAATACTCATTTGAAAAATTCAAGTGAAGACCCATCAACTGCATCTTCACTTATGGTTTTCACACCACTTTAAACACATTTTGAATGTTCAACACCACTCTCCATAAACTCAGATGACATTAGCACTTAGAATACCTAATTTAAGATCAAAGGTAGCTTTTTCAAACTTACAGTGAGACTTAATAGCCTTGATTTTAATTTACATACAACTTCTTATGCTTTGCAACATTTTTATGACCTGTAGCATCCTATTTAATAGCCAAATGTAAACTCTCATCCTCCTTGACCATATTAACCTCCTATAGGACTTCATTTGAGCTTGATATCTCATTTAGTGCCTGATGAAGATTTTCTTTGATGCCTGGTGATATCTTAACTTAAGTTCTTCATAATCATGACCTTAGGGGATTTTAATTACACAAATTTCAACACATATTTCTCCACTTTGATGATTCACAAACAAGGATTGATTAGTAAAACTTTCATATCCAGTTTGGAGCATCACAGATCCCTTAATGGCTTCACACTAATTTTAAAATTTTTTCATAATTTTATCTTATCAACTTCAATGTAATTTAGAGCTTAGCAACATTATTACTTCATTTTAGACCTTACTTATGACACACTCCATGAATTTATAAGGAAAATAAACCCATTCTATTCACTAGTACCCTGTAGGACTTGTTTTCTCACAACTAGATCATCCTTTTTCTCCATGGACTTAATATCCTCTAATTATGTTATCACAAAAACAACCTTCATGAAGAACTCAGTGGATTCACATAGATTTGTAGTCTTTTGAAACTAGAGGATGAATTCAACTCATATTTTACCCTTCACAACATCAAATTAGATAAAATTTAGGCCTTGATAGTCCTCACAGAACATAAAAACTCCATGCCATCATAACACTTGAAGTTATTATGTTATGATATAAATTTTGATGAATATATCGACCCTTCACACCTTTAATTTTATTGTCATGTCAAGCTCTATTACACACTTGGTAAAAATTATATACCCTTTGTGGACTGAGACACTTTTCCTCTTAAATATCCAATCTATTCTTCACTTTGACCATACTCTTTATGTCAACTTCACATACTCAAGCTTGATGTAAAATCATAAGATGCTCAAAAATTGACCTACAAGTTAGTCTTAGGAAAAATATTCCATATGAAGCATCAAAACATATACCCTTGTTTCTTCTAACCTTATACTAACACATTTGACTCATTCATAGACTTCATACTATCAATAATACTCGAAACCTCAAATAGTTCATGAATATCTCACAAAACCTTGTTCATATCATCAAAAGCACATAACAGTCTTCTATCCCATGTACCATTGAAAGTCACTCATAAATGTTTTTGTACATACCTTCATGAATATGTCAAGCCTGAATTGAATACCCATTTGATAAATTACACTCTTCCACACACCTTGAAGACTCTTGCCAAAGTGATCATGCTCATCTTTTTTTAGAGCCTATAACCACTTGAATCCTATAGTAAATCATGTTTAGATGATATGTTCAAAATTTTAGCTTTCAACTTATCCATTTGCACCTTCAAATTTGACATTCCTTTCACACCATTTCATTAGCACACCTAGAACTTGTATGACTAACACCTTCTTATCTTGTGATTGAATCTTCAACATTACTAACAAACCTCGTGAAGATCTTACACTGATTAAGTTCCACATTTGGTGACACAAGTATATATTTAGACACAATCTAAGAGGTATTTACATCCTTTGAGAATCATGACATAGGGATATATTAATACACAGACCAACATATATCTTTAAACAACTTATGATAACCAACAATACACTAAACAAGAAGAATGAATTCACTACGACCCTTGTTTACCTTTTAACAACTTATATGAACACCTCCATACCTTTCACACTCATAAAGGACACTTTTTTACATGACTTATGTTTTAATAGCTTATGAATAACTCATAACACACTACTTGACTCGAGAGAAGTCTCTTTGATAGAACACAGACCTTAGGCACTGAACCAATGCTAGACACAAATAAGACCTTCTTTATGATGAATAAGACACAACAACCTCTCATATGACATCATCATGACTCATACACTTACTGAGTCATCCCAACATGATATTTTATCATGAAAAAGCAAACTCAGACGTGGGAACACATATTTATACACTTTGAAGGATTACAAGACTTGAACGTTGACAAATACAACATGACCAACCATATATAACAATAAGAACATTTTATATGACTTGAAGAAATGTACCTCAACACCATGGAGAAGACTCATATAGGTTTAGATGGGTCCCCCTCACTCCAATACTTCATTAGAATCAATACACCTCTAAGAATCCTAGTAGAGGCATATCCCATCATGAGTGGCTAGATAAGAGACCTAAAAAGGTCTCAAAGCCTCTTATTTCCTTGAATGATCCATTATTTTTTTATTCTACATTTTTCATAGTAGACTCCTCCTTTTTATCAGCCACACTCTTGAAATCCTTGTGAGTACTTTGACTAGCCCTATCCTTCTTTTTGTACACCTAAGCTTTTAAGCTTTTGGCTTGGATCTTTGAGTCTCTTTATTCAATTGTCCTACATCACAAAACCTTGCAATTTTCCCTACCTTGTGGCACCTAAAACATTCTACTTATCTTATTTTGCACTAAAATCCTTATATCCATAACCATTGCAAGCATAGAAATAACCATTGAACTTTCTTAAATACCTTTTAGTGTTTGATGGCCCATTTTTGCAATACTTTGCAAGATGTCCTTTCTCATGAAAAAGATAACATTCAGCTCCATATCTTTAACCTACCTTTTTCTTTTTCTTTTATCCACATTTATTTTCCTTCTTTCCTTCACAATGATGTTCATGAACCTTTCCTTTGCAATCATCCTTCTTTTTAACCTTAGGTCTACACATGCTAACTCTATGTCCATAAACACCACACTTATAAAAAATTCCATGAAAAACTCCATACCTATATGCATTTGGTTATTTGATAGATGATCTTCCATAAGATGGAAGCTTTGAGCTCTCTTATAAATATAATACCTTCTTGTCATTGTACTTAACTCTTCTTTTTCAGGTCCTATTTCTCATCCTCATGTTTGAGATATTATTTCCTATTTATCCTCAACTCAAAAATTAGTGCCTCCTCAAGTTTAGTTTTTAAAACATTGATTACTTCCTCATGAGATTTAATCAAAATATTAATATGGTCACAAACGTTACCCACTAGACTCCTTATCATGTAGGTATTAATATGAATTGTCTTGATTGACATCTTGTCACCAAATATCTCCCTCTAGCTTGTTAGGCTACTTCTTTTGAATTTTCTCAAATGACATCTTGTCCTGTTATGATACCAATTGTTGGAGGAGAAAGGGAGAGGGGTTGATGGGATCAATCATTCCCTCAATAAAACTTTCTCACTTATACTTCAAAACCCTAAACACACAATCTCATGGAGCACACATATCAAAACATATTACCTTCAAAATGAAATAAAATCAATGCAAGGATCACAAGATAAACACATAAACCACTTTTATTTATGTTAAAATCATATTATCACACTTTATTGATACTCAAATCATATTACAAGGAATTGATGTCTTCAACACTAGCAATCAAGATGCAATGAAGATGTATCAAGATAAAAAATCTTGTCTCATGAGTACCCAAGAAGATATAATTCTTTCCAAATGATTACAACTCAATATAATATCTAAAGATACTTCTAAAACCTACAAATAACATCAATATGATATGAGGATAGCATCTAAACACAAGGATCCAAATCTTCCCTCCTTCTTCAACTCGTTATCAAAGAAACTTCTACATATTTTCTTTTCAAATCCTCCAATGAAGACTCAACCAGATATAATACTAGAATAAAATTCTAGAAGTTTTGGCCTAGGCCCAAGGTATTTTGATTTTCAACAAGGGTTCTTTAAAAGAAGATAAAAGGGGTTCCAAAATATTAGCACCATTGTACCCAAAACATCATCTTTATAGCCTCTCCTTGATTCAAATTCAAAATAGGTCAGTTTCCATCCATTTTCAAGACTATACCATATTTAAAACATCCCATAAGAATCACTAGAACATTCACAATTGACCCATATAGGTCTGCCTAAAAAAACTTCATCCATGTACCAAAAATCCCAAAAACTCTTGCATTAGAATGACAAAAATCCCCTCATTCCAAAAACATTATTAATCATGACCCAAATATCACCATACATGATTTAAAAAAAATTAACATCCATACATGGTCACAATTTATCTCAACCAATCAAATTATTTTGTTTAATGGGCCCAATACTCTTTGATTTATCTCAAAATTGTTGTTTCCTACACCCTTCAGGACCCTAGAAAATTCATTATGCCACCAAATAACTTCACAACAAAAAAAATATGCCTTGTAACCTATTGATATAAATTCCAAGATCTCTAGAACACTTCTAATGAAGTTATAAATATTGAAACACTCACCTTCTCAAACCACAGTCACTTTTGTCTTCACTAAAACAAAATTTCCAAAAATCTATTTTCAAAGATCGACTGATAAAACATTTTATAGAAACATTCAAGGCCTCTAAATGGATTCACTGTTGATTTGAAATTATCCCTCTTCACATTACACGTGATATATAAATCATCACCTAATCCATCTTATACTTTAAACAACTCAAAACTTCCAACAGATCATATCATGTCCTACACTGGAAAAAATATTCTTGTCCAAAAATTGACCTAGAAACCATATCAAATATCATAATCATGATACAAACCACATATAAATTTAAATATCTCTTAATCCTATTTCAAAAACAACTTGAATCATCTCAAATTTCCACTTGTAGCTCCTGTTATTCCCATTTTACTAAACACTACTTTTATGGCCTCAAAACTGCCCTTTGACTAGTCAACCTGAATGAAGCTCATTTGAAAATTTACCTAAATCATAATGTTTTAAAACCTATTTGAAATAAATAAAATCTCACATACATCATGCACCATCAATTTACCCCGCAACTCACCTTTAGATAACCTTGTCCCAAAACACTCTTCTTCGTAAATCGACTGTTTGAGTGGGGCCCACTCATCATCATGACTCTATATATACATTTCTATGGAAATATGTGAGAGTATTATACATCATTTAATAATAAATTTTATTAATAAATCAAAAAATATCTCAGTATACCTCTTCTTCTGCAAGTTGCTCCTAGTTAGGGCTTAGCTAGGGTTTTAGACCACTTTGTCTTCTTAACATTTGTTCATAAAAACATAACGATGAAATGAATTTGTCATTTTTTTGAAATATTATATAATCACTTTAAAAAACTCCCTGAAATCAAAAATTTTCCATGTAAAGCACACAATTCAGGGTGACCATCAGAAGTTCCAACTTGAGCTGGAAAAACACTAGTTCTTGACCCTATTTCACCAAAACTGCCATATCTTACAAAATAAACCAAATGGGGACCTGAAATATTTCTAAAATCACCATGAAAAATCACAATAACTTCTCCAATAATTATAATTTCATCACCATACCTAAAACTCTCCAAACAATGAGACTTTCATAGATATCCCCTAGGGTTTTGCACTGTAGAGGCTAGGGTCTACTGAAAGAATGCTTAACTCATCATGAAATCACAAAAAATTACCCAAACATACTTGGTAATCCATGATATACCTGAATACATCCATCAATGAGCTCATGTATCTCTAAAACTCAAACTCACACCACCTAGTATCTATGTCTACTTTGATTGAGCACCTGAAACATAGTAAATCACATGTATCTACACCATGTACCTAATATGAGTGCCCAAGAACTCTTAAATCCTTCTAACCATTATGCCAAAATTATTATCAAGAATCCAAGAAGTTCATACCATCATGCATCATCACTTAGGCACCTGAATGGGCTTGCAAGAACAAGCAATCCTCATTGAATCTCATTATATCATCATGAACACATCTTAACAAGCATGCCAACACCATCCACACCATCATATAACCATAATGCATCATCAAATTTTTCATTAATGTTTTTTTGCATCAATTACAACACCTATAATACCACATGCCAACACAACCTACTAAACTCCAATTACAACTTGTAAGAAGACAATTTACACAATTACCTTATGTTCCATGCATATTTTTAAAGAAACTACTTGAATGCAACATTTTGTATCTCCTTCCACCATTTTAGGTTGATATAATTAATCCCCAAAGTATGATATTTTATTCCAATACCTATTTTGATTTCCATAGATGCATTGGTCACTCTTTAGATCATTGTCTTAAATCAAGACACATCATTTAGGACCTTATTGACTCTAATGTGATTGAATGCTATGAACCTACTAAATATTCCAAGCCTATGAATAATAATGCCAAGTTGAAAATATTCAATGACCCACTTCCTAAGCATCTTAATGGTCCATATACCTAAGAAATTCATAATCCACATTATGTGGTGCCACCACCACCCTCTTATGATCACCCATTGGATGTTATGATTGATATTATTTCTCACACATCATTTACTACACCTATTATTTATTTTTATGATTCTAATATAGATGACACACTTATCTCTGATAAATTATTTATTCCGGTCTCTATCCATCATATTCCTATTTAGGGTGTTTTGGTAACTCCACATCATATAAATAACATTTATGCATGGCCATTACTTCATTCTCTTGGCATTTTTTAGAGTCTTGTGCTTAATTCTGATCCACATTTTTGACGCATTACACTACCAATCATCATTGGATCTATCACTACACAAACTTCATTCTTGGTTGCTAAATATATTACTACTAGGGTATTGCATTTAGGTCTCCCTTGGCTACATGTTCTTAGGGTTGTCCCATCTATCATACATAAGTATGTTAAGTTTATTTTTAGCAACATGTTGTCACTATCCATGGTGTTCCTTTTAGGTATTTCTCTCCTCATGTGCCCTTCTTCTTTCTTTAGTTTCTATTCTTCCTCATAGTTTATCTACAACTCTACATATTACTTCCCACTCTACCTTGCATAGCACTAGTCCTCATAGGCCTCTTCATAGGCCCTTGGTTACACACACATTCACATCAGTCTAGGTCTCTTGATGGGACTTTAATTTCACATGTTACATCACATATTTCTAGGACTCTAGGTTTCCACCTAGGCCTTATTTTGTGAACATTATCTCTTGTAGATTGTAGCCTCATCCTAGCTTACACATATATTCTAGCTTTATGAATACACTAATGCATCTTGTTGGTCCTATAAGATTTCTCATTATTTTAATTTTCCCCACATATATGACACATTGAATTTTACTCATTATTATGTTATTTCTATTTCTCCTCATAGGGATTTTGCAGCGTATATCACCACCATGGTTCCACTTGTACTTTTGTCACATTCTATGACACATTTGTGTCTTAAACATTCATCATATTTGGTATTTGTTATACCACCTCGTAAACTTCTATTTGGTTAGTTCTCATAGTATCCCCCACTCATTAATCAATGACATAGTCATTTTATAGGTTCAACTTGACTATTGAGGGAGCGGTTCTACACCTGAACCTCACTTTACATGCACACACTAGGGGGAAATATTTCTTCCCATTATTTATCATAACATTTTTATCTACCTCCCTCTATAGGGAATTCTTAGATCACCCTTCCTTATATTCAAAGAATAGGTTTTCATCTATTCCCTCATGGAGGACTCAAAATACAAAAACGTTAAAATATTAGCAAAAATGTAAAAGTGGGACATGTTTTGATAGAATACATTTTTACATTTTACATGATATATATGTTGTTTACTCATTTAGTTTGATTAATAGAATTTCTTCTTTACACACGTGTGTTTGTATGGTATTTTGAACATGATTCAAGACATACACAGTAGTAGTATATGATGATAGATATTGGCTTTCCCTTTACCTAAACTGTTAACCTCTAGGGGCATCCTCCTTTTACAAACTACATCCATGTGTTATATTTCCATTATAGTTCCTTTCTTTCCTCATTATGCTTGATTACATATATATCTTAAGTATTTTTCATCTCTTTTAAAAATAGGACTAACACATGTGTCTTGTGCAAAGTTGATTTTAGTTTGAAAGTGATTTAATCATATTTCATTCCCTTTTAATCTTTTAGATGTGTTTCTAATTAACATACATAAAAAGGATGAAATATTGCAATAGAAGGCTATTTTGATTTAATTAACTTCCAACATTAATTTTCCAAATTATAATAATGCTATACAAAGTGACTATTGATCTAAGAACTATCAAAATACAAAGGATGGATTGTACTTAGTTGATTATTTGTGGATATAGGATATTATGAGTGATTTTAATATAATAATAGGTTGATCTAAGACTAAAATTGCTTCACTACTAGAACCGACACTTGAAACTATGTGTAGTCAAAACCATCCATATGGTCCCAACACTTTTGTATATTCCTAGAATTGATTGGATGTTAGCTCTATAAATTTTTGTGTGCTTTAACTACTTGGAAATGAGTGTCACTCTTTTTTTGGTATACTTTGCTCTCCTTTCAATGAATTTGTAGCTTTAATCAAATCCTCATAGTATAAGATAGATTTCATGCAAAACAAATTTAGGTGGGTTTTGGGCACCCTTATTCACTATTTATGTTGTCACTACTCTGAAGAGGGATCAAACCACATGGTGTTCTCCTAGCATGTGATATCTACCATAATGCAATCAAAATTTGACAAAACATTCATTGAAAATACCTTGCTTGAGTTTTACACTTGTTCAAATAGTTGGGAAGGGTCACGTTTCTTGTGTATGGAGGAGGATGGATAATCTTAGACTTGGCAAGTAACTTCACATGATGTGCATGAGTTATTTTACAATTTTAGGAGATTGGAGTGCCTTTTTTGATTGCTTTACATGAGGAACTCTTGAAAATTGTCAAGTTCCTAAATGAGGAGTGATTAACTTTATTATATAGGATTCCATTGATTGTTATTTTGTGAAAGGATAGCCAAGAGGGAATATTTGACCATATAAAGATGATGTAACTAAAATTTTGGTTACACAATGTGTCATTCCAAAACCATACAGTAGGGTTGGGTTGTATATTTGTACAAATGGACTGAAACTAGTGGTTTTGATTAGGAGAGAAAAATCATAGTTTAAATTTCTAGGCTGGAGGATGATTTTTTTAGATGCATTTTATGCTATAAAATCCCAGAACTAATGATAGAAATGTATGAAAAAATGGGAAAGTAAATGAAGAGATATCAGGGTAAGTTAATAAATACTATAGAGAGTGTGTTTGTGTATACAATCCTACAATGTCAAGATCATTAGTGTAAAAGGATAGATTGTTAAATTTAAGTGTCTATAAGATTATAGTTATTGCTTATCTCTTGTATATCTCATATATCATATGTTTTTTATTAAATATTACTATAGTTTATTTTCATCTATGATTTTTAGTTGTGTGTGTATGTTTCTTGTTACTTTAATTATAGCCTAAGAGATTTGATTTTCTTATGAAATCGTGGATATCCCATGTGTGTGGTGTAATGGCGTGTGTTTGGTTCTCAGTATCTCTTGTTTACATAGTCATGGGCCTTGATTGTCTTGTGATGTTGTGGTTATCCTATGTTTGTAGGAATTTTTCCCTTGTGTGACATTATTTGGCATGTTTGGAATTTATTTTATACATTCAATGCATTATTTTTCTCCTAACACATCATCTTCTATTGATGTTACTATTGTTTCATAGCATTAACATTATTGTTTCTATCATGCTTCTTATTCATGTTGCTATTATTTTTTATGTCTAGTTTCTACCATATGTGTCCCCTCTTACAGGTGTGTTTTCTTCTTGTGGCCACCATACATCAGCTCTTTAGAGGTTATTATAGGTTATAAGTATCTCAACTATATGTATACATCTTTCCTTTTAAACTACACTCTCAAATTCTTCATCGTACATACCTCAAAGTGTGAGAAATAATCTAGGGATTTATTCTACATTTTTATAGACACATACATTTTTCTAGAATAGACATATGCAAAGAAAAATAAAAAATGTCTTAGAATCAAGTTCGAGACACAAAAAATTAGCAAAATCTATAGAAGATCAATACCATACAATCTAATCAGGACCCTATAGATGTTTTTCACCCTACCCACATAGTTTAAACTAGGGAAATTTCTCCAAATTTTCAACATTTTCAAATTTATCATCGGTATTTCAAGCATTTTCATATGGTTTCATATCTAGGTTGACTCTCTTTGGAACAATTTAAAGGGCATCTCTTATTCTCTCTCTCTCTCTCTCTCTCTCTCTCTCTCTCTCTCTCCCCCCCCATAGTTACAAAAATTGGGCTTATATTTTTCTACAATGGAATGGTCTGTGGGGTTATATAAGGTAGCAAAGTAGCTAAGTAGCTAAGTTCTTCATGGGTAGGACTTCCTATCCTCTTTGCAATTTAGGGGAAGAAATCAAAGTTAAATGGCTTTGATACAAATTCTTCCTCCTTAGGCATGGGTTCTTTGGATCATGTCTTTCAATTCTTATTTTTTCTATTAGAGTGTTGGTTTGTCTCACCTAGCACATCGACCTATCCTCGGCACAAATTGAGGACTAATCACTCCCAATTATTCATCAAAGTTTAGTGAATGCAAAGCAAAAGAATTCCCTATGTAAGGAAAATAGGTGTAGTCCTTCCTTATTTTGCATCTCTTTTATCATTTCTTGTTACACATATTTTTATAGTACTTTCATTACATTCCAATTTAAATTTTATTTTCCTATTTTAGACATTGACTACACTCTATGTTGTAGGTTACATTTTGGAGTGTTTCAACACCAACACAACGAGATACTACAAAACAAAGTTATTGTGAGAAAAGACAAAGTGTGTCTACACACTCAAGTATATTTTCCTTTAAGCATGAAATTTTCATTTCATACTTAAAGGGGGAAATGTAGACACTCAAATTTAGAAATTTATCTTTTGACATTGCTAATCTGGACATTACAAACTTGCATACACAAATACACTCCCCGTGATTTAATCTAATTGAATTAAACCTTATTTTAGAGTAACTTACTATAAGAAATGATATTCAGATGATTAATTATAATAAATTACAATCACTAAGCATATAAAGATGTAAAACCCTAATTAAATGAAGGAAAAAATATGAATTAGCTAATTCTATGGAATATGGAATTAGATAATTATATTTTGTGGAGTAGGATAGAAATGATGTCAAAATAGCTCACTAAGTGTTCAAACCTATGAATGTATATAATACACAGCACCCATAGGAGGACAAGATAATCTCAAGTGTTGATGACTTATTTGGGTGCTTTTTTTTGCTCTAATGCTTAGAATCTAGTCTTTTTAGGTCGAAGTTCCTTATTGTTGCTTGCTTCTTTATCACTTTGGTTTTTTCTTGTTGGATTGTCGATTATGCATGTAACCTATAAATTAAATGGGTAGCTTACACATAATGACAAACCACATCAAATATAATAAAAACAATTTGGAATGGGTAGTCGAACTAACCTCCTCGGTCACCCAAAGAGTGAACTTATGAATAAGTGTGCACTACATCTCAAACTCTATGTAGTTCTTTGTGTGTGTGTGCTTTTTTGTCCTAGGTTTCCCTTGTGTGATTTACATGATGATAGTGAACTAGATCTAGATTTTTAGAATAATGAAGAATGTACATGATGGAATAGAATAAACCCCCTCCTATGTAGTATATGAAAACCAATGTAGCCCTTGATCTTTGTATGCATGTGCTAGATATGTAATTTTTAGTGCTTTTATGCCTTTTACAAGATTAGGTGGTGATAGATCATGTTTATAGTGTTTGGGCCTTTATTTAGAATAAGTAACTAAGTGTATGTATGTTTCCCTAATTTTAATTTCATAATTAACAACTGAAAGGCCAACCCAAAGTATTAAAAATTGACCAAGAAGCGGAAAGGACCCAAAAAAGTAATAAGAATAAAGAGAGATAAGAGAGAAGAGGGATAAGAGAGTTTGGGTGCTTTTGTCCTAATTGAGTGTTAGTTTTGAGGCCATCAAAAGGTAAATTAGTCAAGTGTTGGTAGAACTATAAGATGTGTAAAGGGCTAGTAAAGTGTAAGAGATAAAGAAACCAAAAGGCCAAATGGGGTTGTCAACACCACTAGTTTTCTTACTTAGGAATCATGTATACATTAGTATGCTTTAGGACCTAGAAATGTACCCAAATGCATAAATTTTGTGTCTACACCCCACACTCTTGTTTAACTCATCCCGATATGTCTTTGGCTACTTTCTCATATTTTAATACAATTCTACCATCAATCTCAATATTTTATAACATAAAATACATCTAAAGAAAATTATCCTTCCACCTAGAAAGCCAAACTATAATTTTTGCCTTTGGGCCTTCAAGCCAAAACGCCGGTTTGGATCGGTGTTTTCAAATTTGTAACTCAACCCTACTATATAATTTTTGACCGCCACATTATGCACCAAATATTTTAGTTACATCATCACCATATGGTCTAATATTCCTCTCAATCAACCTTTCATAGCATAATAATCATTGGAAGCCTATATAAGCAAGTTAGGGTCCTGACACTTTTGAGAGCTCCTCATGTAAAAATAAGCACAAACAACACTCCAAACTCCTAAATATGTGAAATAAATCATGTAATTACATTAGGGAAGCATTATTTATAGGTATGAAGTCACCTACTAGGTCCAAGAGTCTCCATCTTCTCTCCACAATGAATCAAATTGCCCCTTCCCAAGTGTGAAACTCAAACAAGGTATTGTCAAAGGATGTTTTGCAAAATTTTGTTTGCATTATGATAGATATCATATGCTAGGAGAATGTTGTGTGGTTTGATCCCTTTTAGATTAATGGTGATGTCAAAGGTATATAAGGGTTCCCATAACCCACCTAAATTTTTTTTTCATGAACTCTATCTTCAACTATGAGGGTTTGATTAGAGTTATAAAACCATTTTGAAAGAGAGAAAAGAATACCAACAAAAATTGAAACTCATTTCCATGTAGGCAAAGAACATAAAAGTTATAGAGCTAGAATCAAGGAAATTCCAAGACCATATAGAAGGGTCGAGACTATATAGATATTATTGATCTAGTTGTATGGTTTTTACCAGGTCTAGTTTCAAATGCTATCTCTAAAGTGAAGCAAGTTGAGTCCTATATCAACCTATTCCTATACTCAAATCACTCAGAACCTCCTAGATCCTCACAAAATCAGCTAAGTGCAATCTCTCATTTTTTTTTGATAATTCTTAGATCAATAGTCACTTTGTAAATTTTAATTCTAATTTGGGCAATTAATGTTGGAATTTAATAAATTAGAGTAGCCTCATGTTTCATTATTTCATCCTTTTTATGTATGTTAGTTTAAAACACCTTTAAATCTTAAAAGTAATTAAATAGGATTAAATAACTTAAAATTTGAAATCAATTTTCTAACCTATAACTTCTAAGGAAATACATTAGAGCATTCACTTCATATACTTACAAAAGGTATCAAAAGCTACCTAAATATCAAAAATGCACTTATACAATCATTAAGGAAGTACCCACATCAGGTTTGAAGCTATAAACTAGGTCAAGGCATATATATATATATATATATATATATATATATATCTCATGTACATCTAAACATCCTCTCACTAATATTTTTTACAATATCCAAGTCAAAGCAAGCATCATAAAAGTAAATGCCAAATTTGATTGATCTCTCTGCCAGTGGAGATCGATGTGCAATTTGAGTCATGTTCATAGTAGTTTCAATGTCAGTAGTGCACATGGGTTCCCATAACCATTCTAATGTTTTTTTTCACTAATATTCATCTATGAATAGGTTTGAGGTTATTTTCCAGTCCATACAAAGAGCCTCATTATATGTGTGGCAACTAGGGTTTGACAACAAAAAATAAATCAAAGAAGGAGAGAAACCTAAAATGTTACAAAGGTTTATTTAGAGTAGGCTCAAAATTATATAGAAGTGGTTAGATCATACAATGTGATTTTGTCCTAAAGGTATGGTCCTAACCCAGGTGTAGTTACAGCTTTAGAATCTATAACAAAGGTTATTTAAGGTCATATCTCCCAGCTCTACTGTTACATGGTCCCAAATCTCTCCAAAAATTATCAAAATTAAACTAAGTTCCCTTATATATTTGTTTCACTATTTTATTGCATGTTAGGTTGTTTGATATATGTAAATTATTCATATACGATATGAGTTAGCATTTATATTATAACATTTATGTAATCAACTCTAATATATTCTACACCTAATTAAATTGACCTAAGATTTAATTAAGGGTTAAACATTTTTGTGAACCTTCTTTTGATCAAACCCTTCGACTAATCTATGATATTTACTACTTCTTTGTGTATTAATTATATTGATATATAAACCCTAATTGATTTAGGATTTCCATTTGGGTACATGCTTATTTTTCTAGGCTTTTGCTTGTATTTTGTTTATTATCATGCCTACATTTTGTGGTCACTCTTCACTTATTTTTCCTTAGCTCACAAGTATTCCATTGACTTTGATACATTTACCTCAACTATATTAATTCCTCCTATAGACACAAAATCTATACACTTGGGTACATTTCTAGGTCCTAAATCATACTAATATATACATGATTTCTAAGAAAGAAAACAAGTGGTTGAAAATTCCTTTTGGCTCTTTGATTTCTTTATCTCTTACACTTTATTAGCTTTACACAAGATTACAACTCTGATCAACATTTGAATTATTTATCTTTTGATGACCTCATAAAATAGCACCCATCTAGGACAGAATTTTCAAGGCACTCATGTCCTTTTGTGCACTTCTAACCTTTTTATCTTCTTGTTGCCCTTTTCGGTCATTTTCACTTCTTGGTCACCTTTTAACACTTTTAGTCGGCCTTTCCGTTTTCAATTATGAAATTAAAACAAGGGAATCATATATATACTTATTTATTTCTCTCAAATAGGGGTCAAGCACTATAAACATTATATATCATCACCTAAACTTGCATAAATGCATAAGAGCAATACAAGGCATACATATAGCATATAATACAAGGGACAAGGGTTTCATTGAGTTACATACACAACATAGGAGGGTAGTTCATTTTATTCCATCATACACATTCTTGCATACTCAATAAAATCTAGATCTAGCCCATTATCATTGTGTAACTTACACAAGGGAAACCTAGGGCATCATTACACACACAAGCACAAAGAACTACATGGAGTTTGAGATGTAGTACAGTGCTTGGTTGTAATTTCACTCTTCAAGTGACTATCGCTAGGGTCAGTCTGAATCCACATTTTGTATATTTTTTTATTAGATTTCATGTGGTTTATGGGCATGTGTAGGTAGACATTTGTTTTGTAGGTTACACATATGACCAATGATCTAACAGTAAAACCAGAGTGATAAATAATGACTAAAAATGAATCTCCTCCAACCCAAAAAATACTAGACTCTCAAAGATTTGATCAAACATAAGCACTGGACCAGTCACTAGTGCACTAGGGATCTTCTATCCTCCTATGGTCCCTCCTATCTAGTACATTTATGACTTCTCAAACCCTCACCAAGCATTTTTAACATTATTTCCAAGCTAGATCCAGCAAATACTCAATCTTGATCACTCCCAAGTTGTATAGAAATAACTAATTCATCTATCCTTCCTTATTTTCTTAGGGTTTTACATCTATGAATTCTTATTGCTTGTGCATACTATATATAATTACCAAAATGTTATTTTTATAGTAGTTACTCTAAAATAAAGGTTTAATTCAATTTATATTAAATCATTTGGTGAACCCATTTACTTGAACCCTACCTTTCTTAAAGGCATTCTTCTAATCTTCTTCCATGGATGAGACTTATGAACCCTTTACCGACGAATATCTTCATGATATCCATGCTCATATTGTTGAACACCCTCAAGACCTATATCTCTTATTATTTTCCACTTATGATGAAGTCGTATAGGTTAGCCGAGTTTAACCCTTTGGTCTCTAATGATACTTCTCTTCCTATTGTGACACTTCCTCCTCATTCTACCACCACTCTTCCACCTACATCTACTATCCCCATTATTCTATGCCTACTCCTACAAATCACTTTACCCTCCCTATTACTTCTCACACATACATGCCTCCTCTTTAGGAACCCATGATCTATCCTACTTATACCATGACTTGCAAATACAAATTCACCAATTAAACTAGCCTCTCTTCATCCTTCTCTCCATATCTAAATTCCTCACTTATCCTTCATATCCCTTTTGCACCCACATTTTCTCTTATCCAATACCTCCTAACTTTTCCTCACCTAAGTTTCCAACTTTCAATTTCCATGATGACCCTCAAGAAAACTTTCGATCCTTTCGTGTTGCATGTCTTGACTATGTTGATGACCTTACACTATTAGCCAAATTTTTTCCTCTAAGATTACATGACTATGTTATGTGATGGTTCTATGATCTACCTATCCATTCAGTAACATGTTTTACAACTCTAGCTGATGCATTCCTTTCTCATTTTTCTATAAATATTGACACTAATATATCTAATGTAAAACTAGATAAAGTTAAACAAGGATCAAATGAACATCGTGTAGACTATGTATTGTGATATAAGAACAACCTTTCAAAAATGACCAATGTCTTAGCTAATTTGGAATTACAAGACCTATTCATTCATTCAATTCTTTTACCACCTCTTTAAGAGAGTGTCATTTTCAATACTTCTTCGTCTTTTGATAAATTGTACCACACACACTCAAATTATGTGAAAAAAACTATTATCTATGGGAAAATTGAAGTTTTATGATATTTCTTCATCCTCATCTTGCAACAAGTTTCAAGCCAAATCCACATTCAAACCATCTACTAATCCTATCGATGTTAAAGCTACTGTCATCAATATTTTTTCTCCACTAGCTAAGCTTCAAATGTAACCCACAAAGTGCACCTTTTCTAAGCTACCTTATACACCTTAGTTCCTTTTACTACAACTAATTGAAAGCAATCCAGTTACTTTCCCTCCACCACTCAATTTGGACCCTTCTCAACCACGTGGCCGTAATTAACAATGAAAATTCACACTATGATTATCACCAATGTAATGGGCACTCTATTGATAGTTGTTTTAAGCTCAAACATATCATTCAAGATCGTATCGACAACAATGCAATTGATCTTCCTGAACCACCTACTTCTAAACTAGTCAATGATAACCAAAAGCTTAAAATTTTTAATGATCTCTTACTTAAACATGATGATCCATCTACTAATTCCTCTGTAAACCATGTATATCATGTGGTGCCTCCTTTCATCGATGTCATTTGACCTTCTTATTGCTATTTTTGTCATGCCACCAATAGTTATTACATTCTCGGATCATGATTACTATACTTCATTTTCCTCTAAGTCATTGCATATCGATTCTTCTATTGGTACTCATATATTCAACAATACAATGGTCCATCCCTTGGCCCTTTCCAATATATGCTTTGTAGCACTTTTACTAGCTTTTAACTTTCCAAATTCTCAAATCATATTTCCAATCCCTAATTCTTATGGACATGTCATCCTCCCCTTTACTATTGGGTCCCTTACCATACCAACAAAATTCCTTATTACATCTAAAATCAAGGGTTGTGACATGGTCTTAGGTCTTCCTTGGCTTTGTGTTACCCGGTTATCCCTTCCATGCTCCACTTTTGTCTTAAGTTCATTCACAACAAACAAGTAGTCATCATAAAAGGTATTTCACCACACACTCCATTACCTAGGCCCACTCTCACCTCTATTTCAGCCTCGGTTGACATCTATCCCTCATTCACCTCTCAAGTTTACATCTATATCTTCACCTAGATCTCGCATTCACACAGCCTACATCACGGCCCCACCCTACATGTCGGTCTATCAATCCACCCATTCAGCCTAAGTCCCCTACCTAGGCAGTGCATTCATATAGGTGTTATCTACCCCCTTCACCACATATACACATATTCATGCTCCCATACCACCGATACTATACCATGGTCATATGCCCTCTTTCATGGATATTAGATAACGAGCCCTCGTTCTTTATTATTGTTGGATAGATTTCTATCACTTACATACTTGGGGGCATCACACTTTCTCCCCCATCCATCATGATTTTATGTCTTTATTGTCTTCTCATATCTTATCTAATACACTTCATGCTCTATGATTCATGATAAATCTTTACTAACATCTACTCTAAAAAAACATACTTTACACTCATTACCCGATAACACACTCTTATTCCATGGTTCATACTTGATAGTTGAGGGTGCAAATCCTCCATCAACCTCACTTGTCACATCCTAGTTACCCATGATTCATGTTTCATGTCTGTATCTTTTCAAGAATCATTGTGTCTCTGGTAAACATACTTTACCCTCATTACCTAATGACGTACTCTTGTTCTATGGTTCACTTGACTTGATTGTTGAAGGAGCATTCCTAAATGAACCTCATCTCACTCATATTAGTTGAGGGGAAACATGGATCCTATCATATACACATTTTACATATCGCAGTACACCATCACTTTCACATGACATCTACCTATCTTGGTTGTATTTACTCTTAGTAGCTTATACTTATTACATGTTTCACTTTGTTTCCTATGCTAGTTGGATACTCAGTATGTCATTATCTATTTCTATACACACATGCACATTCACATGGTATCTTGAGGTGAATGCAGTACTTGTACATATTCTTATACAATGCATGATGCTCAACACATCTCTTTATCGGTCTATTCCCACCGAGGCTCCTAGGGGTAATCTACCTTTTCTACTCTCATACTTCACACATCATGTGTCCTATTATTCCAATATTTACTATATTTCGTCACTATCACTTACTTTTCACTAATCTATATTGGATTTTACATACTCTTTATCTTTCTAACATGTTAGTGGGTGCTTCATGTGTAGAATTTACCTTGCAGGACTCTATATAACCATGGTTATTATTTATTCCTTGTTTACTATTATTTGTTATTGTTTGTGAGCTATGCCTTATGTTGTACTTGATTATTGTTTTCTTATGGCTTATTTGGTCCTAATTATCTTGTGGAATTTTTAGCGATGTCCAATATATGTAACCACTTTTTGTAGTACCTCTTTTCTACATAGTTGTTTTCTACACTAACTTCTATAGCATGCAAGTTCTTTTTCACTAACACTTGTTTCTAGCCAATATTATTTTCATGTGCCTTGGTTTCTACCATGCACATCCCCTACCCTTATAGGTATCTAATATTAGATTATGTATATCATTTTTAGGTCCTCTCATTTGGGCTACACCTCATCTTACATGTGTCGCATGCACCCCAAACAAGGCGTGTATCTATTGGGTGAACAAAAAACCCTTTCAAGTGAGACAAAACTCTAGAGCTGAATAACACAGTACAAAATTGGTAAAGGAACATAGTTACAAAGTGGTTCGAATCAGACTTGGATCACAAACACAAAGCAGACACTAGCATCTAGTAGCACACAAAAATGGTGGATGTTTGTGTCCCACCTAGGTGTTTATTTCCTAGGGGAAAAACTAGATAGTTTCTTAGTTCAACACAATTTCCTATGGTTTAAAGGATGGATCTATAGTACCAGGCCCTCTCCTTTAGTTACATAATTCAACCAATTTGGTTATAATATGGTTACAAATTGAGACATGACAATCTATAGTGGAACTTATCATTTGGGAAGTGTCATGGAATGAGAGAAAATTAGACCTCTCTCCTCAACACTCTTCTCTTGACGTGAGATTGCCCAAAAAACGTGTCCTTGGCATGAGATCTCCCAAAAAATCACCTTTGCAAGAGAACACCCAAATTTGCATCATCTCCAAAGTAAATAGGAAAATTTTCTATCCTTTACTCTCTCACACATTAGGTGCACTCTTTCCTTAGCTACTAATTTTACACACTTTTTACTTATACATATGTTACTCTATTTTTCATATATATGACTTTGACTACTCTTTTGTTATCCTATTATAGGTCCATCCTTACAAGGAAAAATAAACATATCACATCAACAAACACAAACTCCACCAAAGACATGCTACTATGTATATGCTTCACCCCTAGGGTCTACCTCCCTTTCCTAGTTACCACACTTCACATTACTACTTGTCCACTCAACACACTATCATCTACACTATTTTGTCTAGATCACAAGGTACACATTCTCTATCTACTTTATACTATTGAGTAATCATTCAATAACATGAAGTGGAGGAAATCTAGACATAAATTCTATGCACTTGGGTACATTTTTAGGTCCTAAATCATACTAATGTTTACATGATTCCTAAGCAATAAAAATAGTGGTTGACAAATGCTTTTGGATATTTGATTTTTTTATCTCTTGCACTTTACGGGCTTTACACATCTTATAGCTCTATCGAATTTGACTAAATTATCTTTTGATGACCTCAGACACTAGTACCCAACTAGGACAAAAGTTCTTAGGTGCTCTTGTCCCTTTTGGGTTCTCCTGACCTTCTCTATCTTATTCTTACCTTTTAACACTTTGGGTCCTTTTTCACTTCAATTACTCACCTTTAAATACTTAGTTATTGCTCTCAAATAGGGGGTCAACTCTTATAAGCATTATCTATGTAGACACAAAATCTATGCACTCGGGTATATTTCTAGGTTCTAGAGTATGGTAATATATACATGATTTCTAAGAAAGAAAACTAGTAATTGAAAATTTCTTTTGGGCCTTTTTCTTTGTTTTTATACTTTTATTGACCTTACACACCTTACAACCCTTTTAGTATTTGACTGAGTTATCTCTTATGGCCTCAGACACTAGTTCCTAGTTAAGACACTAGCACAAGTTAGAATACTAACTCCTAGGTGCTCCTGTCCCTCTTGGGAGCTACTGACCCTTTCTCCCCTTTTATCACTCTTTTGGGCCTCTTTTACTTTTTGGGCATATTTTATACTTTTAGGTTTTCCTTCCATTTGGCAATTATGAAATTCAAACAAGGGAATCATATATATATACATAGTTATATATCTCAAATAAGGGACCAAACATTGACATTATCTACTATCACCTAATATTACATCCAAAGACATAAAGAGCATCTCAAAACATCTATTTAGCACACTCATTTAAGGGACAAGGGTTTTACTTCTTCATACACAACATAGGAGGGGAAGTCTAATCTATTCCATTACACATATTTTCATATGGATCATTCTAGATCTATCTTGCTATCATAGTGCAACTTACACAAGGGAATCTTAGGGAAACATTACACACACTCTCACATAGAACTACATGAATCTTGAAATGTAGTATAGCACTTAGTGCTAATTTCACTCTTCGGGTGACCACCGGGGCAGTCTGTCTCCACATTTTACATCTTTATTTTTAGAGTTGATGTGGTTTTGGGTATGTATAGCTAGGTATATTTATTTTTAGGTTAAATGAATAATCAATGACATTGTATCAATATTAGAGTGAAAAATAGAGACTAACAAGTAAAGCTCCTCTTGCACATAAGATATCAGATTCTCGAGCACCTATTTGAACACTAGCACCTAGATACGAGTCACTAGTACTTAGGTGCTCATGTCCTCCTTCCTATTCTCGCATCGTTCCAAGTCCCAAAACCTCCAATGACAATTGATGACACTCTTCTTAGTTTGTTTTAATTAATCACCTACCCGAGATCACTTCCATATTACTCAAGAATTAGCTAAGTTTCTTGATTTCCCTCCCTTTTTTAGGGTTTCATATTTGTACATGCTTGCTTTTTCATGTCTTTACTATACATTAGCATTTTTATATCATACACTACAATAGTTACTCTATAATTAGATTTAATTCCATTTATATTAAATCATTTAGTGAACATGTTCCTTACATGCCCATTACTAGATCTTTCATGGCTTCCCATCCCTTTGATTTAATTTAATTTGAATTAAATATAATATTTCATATGCTAACAATGTATAATATAATAAAATATAGTGAAATACAAATGTTAAATGCTCAAACAATGTAAGACTATAAGCAAATGGAAAATATAGGTGACTTAGCTAATTTTTGTGTGATTTGTAGCTAGTCAAGACTGTGTATATACGCTTGATCTTGTAGGAAATGATGTCATAGAAGCTTGCTAAGAGATTTGAAACTTTACATTAATCGGGATAGGGGTGCCCACAAGAGGATAGAGGCTCTGGAAGTTTCTTATTTTGAGCATTGGTGACTGTGAAAATGCTTGGGATCTACTTCTTTTTTGGGTCTAGAGACTGTCACTTTAATCTCAACTTTTTCATGTTACCTTCACTTTTAGGGTTTTGATCACACCTATAACCTATTGAAAAAAACCTAGTTTCCTCCACAAGCTCACGAACACATAAAATCTGAATAAAATATGTAAAATTTGAATTTTTATTGACCCTGGTAGTCACTAAAAGAGTGAACTTATTATCAAGCATTGCACTACATTCCATACTCCATGTAGTTTTATGTGCTTTTATGCGAAATGGTGTCCTTAGGTTTCCCTCAAGTAAATGACACCAAGATAATGGGTTGTAGTTAGATTAGATACAAATGTGTGGTATGGAATTTAGAACTTCCCTTTCCTATACAGTGCATGTAGCCCAAAAATGTAGCCCCTTTGATGGTAGTGATGGTATGTAGATGTGATTTCCCCTTAGAATTGTCAGCCAAAATAATAGTGTGTATGTTATGTATATATATGGATCTCTTATTTGAATTTTGACACTAGTGACACAAAAGGTCGACTATGAATGTGGAATAAAGACAAAAAAGGAGAAAATGTCGATCATAAATGTCAAAATGTGTAAAAAGAACAAAGAGGAAAAATGTGCCTAGAATGAGCACAAACATGTAGGTGCTAGTGTCCATAGTGGGCGTTGGTGTCCTAGGATAAATGACAAAAAATGTGAAAATACTAAAAGACAAGGATCATCATGACTGACTAGAATTGGATACATAAATGACATATGTAGAAGAGAAGTATAGTAAAAAAAAACAAATACATAGATGGATAAGAGATGATGTCACCAGTGAATACTTTTCTTGCTTAAGATTCATGTTATACACAACATACATATGGTATAGTAAGATAGTAATATGTGTGTGATTTTGTGTCTACATTCCCCCTTTTATGCTATTTGAATGAAATTCAATTAGTAAAAAGAAGTAAGGAACATACTTTTAGAGAGTCTGAAGAAGTCATGTTGCAAAGTGCATGTAGAATGTAGAAACTTGTGGCATGGAAAACCATGGATCAACACTTTGACCATTGTGGCGTAAGTGAAGATAGAAAACCATCATAAAGAGAACTTGGAGAAATATTTGAAATGATTTAGAGACTTTGGAGATTTTGAATTGTTGTCAAAGTCAATAGAAAAAGTAGGAGTGAATTTTTGTCCTACCACCGTAGGAAGAGTGTTGGGGAGAGAGGTCTAGTTTTACTCTTCATCCATGACAAAGATGCCTAAAAGGTCCAACCATTGCAGATGGATAGAGACCAAATTTATCTCTAATTTAGTTCCAATTGAAAATTTGTTTTTCCTGATTGAAAAAATCACATAAGAGAATATAGGAAAAGAATTGACTTCTCATTACCTCTATTCCTATAGTAACGGGTGTTCTAATTTGAATAGTGTTGCATGGCTTCCAAGTTATGTCATCTTGAAGCAATAGTAATGCAATGTGGCTCTCAAGTTAGGTCATCTGGGAGAGATAGTAAATGTGCTTATGTATCTTGATTGATTGCTTTGATTTGAGTGAAAGAAGATTTGTTTGAAATGATATGTACTAAGTAGGTTACTAACATGGAGTTTTTTTACTTTTCCCACGGATTAGGTCATTTTGGAGGGGGTAGATTTGAAATAATAGAGGGTATTGATTATCGTATAGAATGATTGTAACCATTTTTTTGAATGAGATCATAGAAAATTATGATAGTAATGTATTAAGAGCGTCGATTGATTGTGTTATCCTTTTGAGAGGGATTAGAGGATGATTATGATTAGATGCCACCCCTTTTGGAAAAAGGGTGGAGAAATGAGCACTGAGCTGAAAGCAAGGCTATAAAAAGGTGTAATAGTAAATGAAGATAGTAGAGACGCGATAGTAATAGTGACAAATTATGTATATGTATTGATTAATACATGTAAAAATTTGAATATGGAATGGTGCAAATTTTATAGTACAATGCCAGGAGAAATCATGATCTGGATGGCACAAATGGGGAGGAAAATAGAGTAATGAGGCTCAAGATATGAGTGAAACCATGTGTTGTGTATTAGTTAGAAAAATAAAGGCAAATAGTAACTATAGTATATGGTAAATTGGAATTACTATATATAGTAATAGTAGAAAGGTGAATGGTAATTTCATTTTACCAAGAATGTTTGATATTTTGAGTTACGAGCTACAATAATGTCACGTGTTAGAGTAGTGAGTTTGATTAGATTCAAGAGAGAGTGGCGGAGTCATGGATTTGTAGACAATCGACAAGCTAATAAATGTGATTATTTTCAAAAAAATTGTCAAATATGTCTTTTTAGTAATTTTAGTAAAATTTGAAGTTTTGTAGTTTTAGCCCATTTGTATATGGACTTGTGTAGATTTACATAGAGGATCACGATGGTGGGATAGGAGCCAATAATTTATTACATGTGTGTGCATATGAGCATATTGTTATATTGAGTCCACTTAGTGAGCCAAATGTTGATTGAGCTTGACTCGAGATATTTTGCAACAGGTGGGTGGGCACTTGTAGTAAGAGGATGGGTACGACCACATATAGGTCGATGATAGATCATATGGGCTCTAGGGCCATTATATGGAGACCATATATGGACTATGGTGGATGGATAGAGGATGGTATGGAGTTCTGATACATATGATGCACCATGTGGTTAGAGGATCATTTCTTAAGGGTGATTGAGTTGTTCCAGGGTGAGCGAGTATATAGCTAGTTTTACATGGCTCGAGATGTGCCCCTGGGCCATATATGTGTTGAACCCTAGTCATGGGTGTTTTCATTGATTTCAAGTGGCATTGATGGTAAAATTTTGAATGGTGAAGTGAGGATTAGTTCAAAGACATGAAGGATGATTAGTAGTGCCTTCTCAATGATGATTGGAGCTCACAAAGAGGATTCGTGTTGATTCTAGGATGGTTTTAAGATGATACAAGCTTGGTCAGTGAGGTTTTGTCCACCGGAGGTATGAAGATTTTGGTATGATTGGATCAAGTTTTTATATGTCGAGAGATGTTGGTTCCATCATGTTCAAGAGCTTTAGAATAAGCATCGAGATCAAGTTTTGGGAGTCATGGTTGAAACTCGCCTCATTTAGGTGTAGTTCTATAGCATATTGAGGAGTATGGGTATAAATCAGGTCAATAAAATACTTGGTAAGCATGGGAAGATCCTAGGAATATTTTATAACATGTATGAGCAATCACAAGGCTTTTTTAGCACCTGGAGGCAAAATTCAGCTTGTTCACTAAAACTGCCTTTGAGGACTAACAATGAATGCTAAGGTAAATGAGATATGTTTGATCTTTAAAGAAAAATTTATGGCTAAAAACCTATTAATTGTGTAGAAGGGTGTCTTGTAGTGCTTTATGTCAAGTTTCATCAAGTTTTGAAGAAGTTTTTGGAAGCTATGCAAGTTTTTCTAAAATTATTTTCTTAAGGAATGTAAATTGAGCACCATGTCTTCTTATCATCTAAGAAAAATATGGAGCCTCCTTTAGATAAATCATGGAATTAAATTTTGAATATAATTACAAGCTTGATATTTTTTAAAATATTAGGGTCAAAGGTGGAAGAACAAGAAAGTTCTCATCATTCTTCTAACCATGTTTTTCTCTCTCCTAGGCATCCTCTTGAATCGATGGAAGTAAATTTGGTTTGTTGGTATTAAAATATCTTGTTTGAACTATTTCAAATATTCTTATGGTTTATTAATGATGCCTCCAAGTCCTTTGTGCCATCAATGATTTCCAAGTAGGTCAAGTTCAGTATAAAGTCTTCTCGGGGTGTGCAAGTTGTGTATCTGCAGTATTGTGTGAGATAAGATACAGGTCATAGAGCTTATAGTTGCATAAAATTTTGAGGATGGAATGGAATTTTTTTCTTTTTTTTTTTTTCTTTTTTATAGTACAATCATCTCTCGCACAACTTCTTCCGTGCCTATTCTCGGCCCTCTATCCATGCCTGTTCTCGGCCCTCGTCCGCGCATGTTTAGCCCACTGTCCATGCCTGCTCGGCCCTCTATCTCCCCTCTCGTCCATAGTTTAGCCCTCTATCCGCCCTTGTTCCCCCTGTCCAAACACGTGCCCTCACACCTGCCCTTGCTCTCGCTACATGCAAGCCTGCGAACCCTGTTGATCCATGAGTTCAGACTGGAGCTCTTCAGCCAGATGGTGGGGGCTCGAATCTTGCTTCAGGGGTTCCTTGGTCGTGGATCGACCTCGCCTTTACCAATGCTACGATCATACGCTTGGACGGTCCTGCAAACCCTAGCCATATTCAATCACCATCTGGGGGTGTTCCTGGGAAAGGTGAGGTTCGTGGTGAGCTGGAACAGGTGATCTACCTGTTCTTCCATTGTTGGATAAAGAGTTTAGGCGTGGATCTCTTGAAACCTCCTTCAAAGACGTCTTAAAAAGTAAGGAATCCTCCATGAAACCTGCAGACATCACCCCATGTATTACATTTGGGGAAGATGTCATTTCATCTGAGATCTACTACAAAGAGCATGCTCTGATTTGTAGATTCGGGGTTTATGGCCCAGCCTTCCTGTTCTTCACGCGTGGATCTCCAAGCATTGGACTCCATCTTTAACTGGTAAGATAGAATTATATCCATGTGCTAAAGGCATTTTCATTATGGTTTTCTCTTCAATAGCTGATAAAGACATCATTGCTTCCAAGCTCTGGACCTGCGAGTCAAAATATTTGATCATGAAACCTTGGTTCCCATCCTTTAACCCGCACACAGAGTCATTCTCATGGAAACCTGTTTGGATCAGACTGCCCCATTTACCTCTCCAATTCTGGAGTCATGAATGTCTGACAACCATTGGCAATACCTTGGGTACTACACTCCACATTGATTCTCAAACAACTAATTACACCCATACTACCTATGCCCGAGATCCTGGTGGAACTTGACACTGATAAAAATCTTCCTACTACCATAGACCTTCGAGTGCAAAATAGAACTTGGTCACAAACTCTTGATTATGAAGGTCTACCTTTCCGATGTAGAAGGTGTTTTGGATTAGGACACACCTCTACTGCTTGTGGGATGGAAAAATGTCAACACAAGAAGCGCAATGGCGTAGAAAGACGCACTCCCGGAGCACCTAATTTTTGTGGATAGAAAGGATCTTGAATCTAAAGCAGTAGATGAACCAGAGTCAATGAAAACCCCTTTATCCGAAACTCAGATTGTTAGCAACATGAAAAATACACAAGCTGTTGAGGGCAGCATGGAAAATGATAAATATCTCTCTCAGGATAACAACATGGCTGTTCTAAATGGGACAAATGTGACTAAGGAAAATACTCCTCCTTTGTCTTCTTCTCCAACCGCGAAGGCTCCATCAGGGTGGGTTACGGTCAACAAAAAGAAAAAATCTACCACTCTGAAGGGTAACACTTCGCCTTGATGATTCTCATCTCTGCTATTGGCTGGCTGGGTTTCATTGGTCTCATTTTTCTTAGCCGGATAGCAGATTGCTTCCAATGGTGTTGATATGCCATTGTTGTTTGTTTGTTGTACTTCTATTATTTTTTTACTGCTTTTTTGGTTGGTTTTTACTTTGCAGTCTATTTTCTTCTGTCGGACTTAATTGTTCTATCTGGATTTTGATCCATCTCTTGTGCTTTAACTATCAATTCTGGCTTCTGAGCCTTGGTGTACAAGGGTATAGTCCCTTTCAAAAAACTATTTGCCAATAATAATTAAATTAAAAAAAAACATCTTAAGGATGGAATGGAATTTGTCCTCCTCTACAAGTACATTTTAAATTTCTAAGCCCATAATTTTATTTATATGGAAAAATGATGGCATGATTCTCCTTTTCTTCCAATCTACCTTCAAGGAACACTTCTCATGGTTAAAGCCCGAATTACTAAGACTGATCTCAAAGCTTGTGACAACATAATACTTTTTTTAAAGAAATTTTAATGGTGTAGTCAATTGTAAAGTCTTCATACTTTCCTCCAAGAATCTTATAAAAGGGTAGAGTTCCTTTTAAGTGTGTCAAGCTCATTTGTTCCCATGTGTGGATTATCCTAACATTATTTGACTAGTGCAAAGGTGGAATTCCGGTCTCTAGGAAGAAGTGAAATTTCTAATCAAGTTTTTAAGTATTTTAATGACTTCTCTGATATTTTTAAATACACCAATACAAACTCAAAGCAACTCTTTCTTGGTATAAATAATATTTTCATTATCTTATTTAGATCATGCTCTACAAAAACAAGTTGTTTGGGGTGTTCTTACTTGTTTCAAGGTGAAGTAGTGCTTTGGAAAGTTATTTTATGCTTCCTGGGTCTCTAGAAAGAAAAAAATTAAATTCAT
Organism: Taxus wallichiana var. yunnanensis; assembly: GCA_018340775.1. Taxonomy (NCBI): domain Eukaryota; kingdom Viridiplantae; phylum Streptophyta; class Pinopsida; order Cupressales; family Taxaceae; genus Taxus; species Taxus wallichiana. The sequence goes on from CM031243.1 coordinate 189,808,561, forward strand.
CATCGTGTGACCAATAATTTCATTTTTGAGCCCTCTCGGGCTTATACAGGTCTACAAACCCTCGATCCTAGGGTATAGACAAGAAAATCACTTGTATATCAAAAATGAACCGATGAAATATCTCATAATCTTGAACAACTCTTTATTTGGTAGTAGTCTAGAGGATTTTCAAGTTGTATATCAAACCATCTTGTTAGCCTCAAGTTTTTCATGATAGTCTTCAAGAACAATTTGTTGGGGTTTTAAACAGAGCAGTATAAGGAGTTCATGTTTTTACTAATTTTTAAGGCTTGAAATTTCATACAAAGGTAAATAAAGATAATGGGTGCTCCAAAACAATCTTAGATGGTTTTGAATATGTTTAAAATCGATTTAAACCTAAGAAAGGTGTGTTTCAGGACTAAAAGGTCTATGAGAAGATTCATCTAGTCAAGCAACATTATTTCAAAGTGTGAGTTTCAGCTAACATTGTTTGAATGGTTGGTTATATATTTTAAGAAGGATTAAAGGAGTCATCTAAACATGTTTATTTCTTGAGAAAATTGAAAGATTCAATGTACCAAGTTGTGCGGGTTTTAGAGTTCACAAAGATGATAAAAGGTTGATAAGGAGCTTCATAGCTTATTATATTAGATGTTGAGTGTTTTTAAGGAGAACAATTACTATATCTCAGCTTGTGAATATCTTGAAAATATTTAATATTCCCTTTCTCCATCATACCTCTACTCAAAATAGTGAAATTTATGTAAGTCTTCAAAGCTCATTATTGCTCAAGTGTAGTTGGAATGTCTCATGTGAGAAATGGACAATATAAAGAGGTCTAAAGTTTATTCAATAATTTTGTAATGTTCAAACTCATTCTTATTCCTTGTAATTGATTCTCACTCACCAAGGAATCTTAGAATTCAGGTTGATAGTAGTTACAAAAGCATATTCTAGAAATAAAGAAGTATTGTTAGTTTTATCAATTTTTCATGTAGTTGAAGAGTCTTTATTTCTCATCATTTGAAGAGTTAAATAAAACCATGATAGAGCCATGTTAGTTGAATTTTAGAAAACTCATATGAGTTACATCAATAATCCTTTAAATGTATCTTGTACATGGTTTTTAAAAAGGAAATAAGATGAGACTTGGTTGTGTGAAGTTAAAAAGACTAAGTGTATGAGTTGAAGCATGGGACTAAAAAGATAACTTTTGGTTAGGGATGTGTTCTTGAAAATGGAAAAAGAGGTACATATGAATAGATGATTGAGATAGTGTAAATAAAGTGATGACTCTTGGCTTGCTTTAAGTGATCAAATGAAATGTGAAAGTAACTATGAATGTGAATGTGAAATATTAGAAATTGGAATGGACATTGTAAGAATTTGTTTTTAAGGGAAGCAGAGGTTGTAAGATGTTAATGATCTTGAAGGTATCCTATGAAAGGTAGAAGAGTAAAAATTTGTTAAAACTATTGATGCTAAATGAAAGATAGAGAAATGGTATTGAAGCTTTGAAGGATGTTGAATCTTGGGAAGCTTGAAGAAGCATGCATAATATAGATGAGAACATATGAGGGATTGATGTTGTTAGAATTAACATTGGGAGATAAAAGTAATAGATGAGAGTCATATGAAGGTGAGAGGATCATATTTATGAAGTGGGGATATTTATTCATTGTGCAAGACATCTTTGAAGACCTGATATCAGTTGTGTAAATTAAAGAGCATATTGATATGTTGAGAGAAGAGTATAAATGAAGAGATAAAGTGTTAAAACAATGATCATATCAGGTTGGTGTATGCAACCAAGTGAATAAGGAGATCAAAATTTTCTATGTTCAAATTCTGAGTTGTCGCTCAACAGTTTAGGAGTGAGCTTCCTAGAAAGTAGGTGTTGTGTTTTGTTTATTGATAGTTTCTTGATGGATATAACATATGAATGAAAAGAAGTGTAATGAATAATTTTTGTGGTATTGTAGGGGATGCTTATTAGTCATTGATTGTGGACACCTCCATACACACATTGACATTAAAAATACCCCCAAATGTACTCATGGGAGGAGGTATGCTAGAGAGGGTTAATGTTATTATAAGAAACCATGCCCATTTGTTTGATTCGTGGCTATATCAGCAGCCACGTGTATAATGTTGTTGAGTGAGCTCAATGAGGCTCATGTAGAGTCGGAGTGTGTGAGAGAGGTTATAGGAGGAGGAGGCCTAACACAGGATATATTTGCATGGTATGTGGAGTTGTAGGGTTGATATGCGAGAAGATGGTAGAGCTTGCTGCATTAGGGAGTCATCTAGAGAGGTATATATATCAAGATCAATGGCGTAGAGTTAGCGGTGAAGCTTTGAGTTTGCGAGCTCCCGATGTTATAGATAGTGATAGCAAGGATTATAGATGATGAATGGGAGATATATTGATGCATAGGATCTTGAATCATTGTATATTCTAACTATGATTTTGACAAGAAATGTTTAGATGCATGGTGTTGATATTATGTTTGGTTGTTGATGTGCATTATTTATGATGTTATGATTGTGATTTGAATTTTGATAGTAATTTTTAGTTTTTGGATTCAATATGAATTGTGGGAAGTATTGATCTAATAGATATTGTTGATTGTGGGGATTGATGATAATTTGAAAAGAATAGCTAAGTAATGGGATAAAAAATAAATGTGTGTGAATAATAATGAATAATATAGCAATGGTAAATATAAATGTATGTGTGTGATGTAAAATTATAGATAAAATAGAAATGGTAATGTGTTGTATATGAGTTAAGGGAATAAACGAATGACGTGTTCATAGTTGTGTAATGAGAATATATAAGATAATGGTTGTAATGTCATGTGACTTGAATGGAGTGGGGGGGAAGAAGAGTGATTTCCCCCTAGTGTGAGAATGAGGTTCATTTATAAATTCTCCCTTAGCAGTCAAGAATGAATTATAGAACAAGAGTGCGTTATCGATCGATACTGAGATCAAAAATGTATGTGATCTACCGTAGATGAAGAGGATTGTGAGGCATGGAGGGATCATGTGAAAAAAACAACGGTGAGGATAAGTGTCAATCGATGTCATAGGAAATGGTGTTAATAATGAGAGATGTGGTGATATGAAGATTTGGAAGCAATAGGATTAGGAATCTAATGAGGTGTTGTAGCAATGTGTGAGGGATGAGAGGGTGTAACTATAGGTGGATTAGCTAGAGGAAGTAGATGACTAATTACCTTATAAGGTGGGTGGATGATAACCTTAGGAGGAGGGGAAGGATATAAATGAATAGTTACGAAGCTCACTTATGTGGGATAGGAGAGAGAGAGAGAGAGAGAAGAGTGATAGAGAGAGAGAGAGAGAGAGAGCTTATAAGAGTGATACGGAAAGTAATGACACATTCATCTTCTAATTTTTGTAGGAGATCATGGAGAGTATAAAAATCATTGTCACGGTGGCCATTAATGTGGTGAAAATTTTAGAAAGGGTGGTCACTCTAGTGGTGCAAGTGGTGAGGTGGATGATGTTGGTTAGAAGGTAAATGGATGATCCGCTTATCAAGTAAGGTTCACAAGACATCATGTGGTTTAGAATTATGTGAAAAGTGTAATGGCTAACGAGTGGGAGATGAACAAGACTTAGGTGAATGTCGATGAGGTGGAGGGGAAGGAATACGATTGCATGGAGGTAGAGAGGGATCATATAGGAGGGTCAATAGATGGGGAGGAGAAGACTTAATAGGCATATGAGGAATAGAAGAAGTAGAATAAGGTGTTAATACATGATCTACAATGAGGTATTTTTCTAAATTATTAACTTTATAGCACAAAAGAGTAAATGATTCACATGTATCATATAATATCTTTTCTTTTAAGGGAGGAATTAATCCATGACAAAAGATAAATTACATTTCTAAATCAATAGGTTAAAATAATAACTGATGCATGCAAGAATTGAAGCATAAAATGTAATCTATAATTGGTCCATTCTTTCCTTTATTCAAAGAAGGCAAGCATTTATATCTAACTTTAGGACCATTGTTAGAAATAAAATGCCTAAGAAAATCATCCTCTATATCATAATAAGTACTAATGGATCCATATGGAAAATGAGTATACCATTGGAGAGCATGGTCAACAAGGCTATGGAAAAGGATTTGAGTAACAAGTGATCATTGGAATAGGAAGTCATGGCTAAACAGTAATGCTTTAGATGTAAATAATGATTTTTAGTGCCATCAAAATAGGAGAAAGTAGGCATGATGAAGTCCTTGGGGAAAGCAGGGTTGTGAATGTTTTTAGGAATGTGATTTCCATGAAGGGAATTATTTTCAATCGAAGCATAATATGATTTAATTTTGAGGGTAAGGGTATGAACTTGATATTTTTAATTACCAACAACATGCATGAGGGATAGGATATCATGTGAAGGGATGGCTGGAAAAGTGAGAGGCACATTAATGGGTAGGATCTTTCCATTGTGAGTGATCATGGGAACTCGAGAAGGAGGAGTGGATGTGGAAGGAGGAGAAGGTGAGAAGGAGGTAACATGGAGGATAATATAATGGAAGATTATAGGGATGTTAGGTGTAGGCTCAGGAGACACAATAAGAAGTGCACTAGGGGTAGAAGTGGAATCAGCATGGCAACATTTGAAATAACTTTAGAAGTAAAAGAAAGAGGAGTTGTAAATTCACATTCAGCAGTCTTAATAGAAGCAACATCATCACTAACATGTTCATGATTAGAAGCATAATCACAATCATTATCAGTCATATTTTCACAAGAAAGGATTTCATCAAGAGTATCATCAACATTTAAATAAATTGTAGGAGAACTAGTGTCAAATTTATCATTTCAATCATTAGAAAAATTTAGAATTAGGAAGAGTAGGAGATATAGATTTACATTCATCTTGACTACAAGTAGGAACATCATTATGCACATTTATATTGTCATTATCATAAGTATAAGTATTAGCATCTATGTGTTCATAAGTAAGAACCTCATCATGCAAAGAATTTTTATTAATATTATCATTTAATATAAGAGGAGGAGAAGAGGATGAAGCAACATTAGTGACTATGGTGGATGAGGGAGAACATGAGGCAAAGTTTTAGTTAGGGAAGACTTGAAAAAATGGGGATTTCAAAACCAATAGGAAAGTTGTCTTAGAAGTCAAGAAGTTGATAGAGATTATGGAATCATATTGGGGATTATGCATAAGGTAATGAAATTCATATTATTTAGAGGAATTAGAAAAAATATGTTGCATACATGTATAGGTCATATCATCTTGGGAGAGGGGAACCTCTTTTTAGCCATTAAGGTTTAGGGATCCTAGGGTAAAGATTTTCACTAAAAGTGGGTTCACCAAATGATTTAATTTAATTTGAATTAAATATAATATTTTAGAGAAACTAAAAATGTATAATATAATAAAATATAGTTAAATACAAATAATAAATGCTCAAATAATGAAAGACTATATGAAAATGGAAAATATAGGTGACTTAGCTGATTTTTGTGTGATCTATAGCTAGTCAGGACTGATTTTTGTGTGATCTATGTCGGACATGTATATTCTTGATCTAGAAGGAACTAATGTTACAAAACTTGTTAAGAGTTCTATAACTCTGCACTAATCAAGACAAGGGACCCAAAGAGGATAGATGTGCCTAGATGTTGGTGTTTGATTCTAGGTGTTGGTGACCAAACGAATTCTTAGGATATGCTTCTTTTATGGGTTTGAAGATTTTCATTTAAATATCCACTTTATCATGTTACTTTGTTGTTATGGTTTTGATCACACATGTAACTTGAAAAATAAACCCTAGCTACTTGTACAAGCTTACAAACACATCAAATATGAATAAAATATGTAAAATGTGAAGTTAGACTTACCCCAAAAGTCACCTGAAGGGTGAAATTATTACTGAGTGTTGCACTACATTCTAGACTCCATGTAGTTTGTGTGCTTATGTGTGAAATAGTGTCCTTAGGTTTCCCTCATGCAAATGATGCCAATATAGTGGAATGTATCTAGATTAGATACAAATGTGTGATATGGAAGTCAATACTTTCCCTTCCTATTCAATGCATGCATCCCAAAAATGCATCCCTTTTATGTTAGTGATGGTATGTAGATGTGATTTCCCCTTATAATTGTTAGCTAGAATAATAGTGTGTATGTTGTGTATATATATGGATCTCTTATTTGAATTTAGACACTAGTGACACAAAAGGATGACTATGAGCATAAGATAAAGATAAAAAGGAGAAAATGCCAACCATAAATGTCAAAATATGTAAAAATAACAAAGATGATAGAAGATCCTAGAATGGACACAAGCGTCTGAGCACTAGTGTCCAGAGTAGGCATTGGTGTCCTGGGATAAATGAAAATAGATGTGAAAAGATATGATAGACAGGGATCCTTGTGACCTATCTAGAAGTGGATACAAAAATGACAAATGTGGAAGAGGATTATAGTAAAAATTAATCAAAGATATAGATGGACATGAGATGGTGTCACCTATGAATACTTTTCTTGCTTTATATTTGTGCATATAAACAACACACTAACGGCATAGTAAGATAGTAAAATGTGTGTGATTTTATGTCTACACCCTTTGATTCCAATGCTTCCCCATTGCATATCCATGTTCAAATTCATAATATCCATGTTAAGTGTGTCCTATTTTATCCTAGATATGGTCTTAACATATATACTATGTTCTTTTTCCATCAAATAGGACTTTTTGCTACTCATTTCAATCCATCTAATCTATGTATATGTGGCCTTGATCCTACACCTAAGTAAGTCTTATGCATAATCTCTCTTCTCATTACTATGGGATATTACACTCTTAATGTTTTATGTCATGTTATACCTCATTATGTTCCTTATACTATCCTTCTAGGCCATATTTGGTTACATACTATGCATACACTTCTTTCTACCCCTACCATAATACACAATGCACTTGTTACACCTTCTTCCATGGATACTGCTACAGTAGATTCCACACCTCATATCACTACTCCTAATGATATTCCCCTCATACATGATGCTAATGAAATTTCCTACATTGCACATCCTTATCCTCTTGGGGTGCACCCTATTGTATACATTAAATCACGCAGTTTGGGTATATTTTTAGTCCTAATTACATACCACTATTTATATGATTCCCAAGTGAGAAAAGTACTAATTGATCACTATCTTTGGCCTCTTTGTTTGCTTTCATTTTTCCCTTTTGGTCTTACACTCCTTCTTTCCCAGTCTGTCTTTTGATACTTTCACATTCTTGACTCTGACACACCAGACTTAACCAGGATGCCACTACCTGCCCGGCACCCCCATCCCTTATAGGTGCCCTCGTTATCTTTGTACTTTTCTCACATATTTTGGGTCTTTTCTATCCGTTTGGGCATCTTGTTTTTTACTAGTCATCCTTTTAGTGGTTAATTACAAAATTCAACCAAGGGAATCATATAAATACAAAGCTATGTGATCATAATAAAAGACCAAGCACTAAGCATCTACTATCACCACCTAAGGTTACATCCAAAGTAATTTACAAGAGCATTCAAGCATCCATCTAACATCTATACAAGGGAAAGGGATTGAATTCTTCTACATAAAATTCATAGAGGGGAAGTTCATTTTTCCATGCACACATTTATCTACATTTTCTACATCTAGTTATCGTTTGCTATCAAGTATGACTCGTGATAGAGCCACATAAGGCATGATTCTACACACACACATAGAACTACATGGAGTCAAAAATTTAGTGTAGCACCTAGATCATAAGTTCACTCATTGGGTTACCACTGGGTAATTATAATTCCTCATTTGCATCTTTTTATTTTTAGTATTTGATGTGTTTTGGGTTTTACAGGTGCTTCTTTCTTATTGTAGGTTTCAAGAAAATAATAGTGAAGTGCAACGACATATAGGAAATCAAAGGTGATAACTAGAAAACATCTCAGACCTGGGAAATTGGGTTTCACATCTTTTGAGTAGTCACATGTGCCTGAATAGGTCTTTGGTGCCCTAGGTGCCTCTAACCCTTCATAGGCACCCTGGTCCTAGAATTTATGATAAACTTGCATTTTTTGGGTTTGTTTGCAATGCTCTAAGTACCTTTATTACATCATTTTTATAGCTTAACATAACTTTGGCATCATTGCAAAATCACCTAAGTTATTTATCCCTTCATTTGCAACTAGGGTTTTATATTTTCTAGCTTATCTTGTTTGTGTCAAATATGTACTTAATTATTTATATCATTTTGTTAGTACATATTTTAGATTTAGTATTTATTTATTTCAATATTTACATAATCATTTGGTGAAGCCAACAATTCAAACCCTTCCTTCTGAGTATGTTTTCATCTTATCAAGTCATGGATCAATATTTTTATCCTTATTTCACTCCCTTCGCATGGTTACTACTACTACTGATTTCATGCAAGTTTGTACTCAACATCCTCCTCACTTTATTACACATATGGTTGATCCTACTATCAATGTAGTAACTACTCATCCTACTCATCTTCCTACATCTCCGTCTATTTCTATCCCACCGCCTATCACTTCTACAGATCCTCCTACTACTTATAAGGGTTATGATATCATTGAGAAATTTAAGAATACATTGGCCAAATATCTCTTTATGACTTATTATGCAATAATGCACCCAATTTTCATCATACATTAGAGGTCGCCCTTCATTCTATTCACATTGAAAGTGATAATTCTTTGATGGCATTCACACACCTCATTTAGTCTCTCAAAAATATACCACGTGCTATATCATTTACTTGATGAGGACATATCGTCATCTGCTATTGACAATCCATATGTGCCTTTACTTATCATTATTATCATTGGCACCATTTGTATCAAATGTGTACTCATTGACAATGGATCTTCCATTAATTTATTTTCTCATTCCCTTTTAAAAAATTAACATCACAGAAAAATCTAATTGCTAAGAATTCCACTCTTATTCATGGCTATGATTCAACTACTCGCACATGTTTGGGAACTATCACATTACCTATACAAGTCAAGCCTAATATTTTCCCACAATATTTTTGTTATCAATACTTTGTTTCAGTTCAATATTTTGTTAGGTAGACCCTAGATTCATGCCATGCATGTAGTTCCCATCCATTGTTCATCAATGCATCAAATTCCTACATGATGGCTATGAACATACCATTGTTGTGGACCCTAATCCATTCAAATTATGTTGCATAGACCATATTACTGTTATGCTTATTCCTCCATCATAGCCTATTCCATATAGTAATTTTGATACATATGATATCAACTAATCTAGTGCTTCGTAGCCTTCTTTCATCACTCCAAGAACACCGAATATTTCCACTCATACTACTTTTATCATTTCACCCATAGTATATGTACCTATAAACACCACCACCCAACTCATTGCAGCTCCTCTCACTCCTACATATATTTCACCTCCTACTAATAGCCTTAACACTATTATCCAACATGACAATTGCAACACATGATGATGATTTTGATGAGGAGGTCAATACCGTTGAGCTTACTGATGATAAATTGTGTAATCTCAATTTTACTCCTATTGAGGTAGATGATTCATATTTCAATGATACTTTTGTTGCTATCATCCATGGTGAATATAAATTTAAAACACCCCCTCCTTATACTAATGTTATGATATTTTCTCGGGGTCCTGTCCATACTTTGGATGTCATTACACCCTTTTCACAATATCATGGGCAATCTACATTTGCACTTCCTCCTTTCACATGCACTTTTTCATGAATAACTCTTATTGGCATCATATTCCATTGGATACTACTTGCTATGATACTATTTTCACACATGATGGCTTGACTCGGCTTGACTTTACACTCAATGATATCTTACCGATTGCCTCATTCACCCCATCTCTACCATGGATGTGTCCATATTACAGCTGCCTATGGTCTTAATTTCTTATATCTAATAGTATTTATGGCATGCGCTCCTCACACTTCTCCACTAACATTTGGGAAATCTTGGCTAGATTACATTAGGGGCACTTTGGACCCTAACCATACTAGCATCACATTCCCTATGCCTTTTGGTTGTTTTTCTATCTATAATGATTCATTTCTCAACTATTCACAAAATCTCACTCATTGGTATGCACATGGATATCTACCAACACCTTTCACCGATGAAGAGTATGCAATGCCCATGTATAATTCACGCCATAATGGCTCATTATATGATCCACCACACAATATTTCTTACCAGGTTTTTGATGCATCTCCACTTGGATTTGATCAGGACAATGATGATCTTTTAGACAATGTCACTTGATCATTCTCATCATTTCAAATTTGGGGCATCATACTTATTCTTCCCCCTTCTAGCATTCTTAGGTGTCTTACATACTCTACACTTCACATATAGTCTCTCACACACATCATACACATCTTGATACACTCTTGTATCATTATTACTTGATGATGCACTCTTATGCTATGGTTCACACCTGATTGTTGAGGGCTTACTACATTCATGAACCTCACATCACATCACATGACACATTTTACACTTAGCACATTCATGACATATCTTTCTCATACACATTCATTACAACACACTACCCTATAATGCACTCTAGTTCCACGATTCATACTCAATTGTTGAGGATCTAAATCTGAAATGACCCTCACCACACTCATTCATTCACTCACTCTCTACACTCTACACTTTGATGATCATATCATTCTAGCTTCAAACCATTTCCTGATGATGCACTCATGTTCTATGGTTCATTCTCAACTACTAAGGGGGCATTTATAAATGAACCTCATCTTATGCATACTCATTCACATTCAATCAAGGGGCACATGACTCCTATCACTTCCATTTGCATTCCATTCCATCTCACTAATCCACAACATGCTACATATCTTGGTTGCACATTGTTCTTGTTTGTTTATACTCACATGTACACTTTGTTTACTATGTTATTCAAATACATCATATGTCATTATATTTTCTATATACACATGCATGTTCACTTTCCTTCTAGTTGTGATCACATACTTTACATAGATCAATACACACAACATGGATGCTTGGTGTTGTACCTATTACCAGTCCCACAATAGCTCTTGGGGGCATCCACTTTCATACACACTTTAGGTGTTATTATTTTGATTTATACTACTTTCTATTCATAATAGCACACTATATTAGATCATATACATTTTGACATACATTTTATCTTTCTAACATGCTAACGGGTGCTTCATATGTAGCATTTTTTTGTAAGAACTCTTTACTACTATGGTTTTCTCATTACATTGTTTATTATTTCATGTCATTGTTTGTTAGTGTTTGTCATTGTTTATGGGATTTTCCATTTGCCTTATGTGCACACATTATTTTTTTCACGTTGGCCTCGATTGTCTTGTGACATTGTGAGTGATGTCCCATGTTTGAAACCCACTTTTCATGGTCTACTTTTTCTACATTATTTTTTTCTACACTTTCTTCTTCCTTCCTATATTACATGTTATCTTCTACATGCATTTTTATCTTGTTTACACTGACACTTATTTTTCATCCACTTTATTTTGTGTGTGCCTTGGATTCTACCAATCATACTCCCTCCCCCTATAGGGCTTAAGTTTCAAAGACAACATCTCGGTACTTGTTTGGGTTGCATACTCCTTACGAAGTTACATGCACCCAAAACGAGGGGGGAATCCATTGGGTGAATCATTCATAACATACACCATTTTATATTCACAAGATACAACACAACTCGGTTCATAGTTAGCACAACATTTAGTCTTAGTAATGGCCCGAACCTCACTTGGGTCCTTGGCATAGACACCAACACCCAACACCAAATAAATAGTAGTGCCAAGGTGTCCATGACCCATCTTAGGCACCTATGAGCATGGGGAAGTTATACAAATTTTCTCAATTGAGTATAGTTTTCGGTATTTTACACAACATCTTTTACAGACACACATTCCTTTAGCACTTTCGACATGCATATATTACACTTTCTTTTCTACTTTTATGTTAGATTGGATTGGATTGAAATGGATTGAATTTTTACACACCATCTGCAGCAGGTGTTTTACACTTTTAAGGAAGTATTCAAAGGTTGGAGAATAATACTAAACCTTTCTCCCTAAACTTTGTCTTCACTTGGCATGAGATCGCCCAAAAATTGTTCTTATACAACATCTTCAGGATCCTTTCTACACTCTTTACTCATCATGGATCAAGTATAGATGTTCCTTTTTACATTCTTACATACTTTTACACACTTTTTACTTCTTTGGATAGAAATTTCCATATACACGTATTTGATTACTTGTTCGTTCTTCTCTTTTGTAGGTTTGTCCTTATAGTAAGTGGTATTCACATCAATCACACATCAAGCTACATCAACAACAGGGACAACGTGATATATACGCATACACTTTCACCCTAAGATCATCATCATTTTTTCTCACTTCCTCTTCTCTAGCTTCCTCTTCACTCCATACTTTTCCTTGGCTTTAGGCACATTTTTTCACCATTGATCTACATGGTTATCAGGTATGAATCTCTTATCTACTTTATGTTATTTATCATTCACTCAACAACATAAAGTGGGGGAAAATTTAGACATTAAATCATGCACTTTGGGTATATTTCTAGTCCTAATCACATACCACTATTCATATGATTCCTAAGTGAGAAAAGTACTAATTCATCACTTCCTTTGGCCTCTTTTCTTGCTTTTTGTTTTCCCTTTTGGTCTTACACTCTTTCTTTCCTAGTCTATCTTTTAATACTTTGGCATTCTTGACTCTAGACATCATCACCCACCTGCACCCGCACCCCCATCCCCTCTCGGGCATCCCCCAACCTCTTTACACTTTGTTCACATATTTTGGGTCTTTTCTACCCATTTTTTCTTCTTGATTTTAATTACTCATATTTTTAGTGCTTGATTACTAATTCAACCAAGGAAATCATATAAATATAAAGCTATTTGATCATAATAAAGGACCAAGCACTAAGCATCCACTATCACTATCTAAGGTCACATCCAAATGCATTTACAAAAGCATTCAAGAATCCATATAGCATCCATATGATTCAATAATATTGATATTTTATTAAAATCTAAATGTAAAGATTGGAAAAATGATATACACTAAAATACAAGTGCTAAGAAAATTTTTTAATGAAGAACTTATGAAAGTAAATGAGATCATTATGGAATTTACCTTATTTTTGCTTATCTCAAAGTCCATCTAAATTGGAGAAATTGATGAAACAGAGACTTAGGTTGTTGTAAACATGCTTAGAAAAATGTATAAGTGTTAGAGGTGTTTGGACTAGGGGTGCACCTGGGCATGGGTAAGGGCAATTGGGGTGCTCAAGACCTCTCTTGGGTAATGGAGTCTATGAAATAGATTAGAATCTAGTTTCTTCAAATCACTAGGTTTTACTCTTACTCACTGATGATCCCCTATATTCCATACTTGAATCATTGAGGCACTTGAAAATATGCAACATAAATAATATCCTACAAAACCCTCAAACTACATCAAATCCTTAAACAATAAAGATGTAAAATGAGGGTTCGACTATCCTCGGTTATCAAACAAGTGAACTTATGACTGAGCGTTGCACTACATCTTAGACCCAATGTAGTTCTATGTGTTTGTGTGTGTAATAGTTCTCCTAAGTTTCCTTTGCGCGATGATGCCAAGCTAGCGGGCGATGGCTAGATAAAAGTAAATGTGTGGGATTGAATTTAGAAACTTCCCCTTTCTATGTAATGTGTATGCAAAAATAATATGCCCAAATGCAGTCCCTTTTGATATGTAAATAGATAGCCCTTGATAAAAATTTCACACCCTTATAATGGTATGTATGTTGTGTTTATATAGGGATATCTTACTTGAATTTTGACACTAATGACATGACTTGCCGACTAGTACCTCGAGATAGGAGTAAAAAAAATGAAAATGCCAACTACAAATGTCAAAAATGAGATAAAAAACCAATAAGGACAGGAGTGCCCAAGTTGGATAGGAGTGCCTAGGTGCTAGAATCCAGTCCTGGGCACTGGTGTCTAGAGACAATTGATGACAAATGTGAGAATAATGATAGACATGGATTATGACCTGACCAGAAATGGGTACATAAGTGAGAGAGGTGAAAGATAAGAACAATATAGACACTCAAAGTAAGAATAATAACTAGGAAGTGTGTCACTAATGAATACTTTTCTTACGTAATATCCATATATAAAATAACATACTTGGTGGTATAGTAAATAGTAGTATGTGCATGATTTTATGTCTACCCCCCCTTTATGTTATTTGAATGAAATTCAAGTAGTTTAAAGGAAGTAAGGAACATACCTATGAGAAGTCTGAGAAATCCCTATTATAGAAGTATGCGTAGAATGAGATTATATAGCATGAAGAACCATGGATCAGTGTGTCAATCCATGTGGCATAAATGGAGATGGTGAATCAGTGTAAGGAGCACTCGCAAAAATTGGTAATTTTTTTATTTTATGTGAGTGATTTGGAGATTTTCAAATTTTTTCTTGATGGATATTTCAAGGGGTAGGGAGTGATCAATTCCCCAACCCGGTTTTTGTGTGTGTGAAAAACTCAAGATTTGGGCATCCCGCCATTAAGAGGAAGAGTGTTAGGGTGGAGAGGTAAGGTCTAACTACATCCTCAAAAGGTCTAGCCAGAAAAAAAATGACCAGATTTTGTTCATTTTGATCCAATGAGAATAACCCATATAGGAGAAGTATAGGAAAGGTAGTGATGTCTCATTTCCCCCACTCTAAGGGTTTTCATAATGTGTATGATGTGAGATGACTTCCATGTTAGGTCATCTAGAATTAATAGAAAATGTAAAGTAACTTCCCATATTAGGTCATCTGGTAAAGTGGTGATGTAACTCCCAATTTAGGTCATCTGGGAGGAGTAGAAAAATACATTATGTTGTGTCGATTGATTGATTTTATTTGATTTGATTTGTGAAGAGTTGTAATATATATGATAGATTACTCATGGAGATATTTTCCATTTGTTCCCCCCAGATTAGGTCATTAGGGGGAATCGCTACAAAGTGGTATGAAATATTGTGATGTATGAGAAAATTTTTGATAATGAAAAATTAGAGATGTGGAATGATCATGTATCAGGGTGAGGGGGATCATGGAGTGACCGCGATTGTACTCCCCCACTTTGGTGAAAGATGGAGTGACAGTAAGCATGAACATTGAGCCAAAAGTAGATGTGTAATGATGTAAAAGTGAACAAAATAAGGAATAGTAGATTTCATAAAAGTATGTGTATACCAAGTGGTAAATATGTCATATGAGAATATAACACTACAAAATGTTGAAAATATGATAGTATGAGAAATTTTGAATCAAGTTACGCAGATGTGGGATAAAATGGTAATAGAAGCTCAAGATATGAGTAAAACTATGTGTAGTGTGTATTAGTTGGGAGAATATGTGCAAATAATAACTATAGTCAAGTGGGAAATTTGTAAGTTGCTATAAATAGTAATAGAAAAGATGAATAGTAACTTCATTTGAACTTTGAGTGAGTGTGATTTTGAGCTCGAGCTTGTGACAATGCCAGTTAGAGTAGCATGATTAATTTGATTTGAGATGGGTGTGGCGGTCGTGGCATTACATATGATAACTAAGTTGGTATGTATGATGTTTTTTTGAACAATTTGTAGAAATGAGCTCAATTTTATGATTTTTTGTGAAATTTACAATTTTGATTTTCTAGGTGTTTCTAACCTGGGTAAGAGTGGTGAGGGTGTTAATGTCCCTCGGGATGCCAACACTTAGACCTAGGCACCGGTGACTGCTCTTGAGTACCCACCTTCTCTCTAAGCACTGATAACCCAAGGGGATGATTTTTGACCCAAAACATGATGAATGTGAATATTGATGTTGTTTGATTTTATTAGTATGTGTTTTTGCATGCATATGAGGTGTTAATTTCATGCTTTTGATGTTTTTTGTTGTGTTATGAAAAGGGATATCCATTCGAGGAGTTTTGTGGAGGGTGAAACTTGAGCACATTGTTGGGATTAGGCCTATCGGACACATAGTGGGATGTATTAGACCATGTCATCCTGTGGCACATAACATGGATGGGGGAGGTACCCCATAATATGTCGATGATTATTGCATTGTATGAGAGGTGGTGCACAGATACTTGCACATTTTGGTTGCCTATCGGAGAGATTATTGTGACTCTAGAGGATGTATATCACATATTTTGGTTGTCAGTAATAGGTGATAGGGTTCAGGTGATGGTCATAGATGATGCATATAGATAGATGAGGGCCGCTAGGTGGTATTTTATAGGGACTCAGGTTCAGACTGAGACCTATATCATCTTAGATGTTATACTCAGATTAGGTGTTCCATGATTTTGGAAGTTCATTATAGTTTTGATTGTGTTGTTAGTGGTTGTGGAGGGAGGAGGTGTAGGCATATTGTATAAGATGCATGATATATGTATCCGTATAGAGGAGGATGGTACCAGATATGTATGGGTGCGATGTGTGCTAGTGCATTTATACAAGGACTTATATATATTTACACAAGATGACCATGGTGGTGGATCGAAGCTACCACATTATTACATGTGTGGGATATAAGCATATTGTGATATTGTGGGAACTTGGTGGACCACGTGTAGAGTAGGTGAGGCCAGATATATTTGCTGGGAGATGGGTAGGTATTCATAGCGGGAGGTTGGACACCGATATGTATATATCAATGTAAGATCAAATGGGGCCTCGTGGCTTATTCTATGGAGGCCATATCAAGATTATGGAGGGTGGCCAGAGGATGGAGTGGAACTATGATGCATTCAATGAACTATGTGGTTAGAGAAAAAATTCCTAGGGGTTGGTGAGTTATTTCTTATAGAGACGCATATCGTCAGTTTGGTATGGCTTAGGATGTGCCTCCAAATCCATATGTATGGGTGTGAGCTACTAGAGTGTCGAGGAGAGAAAGAGTGAGACCAAACCTACATGTGCACAACTAGTGCCCCCAGTGTACAAATGAGATGGATGTGGCCATAGAGCTGATACAAGTGGATGAGGTAGGATGTACCAAGGCATATAGTGCATGGTGGATAGTGCACCTATGCATGTTATTATTTCTCGTTGTTGTGGATGTGGTAGGAGCACCACCAGTATGAGGAGTAGAGGGGAAGTAACCTACCCTCACCGTGATAATATAGTAGTGGTGATAGTAGAGCATGAGTATATTTGTATTGATAGTTTTGGGTTGTTACTTATTTGTTTGATTGTGTCGTATTGTGTGTATGAACTAATGTGATGTTTTATATTATTTCAGGTGATGCTTATTGGTTATTGATTGTTGATACTTCAATCCACAACTTGACATATAATGTGCCCACCGGAGTGCTCATTGGAGGTGGGATACTAGATCAGTGGATGTTAGTCCAAGTGAGCATGCTCATTTATTTCATCCAGTGGTGATAGTAGTGGCTACTTATACCATGTTATTGAGTGAGTGGGATGAGGCACAAGAGGAGATGCATCGAGCTAGGGAGGGTGTGGGTGGAGGAACTCTAGCACAAGATATTCACAAGGTTTTTGAGCTACGAGGATCATTTTACGAGCATTCAATCAATTGGCTTTATTTTGAAGGAAGATGGAGAGATATAGGTCCGTAACCAGTGGTGTAGATTGAACGGAGAAGCATCTAGTTCTAGAGCTTATGATGTTGTACCTAATGATAGTTATGATGACATATGATATGTATTGATGTAGCGATGTATGTCAGCTTTCTCCCCAGTGATGGTATTTTTAACCATGATATTTAGACTATATATATATATATTGATGATTGACATTATTGCATTGTATTAATGTGTTTTTATGTGTGATGTGATGATGATTGTTTGATATGCATTTATTTTATTTGGATTGTGTAAATAATGATATTGACTAATGGATGATGATGATAGACATATAATTGATGAAACGTTATAGTGTATATATGAATAATGATAAATGGTAATAAATGTATGTATAAAATGAATGATGAGAAAGAGCATCATGAATGAATGTATAAAATGTATGTGATCATGTGTTAATATGATGAGGAGGGGGGAAGAATAAAAATTCCCCCAGCGTGTTTGGATGAGGATGAGGTTAATTTATATAGTACCCCTCAACAATCAAGAATGAATTGTAAAGCAAGAGTACATCATCAGAAATGGTGTGATAGTGTATGCTTAGATAGATAGATCAATGAAGTGCATAGCTTAAAAGTGGAGTGGGGTTATTATTGTAACAGATCCCTCAATAGTCATGTAAGAACCATAAGAACATGAGTGTGTCATCGAGTGGTGAGGTAAAAAATTTCACCTACCAGAGATTAAGCAGGCATGGAGCGATGGAAGCATGTGAAGTGGAAGCAACATGAGTGTATGAGCTAAACTAATTACCTAATGAGATGGTTCCAATGATGGGAGATGCAATGGTGGGAAGAATAGATGTCGATGGCTTAGGAATCCAATGTGAAGTAAGAGCACTACATCGATGGATGAGTGAGATGGAGGTTGTGCATGAATAATAGCCTTAGGTGGTGGATGAATAACTACCTTAGAATTAATAGAAGGTGACAAGTGAACCAAATCAGTAGCACGTTTATACGGAATTAGAGAAATAGACTGCTCACGAGAGAAAAATTCAAAGGCAATGACACCCTTTTCTTCTAGTGTTGTAATTTTCAATGAAGGACATAACAATCATTGTCACATGATCATTGATGTGGTGATAATTATAATAAGGACAATCATGTTGCAAGATGCTCGGGATGATGTTGATTAGAAGGTAAGTGGATTAAACACTTATCAAGTAAAGCATGCAACACATTGTGAGGCCTAGCAAAATGTGAGAAATGCAATGGCTCCCAAGTAGGATATGGTGAATACTTAGGTGTAGAGTGACATGGTGGTGGAGATGGAGGATGCTTATGTGATGGAGGAGATGGAATATGCTTACAAGGTGGAGGAGATGGAGACCTTGGAGGATAACTTGATAGATGGAAGTGGAAAATAATGATAATACGATGCAATAGCTTAAGTAGAAGTAGGAGGATCTATAACATGTGTAGCAATTAGATCTTGTTCTAGATCGATGACCTTATAGCATAAGAGTGTGAATGATTCACATGTGTCATATTATAAGCGCTCTTTTAAAGCAAGAATCAAGCCTCAATAAGATAAATTTATTTTCTAGATCAATAGGATGAAACACTAGCTGATGCATGCAAGAATTAAATCATAAGATATAATCAAGAATGGGTTTTGTCTTGCCTTGATGTAAGCCAGGTAGGAATCATGTGTGACTCTAGGACCATTGTTGAGCATAAAAATTAGAAAAACATCTTCCATGTCATAATATGTGCTGATGGATCCAAAAGGTAGATGAGTGTACCATTGAAGAGCTTCACCTACTAGACTATGATAAAAATCTTTGAGCAATAATTGATCATTTGAGTAGGATGCCATAGCTAAATGATAATGCTTGAGATGTAGATATGGATTTCCAGTACCATCAAAGCATGAGAATGTAGGCATGATGAAATCTATAGGAAATATTGAATTATAAATTTTATTTGGAATGGGATTGCCATGAAGAGAATTATTATCAATAGATGCATAGTAGCCTTTGCTTTCAAGAGTGAGAAACTGGACCTGAGATTGTAATTGTCCAACAACATGCATGAGTGATAAAATTTCATGTGAAGGAATTATAGGAGATGTGAGAGACACATTGAGAGGTTGTAATTTTCCATTATGATTGATCATGGGAACATGAGAAGAGGAATTGGAGGATGAAGATGCGATATGCATGCTAGATGTAGGTACCGAAGAAGAAGTGAGAGATGGTACATTAGGATGAATAGAAGAAGCAATAGGAATAACTTCTAGAGAAGAAGAAGAAGGAATAAGTGGAGATGGACAGGGAACATTGAGAGGAACATTAGGAGTAACTTCAAAAGAAGTGACAATAGAAGGAGGAAAATCATAATGCATGCGAATAGAGACAACCTGAAAATATGAAAGTAGAGTAGAAAATTCACTTTCAGCAGAATCAAGAGATATAACATGCTCACTAATAGAATCATCATTGCTATATATATTTTCACATGCAAGTATTTCATCGAATGAATCATCAACATATACATAATTAGGAGAAGAACTATCAAAATATGTATCATGACAATCATTAGAAGCATTTTCAGAAATAGGAGAAGCAAGAGATATAACTTTACACTTATCCTAAGTATTATTCATATGTATATGTGCATCAAGACCAAACATATAATCAATGATAGTGTCATCAAGAGTTTTAGCAGAAATAGAAGAAGGCGAGAATATTCCTAGAGCCTATGGGATAACAAGGGATTACTGACTGAAAAAATGTCCTCTAGAGAAACAATGTCGAAAGAAGAATGGGAGAAACTAGTAGGAATATTGCATTCAATGGCCAAAAGATGTTTTTGAAGCTTATCATCAACACAAGGACTGCAATAAAGAGTGTTGATTTCAGCATCAAAAGCCTCATCAGGAATAGTATTGACATTCTCATGACTTATGGCTTGGTTGGGAGAAGAAGAGCTACTATTATCCATTAAGGTTTACTTTAGATTCTAAGGAAATGAGTTCTAATATATGGGTTGAACAAAATGATTCAATGAAATATTGATATTTTATTAAAATTTGAATGTAAATATTGCTATAGTGCAAAAATGCAAGTGCTAAGCAATTTATAATGATGAACTTATGAAATCAAATGAGATCGTTAGGGCACTTACCTTAATTTTGCTTATCCCGAAGTGTGCCTTGTTGGTTGTTAGATTTGACCTTGAAAACAAGCAACATTCAGGGGACAGTAGTCCCTCCTCTTTATGGGAGAGGTTCACTTATTGAACACATAACAAATAAGAAAATATACTTAATTACAAATGTACAAACTATCAATATTTCAATGAGTATTTTGATGCTTTAGATGTCTTCATCTAATAAAATTTTCAATACATAAGAGAAAAAAGTAGAAGAATTAATATTCAAAAATGAAGAAAGTAGCACTTTCAGACATGTAGGTTATAGAATTATATCCTACTTATGCATACAAGAGTGACTAGATTATAATTGTATGCACCCAATACAGGACATATATGCAATAAATACAAATTTTTAAGCACGACATCGATCAAGGACAAAAATTTATATTCGATATATATAAATTTACATGGTTCAGGTAGAAAGCATAAATTGATAGAACACAAGAAAAGATAGAACTTCTTCTGTATTGATTACCAATTCAATACTTTTTACATCCAAGAAATACAAAATCCGACCCCTTCAAAAGACAAGAAAAACTCCTTAAATAGCCTCATGGGTGGTTACAAAAGAGTCTTTTCAGTTTCCTTTCTTTTAATCAAAGGATTAATATCTAATTAAGCATTATAACATCAAATTGTCTTTTACTTCCATATTATATGACTAGAAATAAAATAGCCACCTTAATTAGATAGTATGATTAAAATATTAAGAACTAGGAGTTGGGACACTCAAAGGAGTGACTGTGACACTCTTCACCTTGAGTACTTGATTTCTGAATCTCTTCAATGCTTCAACGATGTCCATGCCTCGAGGGATGGTGGTATTTACAGTCACATGAGTCTAGCTACCTAGGCATTTCTCCATTTCTTTCTCAAATTTTACATTCTCTAGAAACTCCTTATTGGCCTTAGTGATGGTTGCTTGAAGTGTATAGATTTCCCTCATTTTATCCTTAGACATAGTGTTTTTTTTAAATAAATCTTCTTCCAAAAAAAAATTCTTGAACTGGGACTTAATCTCTTGGGTGTCTATATGTCGCTTGAATTCTCCTTGAAGATTTGGCAGTGAATATCTTGAAAGGTAGATACAACACAGATTTAAAATCTTCTCCCTTCTACAACATATTCCTAAGTTCACCAATGGCTTCCTCAAGGAATTTTATTTTCCAATCAATGTTGAAGACCCACTGCTTAGACAAATTAAACTTTACATCATCAAATACTTTATTTTCCAAAAGAACCTGCACATATGTGTCACTCATCAACCGAGATCTTGAATGCATTCACTCCACAATTTCAATTCTCTATCTAAACCACTGAGTGTTGTAGTAAATTTAAGTTGTATCACAGTGAATTTATCATATGACTTGTATGCTTCTTCCATGAAGTTTAATCTCATGAGTATCATATAAAAACAAAGGCTTACATTTCCTTCCCATAGGTAGCATGCTTATGGATGTCTTTGATATCTTGAAATTCATCATTAGTCATGACAGCAAGTGGCGGGATTGAGGCTAGTGGATTTGGATCAAGTATCTTGTCTTCTACTAATAAGGACCGGATGAAATTTGAAATGATTTGGTTTTGTTTCTCCATCTGATCATGTGTTTTCCTTCCTTTCTCAACGATTTCAATTACCTTTGACATTGTCTCCTTCAAATTTTCACTTCACTCTCGGGTGTAGATTCTCTTAGGGTAATTCTTGTCAATTCCACATCACTTACAAATATATATCTTTCATCCTTATCAATCTTATGTTTAAAAATCTCCATAAATTGTTGTCCTTGAGAATCATATACTAACCTAGATGTGATTTTATCCTTCTTTGTGGATGGGGAGGAGTAGTACCTAGAAGGGATGCCACAACATCAAACTTTGGAGCAACAATATGAGATGTAGCTTTTCTTTTCTTACTCTCCACTAGTGATTGCACCCAAGAAAAATAAGAAACATAAATAGAGGGAGAAAGAGACCCAAACACAAGTGTTCCCATTGCACTTAAATTTTGTATAGCAGATACTTCCAAAACAGATGTTTCAGCTTTAGAGGTAGGTGCCTCCTTGTCAGGAGTTTCTTTGGTAGAGGGTCCTAGGATAACCATTGCTTACCTTCAAAGTATGATCCTTTTGTTGATCATCTTCTTCCTCTTCTTTTTCCATACTACCTCCTTCAAGATTACTTTCCTCATGTTCTCATGTTTCTTTCTCATCACCATCATCATTACAGATCTATAACTAGTTCAATTTCAGGTACTACTTCCAATTGTTTCAAAGAAGACAATTGTTCACTTTCTCCTTGAATTACCTCCTCTACCTTTTCATCTTTCTTAGCCTTCCCTTTCTTCATATATACCAAAGTTGAAGATTCAAGTGGAGAGGGGACTGATTGTGCATGTTCCTTAGGGGTTGCCATGGGAATATCCTTCTGAGGAGTGGAGGCTTCTTGAGAGGAAGAGCTTGACTTACTTGCTCTGAACATTTTCATTTTTCTATCAAACCAAAGTTTGGCCCTCACAAAAATAGGGTTTATAAGTTCTTTCAAGTCATACTTTTCCTTAATAAACCAATCAATCGTTTCAATAGGAGTATGACTGATAGACCTTTCATATTCAAGAGACTGCAGATCTTGACCATCATCTTATACTTCATCTGGTACCTTGTACACTTCAAAGTACTTGATTTGTTGAAGATATAATCTGCCATAATACCTTCTTTTGGCTTCATAATCATCAGAACAGTCAGCCCAGTAATCTTCACTATCAGCAAGATGATGAAAACCCATTCTAAAATTATTAGCAATAAATCCCTTAATATTAAAGCAAATCCTTAGCTTGAAAAAATAAAGTGTGAGGGGGTTAATTGTCTGTCAACTTTTTGTGCATCCAAAGTAGTCTTGCGAAAGATGTAATTTCCCAATGTGATTGGGAATTGAATGCGTTTCCAAAATTGCAATATTCTTGTCTCTATAAGTTCTCTCCAATCAAGAAGCTTATCCAACTTCCTACATACTTCAACTAGAGCCATTTTATCACTACAATACATTGGGATTTTCAAGGGTGTTCCCTCAAAGCTAGCTAATTGTATGTAAGAAAACTTTCTGAATTGAATGAAATAGCTCTCATAGACATTAATCAATTGTTTGGCCTCCTCTGAGAATCTCTCACCACTCCTTTTGAGCTATGAAGCCAATTTAGGCACTTACCCTCTAACAACCTGAAAATATACATGGTGAAGGCATCATTCACCCTTATGAAATGATGATTACTACTCTTCAATGTTAACTATGGGCAATACTCATATATAGGAGCATCATTTTTGTCTTCATCAAGAGAAATCCCCAACCACTCCCTGTATGTTGCAATAGTGTACATCAAATAAGAAGTCATATAGAAATTTTTAGTCCTTTGAACATTGGCAAGTTGTTCAGTGAGACTATCACAAATTATCTCTCCCCAATTTAGGCTTTGTTTTCCTTCACATATGATGTTGATATAAGGGCACATCCAAAAGTGGAACTCATTAGTTGAGGGTAGCCCCATTATTCTAGCAAGAAGGGTAATGACATCTGACAGCTCCTCCTTGAAATCAATTCTATACATGGTTTTGGCAATCTTGAGGCTCCTTTCTTTGGGTTTTTAAACCATGACTTGGCCACCCTGCTCTTGTATTGTTTGTTGTCCTGATCAAACAGAAGTTGGGCCTAAGCTTTGGTGAGAGTATTTAAATCTTCCACCACTAGGATTTTGAGGGCAAAACTGATACAACTAGTGTCTAACTAAGAAATCACCTACCCATGAGGATCAACGACATATTTTGTGTCCAGATTGAAACAGAGCCACAAGCTAACACAATATCAACACATTGAACAAAAACAGGAAAACCCCCACATGAGCTATACCACTTTCTTTGATTAAGTGAGAAATAGGAGTAGGATTCTCACAATCAAGTCATGCCCAAAATCATCAAGGTCAAGGTGTTGGGTGTCATTGTCTCCTATCTTAGGTATGGTTGTTTCTAAAGAAGAAAGATGTTTGTGCCCTTTAAAATGAATCTTCATGGTGAGCATGAATTTCAAATAATCGCCAAAGAGAATTTTACAGTCACTGATGGGCTTGTGTGGCAATGGCAATAAAATTTGTAATGAACTTCTCAAACCCTTGAATTTGCTTCCAAATGAACCACTACCTCTCTAAAACAATATGCACCAAGAAATTTTAAAAATACAAGAAAATACTTCACCACAGATACAAACAGTAGACAAGGTGAACAGAATGGGAAAGGTCAACTAACTATGGGAAGTATGGTAGAAAATACCAATTGCCTTAGATATTCATACACAATCCATTTTAAGTAGGTCGATAGGGTACATTGAATGCTTGATTTAATGTATTGTGGGAAATGGAAACACAACACATTAGCACGGACCTTCAAAGATGTGGATATGGTAGAAAAAACAATCACAACTGGCACACGGAATGCAGGGACATTAGGAGCTGAAATCCCCACAACTCAAAGGACCCTTTGTGTATGATACGGAAAATATGGGTTTATGGGTTACAGCTGGCCTGGGAGCACTTGGGACATTTTGGAAATGGAAGACCAAAATACCTTTAGTGAATGAGGTGCGGAAAAAATGGGTCCATGGGAAACGAAGGTCGGGAAGTACTAGGAACATGCGGGATAAAGAAAGCCAAAAACTCCGCAAAACACAAGCATCGAGATAAATCAGATCAAACTCACACAATCGGTCCATGGGACATTGGGACATGAGTTCTCCACAAAGCCAAAGTATCTGTAATAGAAAGGAGCCTTGTTTAATTTGGATAAAATGGGAAAACAGGGAAAAGCAAGCCAAAGTGAACAAGGGACAAATGGGACATAAAAATATGAAACACCACAAACTAAAGAAACACTCCCAATTTCAAAATTTAGAGAAATAACTAATTGTTGAAAACAATACACATATTTTTGGGCAAGTGACAATAGTTGGCTCTTTCTAGGGATAAACTTAACTTGACAAAAGAAAGAGGGCAAGGCGGGACAAAGGACCCTAGAATCTTTGGTTTCAAAGTAAGTAAAAATTCATTGGGCAATAGCTTCATGAACGAGGCAATGCAGAAGACACACACACACACATACGCAACAAGGAACCACAAAGAAAGACCAAAAATAAAGACTATACAAGACTATACAAAGGACTAGTCACCTAGGACTGAAACAACTTCAAATACCACCCACTATATGGAAATGGAAGAGAGGTTTCATCCATATAGCTCAAATAGAAATAATTTTCACCAATGCAAAGTGTCTGATTTTGAAAGGACCTGCAGAGAGAATCAAACTTACCATGACTTCCTCGAGGTTCTCACCTTTTGTCCCAAAGTAGGACAATGTCTCCAACCTGGAAGTCTCTAGATCTGGATTTCTTATCGAATAGTTGTTTCACCTTTTGCTGATGTGTAGTAATTCTTTCCACCACTTGTAACATGTCCTCATCCAAATTTTGCAGGTACATGATTCTTTTCTCCAAGGCACTAGTGAAATTTGAATCCTCAATAGCTTTCATTAATTACAAGGTTGGAAGTTCCACTGTCACTAGTAGTTGAGATTTTGTTCCATACACCACCTGGAAAGGAGACATCCCAATTGCTCTTTTAGGTGTGATTCTATCTACCCAAAGAGCATCATAGATCTTTTTATACCAATTCCTTTGGGATTCATTCCCAAGCTTTCGAATAATAGTCACCAAATTTTTGTTTGTTGATTCTGCATGTCCATTTCCTTGAGGATTGTAGTCGGATGAATGTGTAAGAGAAATCTCATATCCATATTAAAAATCCATCAATTCATATGACGAGAAATTGGAGGAATTATCGGTGGTAATTTTTTTGGAACCCCAAATTTGATCAGGATATTTTCCTTGATAAAATTACATACTACTTCAGAAGTTGTACTTTTAACTAGAATAGCTTCTACCCACTTCGTGAAGTAGTCAAGCAGTCAAAACATGAGTATGCCCAGCACTCGAGTTAGGATTGAGGGTTCCTACAAAATCTAACCCCCACTATTGAAAGGGATCTTCAATTACTACTAGCTTGAGGGGTAAGGTAGCTAGCTTGGGTCTTCCCACAAAGGTTTGGAAACTTCACACTTTCTTACCCACTTAGTTGCATCCCGAACAATGTTGGTCAGTAATAGCCTGCACAAAGAATTTTATGAGCAATCACCACAGATGAAAAATTTCCTCCACAAGCTTGATCATGAAATGCTCTGAGTAACCTCTTTTATTTTTCTTTATCCACACACCTGAGAAATCTTCCATCAATCCCTCTTTTGAATAAGGAATTGTCCCAAAGCACATATTGTGTAGATCTTAGCTTAATAGATCTTCTTTCCTTAGCATTCAAATGGGATGGACATTCTCCATATGTCAAAAAATGAGCAATATCAGCATACCATTCATCAATTGAACTAAGGAAAAGGATAGTGGGAATATGAGCATCTTCTTTGGGTGAGTCACCTTTGGCACTTTTAGCAATCAATTCACATAGACCCTTTCCTTGGACCAATTTGGTGGGCTTGATATCCAAATCATACTCTTGCACTTTTGCCACCCAATTTCCTCTTTTAGTCCCAAACTCTTGTTGTGTGAGAATTGATTTAACAATTGTATCAGTACAAAGACAATGGAGTGAGAATTAAGGATATAGAAGTGGAATTGCTTGACTGCCTTAACTACAGCAAAATCATGCTTCTCTATTTGTGTATACTTTAATTCATGAGATTTCAAAACATAACTCATGAAAGCAATGGGAAGCTCACATCCTTCAGGATTCTTCTATGTCAAAATGGTTGCCAAGGTATTCTTAGTGGCATAGCAATAGATTATGAAATCCTTTTCAAAGTCTAGACAGGCAAGAACTAGTGTTTTGGCAATTACTTTCTTGATATTTTTAATGGATTCCTTCCCTTCCAATGTCCAAAGAAAAGGATTGTTTTCCTTTCATCATCTGGGCTATATTCATAGTCAACTCTACAAAATTAGGGATAAATCTCCTTAGAAAATTTATTTTGCCAAAGAAAGAGTGCACACCTTTTTTTCTTGTGGGGAGGGGAATCTTCTAAATAGCCTGGACTCTCTCTGGGTCTATCTTGGTCCCTTCTTTGGAAACAATATGTCCAAGAAATTTTCCCTCGTAACACCAAAATGGACTTCTTTGGATTTAGGGATATCCCATGCTTCCTACACTTTTAGAGAACAACCTCAAGATGTTAGAAATGATCCTCCCTCTTCTTGGAGAAAACATTCAAGTCATATTCCCACAAGTCAGTGACAGACTTGCAAGATTTGATCCATCATGGGGAGTGGGTAGTTATCCTTGAGAGAAGCCTAGTTTAAGTTTTAAAATCCACACAAATACGATCTCTCTACTCTTCTTCCTTACATGCACAATGTTGGCTATCCAGGCCGAATGATGAATAGGGAAAATTATCCTTGCATTCAACAACTTCTGAATCTCCTAGTGAATGGTATCTACAATTTTGGGATTGTACTACCTTTTATTTTGTCTAAAAGGCTTAATTCCTAGCTTTAGAGGAATGTAGTGCTACATTTCCCTTGGTCTGAAGGACTTTAAATCATCATATGAATAAGTCGAACATCAACATATTTTTTAACAATTCAATCATTCTATTATTTTCTTCTCGAGTGCAACATTTACCAATATTAACAAGCTTAGGCTCTTCTTCACTTCCAATGTTAACTTTCTCATGCTCTGTTGATTGATGAGATCCATGTGATACCTTTGACTTGATATACATGTCATGTTTGTCAAAAAAATCCTCCAAGCTAACCACCCTCTAGGTATCTTATTACCTTTCAGTCTTATGCAACCATCCTTATCAGATTCTTCTTTGACTCCTTCTTCATAGGTATGGAAGATGGTACAGACTCACGAGGAGAAACCTCACTTCCTTCAAAATACAATTGAATAAAATTATCTTTAAGCTCAAGAAAAGAGAGCAAGTGTTGATCATCATTAAATACCTAATTGTTGACATTATCCGACACACTTGGCTGTATCATCTCAATTATAAATTTTTCCTAGGAAAATCAGGATTAGGGATCAACAAGGACCCTGATACAACTAAGGCATTAGCCCTAGTGTTCTTTTCTTAAGTAGGCTTCAATATGTGATGCTCGCTAAACAACCCACTTGAGACCCAAGAAACAACCTAGGATTAGTTAGGAAAATTATGGAATATTTTTTTTTTAAAGGAGTCTACTACCAGGTTACAAGGCAACAGCTGCCACTAACAGATTCTAGAACAATTCAAATTCACTAGAACATACTTTTCCTTTATTAACAATTATTAGAGGTCACAAGGTCCAAAATTTAGGGTTAGAAGTTTCAATTAGGTTCAGAGGGTAAATTATCACCATACCCACTCTCTAACAAGATTAGAGTTTCAACTTGATTTTCTTACACTTAACACATTCAAAATTTCCCTAAATCATTTCCATTGGATAGGAAATTTCCTCACCTTTCCAATGATATAAAGAAGTCCTCCTAACTCCTCATAAAACTCAAGTTATGGGCCATGGGTGAACCTTGGGGTGAAAATTTTTCCCCAAGAGTGGGCCTGCAGAGCCCAGGGGATGAAAATTTTCCCAAAAAGGTGGGTTGGCGGACCACGGAGAGTCTTTTGAAATTTTTTTCTTACACGGGGGTGAAAACCAATTTTTCTCCCACGCACTCCCATGGGTCCGAAGAGGACACGTGGCGCCCTCCAAGCTAAAGTAGAAAAGAAAATGAGGAAAGGTAGGGTAGTGGAGAAGTTTGGGAGAATTTTCCAAAGGGTGCAAAGGGGTAAGTTGCACGTGTGGACCCGCGCGTCGGTGGAATAGATTTTTCCAAGGCGGGGGAGGCAGTGCGCAGAGGTAATTTAGGAAATTTTCCAAAAACAAATTTTTCAAAAGGGATAAAGTTGCATGGGTTATCTCCCCTCTCTGTCACCCCCATGGTGCCACATGGCAGCCTTTCATTGGCTATGGGATTGTGGGCCAGTGGAGGAAACTAATAAAATTTTCCAAAATTTTTAAAAAGGTTCCAAGGAAGAAAATTGTGTCACGCCTCCGCCGTTGCCTCGTGAGGCATGTGGTAGCCTCTGATTGGCTACGGGGTGGTGGGCGGGGGAAAATGTTAAAAAAATTCCCAAAAATTTTATTAAGTGTTTTAAGGACAAATTTGGGCATGGGCCCGCCAAGGAGAATTTTTCCCAAAATTTTAATGCCAGTGAAGAAAACTTCAGAAGGCCATAACTTTTGATAGAAAGCTCAATTTTGGGAAAACGAGGACTTTATGGAAATATCTCGATGCCCTCTTTACATAGGAATCATAAATTTTAGATTTTGATAAAGTTTAAGGGGTCAATTTTAAGAAAATAACTGCAAGGATTTTTAAAAGCAAATTGGTAAATTTTAACTTATAAATTTTGTTCAATTTGATCTTCTCCTTCACTCAACATGCCAAACAGACATGGAGAATTATTCTAAGAAGGATTTAGGATGATTTGGAGGGTAATTTTACTTGATTGATTTCTAATTTGAATTATTACAACTTTTGACAGCAAAGAGACTGTGAAAGGTTTGGGCCCGATTTTGTAATGTATTGAATTATTTCCTTAAAAAAATTGTCAAATTGAGTTCATTGATATCATAGCATGCTAAATTTTAATGTTTCAATGTTGATTATTGTTTGCAAGTTCAACTATGCATTTTAGATAAATTATTTGTCAGTTTTAAATTTACAACAGAGATCAATTTCTAAAGGATTTGTTTATCAATTTCATCTTCCATATATGGAAATTTCATTTCTATTCTAGTCTAATACATTTTGTTGATATAAACAAACCATTTAAAATCTAAAGTTTGGTTTCCAATTTTGTCATATTTTCAAAAGGACAAAGTAATACAATTCCTTCATATGTATTCCTTTCTTTCAAACAGAGATTTCAATAATATTTAAATTTCAGATTTCAATGCAACAATGCAAATGGAGAAAGGTATTCCAATCCTTTATTGACTTCAAAAAACAACTTTCCATCAATTCAATGAATCTTTTACAACTCCTTTCATATATATATTTTTAAAATACAACATATAGAATACATGTCTTTCTTTTCTAATAACAGAACTGAATACAGAGCATAACTCTTTTACATTTCACTTTACAAATTTCATAATCCATACAACATCTTTCCATTTCAAAACATTTACAATTTCATCCACTTCAAGTGGGAAAGGTTACAAAATAATTCTCAAGGTCTTGATCAAACTGTATTTTCCTTTTCTCTAGAACAACAACATGAAGATCCTCCATTTTCAATTTTGATCACAACAAAGGTAGGGAAAGGCAACACTCTCCACCCAACCAAGACATCCAATGAAGAGGAGAAGCCATCCTTCTTCATTGGCCCCAGCCCCAACCACAATGCAATAGAAGGTGTATTTCAACTCATGGCAACAACAGCTTCCACAAAACATACACACAGCAATCTTTCAACATGCACATTTCAATTTAACAACACAGTCCAAAACAAAATAGTAGTTTACAACTACATTGAAACATTAAGACAGAACTCAAGCTTCATCATGCAAGCCAAAGGAGCAAGAACTATGGGGGAAGCTACTTATGCCTCCCAATGGGAATTAGGCATCCATAACAAACCACCAATATAAGACACCACACATATCCTTATGCCCCCACAATCCCTCCTTATGCCCCCCCACTTTTCCTTATGCCCCCACAAAGTAAGAAATGCAAGCTATTTCTTTTCCATGGTGGATCCCAATCCCAAACTCCCTCCACAAGAATTCTGATGCCACTAGCATTCCCTTATGCCCCCCATGGATTCCCCATAGCCTTCTCCTACACCATTCCTAGGAAGTCTACCCAACCAGCCAACAAACACACAAAACATTCACCATTCACACAAACATAAAAAGAAATAAAAACATAAATGAAGAGCTAAGCTCCTACCTCTCCATGGTAGATTTTGTTCCAAAACAACAAGCTTTCAATGTCAAAATACAGTCCCAAAATCAGCAACCAACAAGCATGCAAAGTTCTCCAATCTCCTTCCAAAATCAAGAGCTCCAATCAACAAGAAAATTCACCCCAAGGAAGCATGCAAAATGTTTCAACAACCCAAAACAAAGAAAAGAGTTTGAATTTTATAGAAGAGGGAAGAGAAGAGGATGAGGTGGATCCATGTAGGATGCCACATCACACATCCTCAACTCCAACACAAAATTCAAATTTCATTCTCCAATGCACAATAAAGAGGTGGGTGAAAATATGACAAATAAACTTACACACTCCAAAAAGCCCACACCCCAAAGGACTGAATTTAATAAAATGTAAGAAGAGTGCAATTAAAACATGTAACTTGATTTTAAAAAATATATTAAAAGGGTCTAAAATCAACCCTCCAACCATAGGTATGGTTGGTAAATAACATTAAGAGGTATGGGACAAGTTTTACTTGTCCCACAAGCCTCCAAAAATAGCCTCCAAGGAAAAATTTGAATTTCCAAGGAGGTGGAGTGTTTCATACTCCAAAATCTAACTTACACAACTCTTACACATACTTACACATCACTTACATATTTAATACAAAATCCAACAAATTCTATAATTACTTTCTTATATCCCAAATTTGATTTATTTATTTATTTTAACAAAATGATTACTCACATTAATTCTCCACAATTAAAAGAATAATGAAAGGGGTAAATGCATCACAAAATAAACACATGCAAACAATAATAAAATAAAACACATTAATAAAATACACAAAGCCCCTTGGTCACATTCAAAGGTAATCCCCCATGGGAATCCCTAACAAAACAACACACACACACACACAAAACATGTTGCCATGGTGACCTTGTTGAATTCATCTAGAATTCCAATGTGGTTGGTCTCTAATCCCCGATGTTTGTTGTGATATTTTAACCTGCAAAACACAAATACCTCATTCAACTTCATGGCCATATCAAAACATCCAACATGATATAAATATAATCACAAAATCATCTATACATATGAATCACAAAAACATCAAGGAAATCAACAATATCACTTACAATTTATATCAACAACTATATCATCATCATATAATGTCCATTTTCTAGATCTACTCATAATATCCAAAAATCACATATCCGAACAACGTTCATAATATATCCATGTCAAATAGTATATCATCATCCACATATGAAGTGTCTCTAATAATCATCATGCATCATAACCAAATCAAGATCAACAATAATCCATGGTCCAACATCTAACATCATACTAAATCAAAACCATAATAATGTCATAATGTAATCAACAGTATCAAGATCAGTATTAAAAGGTGTCAAAGGGAAGTGGGCACTACACAATAGAAAAGGAATCCAATAATTCAATTGAATCCCATACAATATTTTTGTAATGCTTTAGCCTTTTATTTTTTACCTGAAAAACCCCTCTGACTTGTTTAACGATGAGTTCCACATCTCCTCATGCACAAAGGTTCTTAATTCCCATTTCTCTTGCCATTTCCAAACCTAAAAGAAGAGCTTCATATTTTGTTGTATTATTTGTATTTTCAAACTGAAGCTTGTAAGAGAAAGGATAAGATTTATTCTCAGGAGAAAACAAAACTACGCCTACTCTAGAACCAGCTGAAGAGCAACTACCATCAAATTCAAGAATCCAAACACCGTTAGGATCATCTATCACACCCTAGGAGCCTTCATCTCATCTTCTAACATGATCATGTAATTACCATGACCAATGTCTTCAGTAGAGAATTTGTGCTTTAGGGTCATCTATTTTCTGCACAATATACTCATATTTTCTTTCAAGTAACAGCTTTTTTCATCTTTCCATTAACGGTATGAGAGCATGTGACCAATCCATTTGAATTTCCCCTCCCACTTATTTACAAAAATTTCTACTCAGCAACATACCATAGGACAGAGGAATGTCTACTACTAAAATGGTAGCTTTGACCCTTTTCTCTAGGAAAGCAACAAAAGCTACTTATGCATCATTGATCCTTCCTATAAGTGGAACCTCCTTACTTTCCATAGAATAGCATGAACCAAATGTACATGTCGATTCAAGCCTAAAGCATGAGAAACTTTAGCAGGCATCACATTATCTAATGCTCCTAAATCGATAACACAATTACTAAGCCTATGACCAATTATAAGCAGTGTGACATAGAAGGGCTCAATATTTTTAGTTGTAGAAGGTGTTGCAACCATCAAGTTTTGTTGGGGTGATAAGGTGGGAGTAGGCAATAGGCCTTTGGAAGTAGTAGATGATGAGTTAGGTTTGGATTTGACAAACTTGACTACCTAGGAAAAGGCATCAGGGTGAGTTTGATAGAATTCAGCTTCAGAAATTTGAATCTTGGTTTTCTTGATGTGATCAATTATGTCAAAATATCTAGAGGTAGATGAGGCATCTACACTAGAAGAGGTGGAAGCCTTAGGCTTATAATTTTTGTAGTTGAGGTTGTTTTGGACATAGAGGTTGAAGTTATATTATCTTTAGGTGCGAAGAAAAGAGGTAGAGGTGTTACTTCCCTTTTGGGTGGAAAGTTTAGGGATAGAGGCTCCTCTTCTAGCAACAATTGAATAGTGATCATAACCTCTTTGGATTTATTTATAGGCTAGGTCACCTCCTTTTGTTCATCTATTCTCTAGTCATAACAACATATGATTCGTTGTTCATATCTGTCACTACTTCATCATAATTATCTTCATCATCATCAACCCCTTCGGTGGTAAGGAAATTAACTTGAGAATCACTTGCTTCTTCTAGAGCCTCTTCTGCTTCTTCCTCAAGCTCTTCATACTCCTCAACCTCTACTTCATCTTTAGGCTCTTGAACTTCACATGTTGCATTAACTAGAACCTTAAGAGGAGGTGCTTCAATTGCTAGTTTGGGATGAGTAGAAGGCAAATGATTTCGGGTTTAAAATTTCTCCTTGGAATATCTTTATAAGGAGTATTTTGAGCCAATTGCTTCTTGATTGCTATAAGATCATTCACCAATTTTTGTACTAGTTGATCAGAATTGGTTCCTAAAGAAGAATTTTTAGCTTTAGGAGGTTCCTTTTTTAATTTTCCATACATTATGATATCGTCTTCGACACTTATGGCCAAGCGTTGATCATCATCCAAAGTAGCAAGATTAGCCCTTCTCAATGTGTATCTTACCTCTTGGAAATTGTGCATTTAGGAAGAAACATTTCTGAATTTGATCCATAGGACGAGTGGCTACTAGAATTTTATTCACCAGTTTGTTAAATATTTCCACAAACTCTCGCATGGGCTCATATGGTTCTTTATTTATCTGAGAAATCTAGGCAAGGAGAGCATGCACATCCTCAATGGTTTGAACCAATTTTCAAACTGAGTCCTCATGGTATCCCAATTAGTGATAGCACTAGCCGAAAAAGATGATAGAACTAGTCTGCAACATTGTCCTAGAGTGTTTCTACAAATATCCTAATAGAGACATCTTCATGCTCACTCAATTCGAGAACTCCACAAGCCACGATGAATGCAGCAATGTGTTCATCTGGGTGTACCTTCCCATCTCCTCTGAATCTAGGAAAATTATTTCTATTCCCTTTTGGGAGATCATGCAATGGTTGAGCAAGAGCCAAAGGTCCAACCCATTGTCCCCAAGGTAGAAGTGTTACCATTCTTAGAAAAATGGTTTGTAAAGGGACTACAACTCTAGCCAACACCAAAGCTTGGATGTTAGGGCTTGATTGTGTTTGAAAATCAATGTTCTCTGTAACTCTATCCTTAGTAGGAGGAGTGTTTTGGATCTTGTGTTTCTCTTCCTTATTTCTAGAGTCTGAATGAAGTTTTGTTGTTCTAGTAATTTAAAATTTAGATCTTCAATACCCCATGCTTTGTGGCCTCGTGTATATCTTCTATCCACTAGTGTGTTTTTATTGGTCTGATTGAAGTTATTTTGGTGCGATGCATAAAACATGCCCCACGATGGGTGCCAAAACTATTGGTTATTAAATTTGACCTTGAAAACAAGCAATAGTCAGGGGACAACAATCCCTCCTCTTTATGGGAGAGGTTCCCTTATTGAACACACAACAAATAAACAAATCTACTTATTTACAAATGTACAAACTATCAATATTTCAATGAGGATTTTGATGCTTTAGATGTCTTCATCTCATAAAATTTTTAATACATAAGAGAAGAAAGTAGAAGAATTAATATTCAGAAAATGAAGAAAGCAACACTTTTAGACATATAGGTTGTAGAATGATATCTTACTTATGCATGCAAGAGTGATAAGATTAGAATTATATACACCCAATACATGACATATATGCAATAGACACAAAGTTCTAAGCATAACATCAACTGAAAGACACAAATTTTTATTCATATATATATAACTTCACATGGATCAAGTAGAAAGCAAAAATGAATAGAACACAAGAAAATATATAACTTCTTCTGTATTGATTACCAATTTAGTAATTTTTACATCCAAGACATCCAAAATTCAACCCCTTCAAAAGACAAGAAAAGCTCCTTAAATAGCCTCATGGGAAGTTACAAAAGAGTCTTTTCAATTTCCTTTCTTTTAATCAAAGGATTAATATCTAATTAAGCATTATAACATCAAATTGTCTTTTACTTCCATATTATATGACTAGAAAGAAAATAGCCACCTTAATTAGATAGTCTGATTAAAAGATTAAGAACTAGGAGTTGGGACACTCGAAGGAGTGATTGTGACACTCTTCACCTTGAGTACTTGATTTTGAATCTCTTCAATGCTTTAGTGATGTCCATGCCTCGAGGGATGGTGGTATTTGCAGTCACATGAGTCCAGTTGCCTAGGCATTTCTCCATTTCTTTCTCAAATTTTACATTCTCTAGAAACTCCTTATTGGCCTCAATGATGGCTGCTTGAAGTGTACATATTTCCCTCATTTTATCCTTAGACATAGTGTCTTGTTTAAAAAAATATTCTTTAACAAATTCTTGAACTAAGACTTAATCTCTTGGACTATGAATTTTTCCCTTGAATTCTCCTTGAATATTTTTAGTAGTGAACATCTTGAAAGAAAATACAACACAAGCTTTAAAATCTTCTCCCTTCTGCAACATATTCTTGAGTTCACCAATGGATTCCTCAAGGACTTTTATTTTCCAATCAATGTTGAAGACCCATTGCTTAGACAAATTAAACTTTGCATCATCAAATACTTTATTTTCCAAAAGAACCTACACATCTGTGTCACTCATCAACTGGATATCTTGAATGCATTCACTCCACAATTTCAATTCTCTATCTAAACCACTGAGTGTTGTAGTAAATTTAAGTTGTATCATAGTGACTTTATCATATGACTTGTATGCTTCTTCAATGAATTTTAATCCTGTGACTATCATATCATCAACCAAGGCTTCCATTTCCTTCCCATAAGTAGCATGCTTATGGATGTCTTTGATAGCTTGAACTTCATCATTAGTTAGGACAACATGTGGTGGGATTGAGGCTAGTGGAGTTGGATCAAGTACCTTATCTTTTCTAATAGGGACCAGATGAAATTTGAAAGGATTTGGTTTTGTTCCTCCAACTGATCCTATGTTTTCTTTCCTTTCTCAACCCTTTCAATTACTTTGACATTGTCTCCTTCAAATTGTGCACTTCACTCTCAGGTGTAGATTCTCCTAGGGGAATTCTTGTCAATTCCAAATCACTTATAAAAAGATATCTTTCATCCTTGTCAATCTTAGGTTTAGAAATCTCCATAAATTATTGACCTTGAGAATCAAATACTAACCTAGATGTGATTTTAGCCTTCTTTGTGGATGGGGAGGAGTAGTACCTAGAAGGGTTGCCACAACATCAAACTTTGGAGAAACAATATGAGATGTAGCTTTTATTTTCTTACTCTCCACTAGTGGTTGCACCCAAGAAAAAGAAGAACTAGAAATAGAGGGAGCAAGAGACCCAAGTGCAAGTGTGCCCATTGTACTTAAAGTTTGTATACTATATATATCCAAAATAGATGTTTCAGCTTTTTTGAGATAGGTGTCTCCTTGTCAGAGTTTCTTTAGTAGAGGGCCCTAGGATAACCATTACTTTTGCTTCTGAAGTATGATATTTTTGTTTATCATCTTCTTCCTCTTCTTTTTCATACTACCTCCTTCAAGATTACTTTCCTCATGTTCTCTTATTTCTTTCTCATCACCATCATCATTATAAAGATCTATAACTAGTTCAATTTTAGGTACTACTCCCAATTGTTTCAAAGAAGACAATTGTTCACTTTCTCCTTAAATTACCTCCTCTACCTTTTCATCTTTATTAGCCTTCCCTTTCTTCATATATACCAAAGTTGAAGATTCAAGTGGAGAGGGGACCGATTGTGCATGTGCCTTAGGGGTTTCCATGGGAATCTCCTTCTAAGGAGTGGAGGCTTCTTGAGAGGAATACCTTGACTTACTTGCTCGAACATTTTCATTTTTCTATCAAACCAAAGTTTGGTCCTCACCAAAATAGGGTTTATAAGTTCTTTCAAGTCATCCTTTTCCTTAATAAACCAATCAATGGTTTCAATAGGAGTATGCCTAATAGACCTTTCATATTCAAGAGATTTAGATCTTGACCATCATCCTATAGTTCATCTGGTACCTTGTGCACTTCAAAGTCCTTGATTTGCTAAAGAGACAATCTGCCATAATACCTTCTTCTGGCTTCATAATCATCAAAACAGTCAACCTAGTAATCTTCACTATCAGCAAGATGATGAAAACCCATTCTAAAATTATTAGCAATAAATCCCTTAATATCAAAGCAGGTCCTTAGC
Source organism: Taxus wallichiana var. yunnanensis (assembly GCA_018340775.1). Classification (NCBI taxonomy): domain Eukaryota; kingdom Viridiplantae; phylum Streptophyta; class Pinopsida; order Cupressales; family Taxaceae; genus Taxus; species Taxus wallichiana. The sequence continues at coordinate 189,847,446 of CM031243.1, forward strand.
TTGAAAAAATAAAGTGTGAGGGGGCAATTGTCCTGTCAACTTTTGTGCATCCAAAGTAGTCTTGCAGGTGCAGTTTCCCAATGTGATTGGAAATTGAATGCATGCAATCTTCTTGTCTCTATAAGTTCTATGAAGCTTATCCAACTTCCTACATACTTCAACTAGAGCCATTTTATCACTACAATACATTGGGATTTTTAAGGGTGTTCCCTCAAATCCATAGCTAACCGTAGGTAAGAAAACTTTCTGAATTGAATGAAATAGCTCCCATAGACATTAATCAATTGTTTGGCATCCTTTGAGAATCTCCGAGATGTGTTTCCCTCTAACAACCTAAAAATATACATGGTGAAGGCATCATTCACCTTTGAAATGATGATTACTACTCTTCAATGTTAACTATGGGCAATACTCGTATATAGGAGCATCCTTTTTGTCTTCATAAGGAGAAATCCCCAACCACTCTCTGTATGCTGTAATAGTGTACATCAAATAAGAAGTCATATAGAAATTTTTAGTCCTTTGAACATTGGCAAGCTATTCAGTGAGACTATCACAAATTATCTCTCCCAATTTAGGCTTTGTTTGCCTTCACATATGATGTTGATATAAGCACACATCCAAAAGTGGAACTCATTAGTTGAGGGCAGCCCCATTATTCTATCAAGAAGGGTAATGACATCTGACATCTCCTCCTTGAAATCAATTCTATACATGGTTTTGGCAGTCTTGAGGCTCATTTCTTTGGGTTTTTAAACCATGACTTGGCCACTTCTCTTATATTGTGTGTTTTCCCGATCAAACGAGTTTGGGCTTAAGCTTTTGTGAGAGTATTTGAATCTTCCACCACTGGGATTTTAAATGAAGCACTCATACAACTAGTGTCTAACCAAACAATCACTTACCCATGAGGATCAAGAACATATTTTGTATCCATATTGAAATAGGAGTCATAAGCTAACACAGTGTCAGCACATTGAACAGAAATAGGAAAATCCCCCACATGAGCTATACTAATTTCTTTGATTAAGCGAGCAATAGGAGTAGGATTCTTGCAATCAAGACATGCCCAAAATCATCAAGGTCAAGGTGTTAGGTGTCATTTTCTCTATCTCAATATGGTTGTTTCTAAAGAAGAAAGATGTATGTGCCCTTTAAAATGAATCTTCATGGTGAGCATGAATTTTCAAACAACCGGCCAAAGAGAATTTTATAGTCACTAACCGTATTTTTTGGTAATGGTGATAAAATTCTATAATGAACTTTTCGAAACCTTTAATTTTCTTCCAAATGAATCATGACCTCTGCTAAAACAATATGCACAAGAAATTTTGAAAAGACGGAAAATGCTCCACCATGGCTACAAACAATGGAGAGGGTGAATGGAATGGAAAATGGTAGCTAATTATGGGAAGTATGGTAGAAACAACCAATTTCCCTAGGTATTTATACACATTCTATTTTGAGTAGGTCACATGATTCATTGAATGCTTTATTTAATGTATTACAGGGGAATGGGAACACAACACACTAGCATGAACCTTCAGTATGTGGATATGGCAGAAAAAATTAGCACAACTAGCACACGAGACACTAGGACATTGGGAGATAAATCCCTATAACACAAAGGAGACTTTGTGTATGATGCGGCAAATGTAGGTTTGCAAGTTACAATGGCCTATGAGAACTTAGGACATTTGGGACACAAAAGACCAAAATACCTGAAATGAATGAGGTGTGGCAAAAATGGGTCCGCAGGGAAACAAAGGTTGGGAATTACTAGGAACACGTGGGATAGAGAAAGCCGAAAACTCTGTAAAACACAAGCATCGGATAAATCGGATCAAACTCACACAATCGGTCCATGAGACATTGTGACATGAGTTCTCCACAAAATTGGAGTATCCGCAACACAAAGAGGGCTTGTTTAATTTGGAGAAAATGGGAAAACAGGGAAAAGCGAGCCAAAGTGAACAAGGGACAAATGGGACATAAAAACCCGAAATACCCACAAACTAAAGAAACACTCCCAAATTCAAAATTTAGAGAAATAACTAATTGTTGAAAATAACTCCATTTCTCTCTTAGACTTCACAAAGGCAAAAAAATATCTCATAACATTTACCTAAAAAATTTAAGGCAAAAATACACATATTTTTGGGCAAGTAACAACATGTCCGAACTAGAGGAATTGATGAAGCAGAGACTTGGGGTACCATAAACACACTCTCAAAAAATTATTAAGTGTTAGAGGTGTTTGGAATGGGGCACCTAGGCAAGGGCAAGGGCACCTTTGGTTCCCGAGACCTCCCCAGGCGTTGGGATCGGTGAAAGAGCTCAAAATCTATTTCTTCAAAGCATCACTAGGGTTTCACTCTTACTCGTTGATGATCACATGTATGTCATACTTGAATCACCGAGGTACCTAAAAATCTAAACACAAATAATCTCTTGTAAAACCCTCAAACTTTATCAAATCCTTAAAAATAAATATGCAAAATGAGGGGTCGGATCATCCTCGGTTGTTAAACAAGTGAACTTACGACTGAGTTTTTCCCTACATCTTATACGCAATGTAGTTTTATGTGCTTGTGTGTGTAATAGTGCTCCTAGGTTTCTCTCGTGCCTGTGACACCAAGATAGTAGGCGATGGCTAGATAAAATACAAATGTGTGGGATGGAATTCAGAAACTTCCCCTTCCTATGTAATGTGTATACATAAATAATGCACCCAAATGTAGTCCCTTTTGATATGTAAATAGATAGCCCTTGATAAAAATTTACTTCCCATATAATGGTGTGTGTGTGTGTTTATATAGGGATCTCTTACTTAAATTTCGACACTAATGAAATGACATGCCAACTAGTACCTCGGGATAGGAGTAACAAAACTGAAAAGGCCAACTACAAATCTCAAAAATGAGATAAAAAATAATGAGGATAGGAGAACACAGGTGTTAGTGTCCAGTGTAGACTAGTGTCAGAGATAATTGATGACAAATGTGATAATACCGATAGACAAGGATCCCTTTGAGTGACTAGAAATGGGTGCGAAGTGAGATAGGTGAAATATAAGAACTATAGAGACACTCAAATCAAGAAGATTGACTAGGCGGTGAGTCACCAAAGGTGAATACTTTTCTTACGTAAGATCCATATATAAAACAACATGCTTGGTAGTATAGTAAATAGTAGTATGTGTGTCGTTTTATGTCTACACCATACAAGGTCAAGAGATTGCATTATTCTATGTACACTTCATATAAAGGGAAGTTCATTTTCCATGCACACATCTATCTACATTTTCTATATCTAGTTATCACTCACTATCAAGTGTGACTCATACAAGAGCCGCCTAGAGCATGATTCTACACAAACATATAACTACATAGAGTTTGAAATGTAGTGTAGTACTCATATTTTAAGTTCACTCAGTCGGTGACCGTCGGGTCGATCCCGATTCCCCATTTGTATCTTTTTCTTTTTAGGATTTGATGTGTTTTTGGATTTTTTGGTGATTCTTTCTTATTACAGGTTCGAGGTAAATAATAGTGAAGTGTAGCGACATACAAGCGATCAAAGGTGATAACCAGTGAACATCTCGTGACCCTACAAAATTAGGGTTTTACAACTTCTGAGCAATCACAGGCACCCAAATAGGTCTCTGATGCTATAAGCACCCCTGACCCTACATAGGCACCTTGGTCCTAGGTTTTATGACACTCATGCATTTTTCTAGGTTCATTTGCAACACTCTAAGTACTTGTTCCATTAGTTTTCCAGCTTTGGCATCATTATGAAATCAATTGTCTTTTATCCCTTCATTTGCAACTAGGGGTTCATATTTTCCATCTTATCTTTCTTGTGTCAAATGTATACTTAATTTTTATATCTTTGTACTAGTACATATTTTAGATATACCATTTATTTATTTCAATATTTGCATAATCACCTAGTGCTACTTGATTTACATGATAAATTCTCTATTGGTATCCATGATACTCCTCCCATTATGTCTCACTCTCGATACACTTTTATTGATCATATGCTTGGTGCTTCCAATGTTACATCTCTTTTTCACCTTCCTTGTCACAAGTTAGAGAGTTGTCTATTGGTTTTACAATAATTCCTAATCCTAGCACTTTCCAAGATCCTATGCATAACTCATTTACTATGGTTTCACATTATCTTGTTACACCCATGGGGGAAATCAATTCCCTCTTCTCACCTTTCTTTCTATGGTCATATGTGATAATTAATTCTCCTTTATTGCTTTGATCTTCCCAAATTACACATATTACTTCGATGAGTCTTGTTTCTCTAGCTCCATTACTTGATATCCATATTGATAAACATCCTAGAATTACATATGTTACACATCTTTTGACTCACATACGGATCTTTATGTTTGCACTTACTATTTCCACTATTTCCAACATGCACAATGCTACACCTATTCTATTCTCTCCTCATGGGTACATTCTTATTGCTTATACACTTCCTATTCATCCAATTGGGATCTTGGAATCTATAGGGTTTTCCCCTCACCATGTTGACATTATTCTTTTATATTTCTTGTGTTTTCCAATGTTCTACATATTCTAGTTTTGCCACATGCATGGCACAATCCTACTCCACATGTTATGATACATGCACTTTCACACAACATATGTGTATCCTCTTTAGCATATCATGGGACCTTTCCTACTACTCTCATTGCATATATCTCCATCACTCACACACTTGGGACATCCAACTTCCCCCATAGTCACATGTTCTAATCAACAATTACATATCCATACATTACTCTTGTTTTGTAATTCACGTCAATCTTTCTAGCAGTGATTTCTCTCATCTACACTATGTGCACACCTTGCTACATCTATCTATGCTTCTATGTTACTCCATACACATCTTTCTACTCATTCTTACTTATGGATCCTTCTACTCATGATACACATACTACTTTCTATATAGGGTATACATCCTTTCGTGCACTATACATACTCTGGTTATTCTTACTCACAATGATCACATCTATTTTCCACATCTTTTGATATACACACTCGGTGGGTATTGCACTTTCTCCCCCTTCCTATTTGATGTCTATATTATCTACTCTTAGCTCCTTTGTTACACTCCATGCTCTGTGTTTACGATAAAAAATCTTTCTTAGCTTACAATCTCAAACACATGCAATACATACGTCATTACCCAATGACAAACTCTAGTGCTATGGTTCACACTTGATTGTTAAGGTCACACTTCATCTATAAACCTCATATCATCTACACTTCATGCTCTATGCTTCACAATATATCTTTCTAGCATATCCTCTCATGATACACTCATTTCTTGATGACACACTCTTGTTCTATGGTTCATTCTTGAGTGTTAAGGGATCATTTCTAAATGAGCCTAATCTCATACACATCTATTGGGGGGAAACATTTCTCCACCATCTACACATCTTACATATCACACCACACCATCACACTCACACAACATTTTCATATCTTGGTTGCATTTACTCTTGTTTGCTTATACTACTTACATGTTGCACTTTACTTACTATGTTATCTAGATTCTTAGTATGTCAATATATTTTTCTATATATACATGGGCATTCACTTAGTACCATGAGGTGAATACAAGACCTATCACATATTCATACATGATGCATGATGCTCAACACATCTCTTTACTAGTCCCACCGAGGCTCCTAGGAGCATCTACCTTTACTGCACTCACACTCCACATATCACAAGTTCTATTGTCACATTATTTACTACTTTGCATTATTATCACTTTACTTTTCACTACTATATACATGTTTTAACATACTATTTATCTTTCTAACATACTAAGGGGTGCTTCATGTGTAGTATTTTCCTTACAGAATCTATACAAATGGTTATTTTTCACCTTTTACTTACTACTTGCTTACTACCATTTGTTATTGTTTATGGGTTATGCCCTAAGTCTTGTTTGATCATTATATGCTTTTGGTCCATTGCAGTGATGTCCCATATTTGAAATGGTCCATCTTGTCTTCCTAGTTGTTTGTTACATTGTCTTCTATTGCATGTTAGATTTTATACTAACACTTGTTACTATTCCATCTTATTTACATGTGCCTTGGTTTCTACCATACACATCCCCTACCCCCGTAGTTATTCACCATCCAATATGCATATTAGTATCAAGTCATCTCTTTTGGAACACATTCTCCTATACTCTTCGCATGTACCCCAAACAAGAGGGGAATCTATTGGGTGAACAAATCACCCCTACAATAGCTCAAAGCTACAATATAACATAAAACAATACAAAATCAACATAGGAAAAAAGTTATATATATGCTCAAAATCATACTTAGGCCCAAAACACATAGAGCAAACACTAGCGCCCAAACCTAGATAGTAGCGGTGGGCACTTGTGTCCCCCAGTGTGTCCTAGGGGAAAAAATAATCATTTTCTCAGTTCATCACATTTACATTAGTTTTCATGTCAAATCTCCACTAGCAAGCATTTACTTCCGAGTTAAAAATGTAGTCTATCAATTACATTTCAATTCTGATTGGAGCAATCAGACTAAACAAAACAAATCGAAATAATCGGGAAAAATCGGGACATACCATCTGTAGTGGTGCTTATTTAGAATCATTATTGAAGGAGAGAAAATCTATACCTCTCTCCCAACACTCTTCTCTTGGTGTGAGATTGCCCAAAAACTTACATTTGGTGTGTAATCGCCTAAAAATTGCTCTTGGCATGTGAGATCACTCAAAAAACTCACACTTGGCATGAGATCACCAAAAAATTCACTCTTGGCATGAGATCACCCAAAAACCTCACCATTTGGAAATAAATCCAACAACTCCAAAAAAATGAGGTCAATTCTCTATCTATTACACTCTTATACATCAGGTGTACACTTTCATTTTACATACTTTCACACTTTTACTTACTTTTTGATTTCTCATTTACAGAACTTTGACTACTCTTTCACTCTTCTGTTGTAGGTATATCCTTAATACACAACAAGAAGCAGCTCATATCAAGCAAATACAACATGCTACTATGCATACGCTTCACCCCTAAGGTCCACTTCCCTTTCCTAGTCTCCATGCTTCAAATTGTGATCACTTCACACTTCACTTGTCCACTCGGCACGCCATCGGCTACACTCTTCTCTACATGATCATAAGGTATGCATCTTCTATCTAATTTATGCTATCAATTATTCACTCAACAACATAAAGTGGGGGCAAAATGTAGACACAAAATCTATGCACTTTGGTACATTTCTAGGTCCTAGAACATGCTAATATATACATGATTCCTAAGAAAGAAAACTAGTAATTGACAATGTCTTTTGAGCCTTTTTATTTGTTTTCTATACTTTTATTGGCCTTGCATACCTACATCTATGTCGGTATTTGACTGAGCTATCTTTTATGGCCTCGAACACTAGCGCCCAATTAAGACACTAGGGGCCTAGGTGCACATGTCGCTCTCTTGGGTGCTCCTAACCATTTCTCCCCTTTTATCACTCTTTTGGGTCTCTTTTACTTTTTAGGCATCTTTTATACTTTTGGTTTGGCCTTCCAGTTATCAATTATGAAAATTCAAACAAGGGAATCATATATATACATAATTATAGCTCTCAAATAAGGGACCAAGCACTAGCATTATCTACTATCACCTAAGCTTGCATCCAAAAACACAAAGAGCATCTCAAAACATCCATCTAGCACACTCATTCAAGGGTCAAGGGTTGTATCACTTATGCATACACAACATAGGAGGGGAAGTCTAATTTATTCTATTACACATATTTACATCTGGATATTCTAGAAATAGTTGACTATCATAGTGAAACTTACACAAGGGCATCTTAGGGCATCATTAAACACACTCTAACACAAAACTACATGGAGTCTAAAATGTAGTGCAACACTCGGTAATAAGTTCACTCTTCGGGTGACCATCAAGATTAGTCGACTCCACATTACTGCATCTTTATTTTTTTTATTTAATATGGTTTATGGGCATGTGCAGCTAGGTATCTTTCTTTGCGAGGTTATAGGAACAATTAGTGACATTGCGGCAAGATCAAATTGAAAAATGAAGACTAACGATGAAGCTCCTATTATACAGAAGATATCATAATCTGAGCACCTTCTAGACACTAGCACCCAAATATAGTCAATAACACTCAAGCACTCATGTCCTCTTATGAGTGCTCATGTCTTGTATTGTTCCAAGTCCTAGAACCTCCACTGAGCATTGACGACACTCTTCTCATTTTGTTTCAGCTATTCACCTTCCAAGATCACTTCAAGATTTCTCAGGAATTAGTTAAGTCTCTCTATCTCCCTCTCTTGATTAGGGTTTTATATGTGTACATGCTTGATTTTTTACTTCTTTATTGTACATTAGCATTTGTATATCATACATTACATTAGTTACTTTATGATTAGATTTAATTCAATTTATATTAAATCAATCTATCTAGCACATACATCCAAGCACAAGGGTTGCATTGATTTGCATATACATCATAGGAGGGTAGTTTATTCTATTTCATCACACACATTTTGCATACTCATTACAATCTATATCTAGTGCACGCATCATGCAACTTACACATGGGCAACCTAGGGCATCAATATACAAACAATCACAAAGAACTACATAGAGTTATGAGATGTAGTGCAACACTCGATCATAAGTTCACTCTTCGGGTGACCGTCGGGGTCAGTCTAACTCCAAATTTTACATCCTTTTTATTAGATTTTATGTGGTTTTTGGGCATGTATAGGTATAAATTTGTTTTGTAAGTTATAGGTATGACCGAAAATCTAACAGAAAAACTAGAGTGATAAAGAGTGACTAACAGCAAATCTCCTCCAACCCAAAAAAGACCAAAATCCCAACATCTGAGAAGACAAAGGCACCCAGACCAGTCACTAGCAATTGGGGTGCTCCTTTCTAAAACATTTATGACTTCTCAAACCATCATCGAGCCTATTTGACATTGTTTCCAGCCAGATCCAGCAGAGATACTCAGTCTTGATCACTCCTAAGTTGTATAGAAACAACTAAATCATTTATCCTTCCTTATTTGCTTAGGGTTTTACATATTTGAATGCTTATTTCTTATGCATATCTATATAATTACCATAATATCATTTGTTAGAATAGTTACTCTAAAATAAAGGTTTAATTTAATTTAGATTAAATCACCTCCAAATCTTACCCTCGAATTATTTTGGAAATTTGTGCTATATGAATTATGCCACCAAATTAAATATGGTACCAGCCCCCTTAAGACAACAAACACTAATGATCTAATAATTTACTAAGTTCTATGCATAAAACTCACGTTTCTTATTGAATGATGATATTAGCACCACTCTTTCTAATAAAGGCCGTGATAATTCACCCCTCACTTCTTATCATATGAAGTCACTTCCTCTTGACCCTCTATCAATAAAAATAATCACCATCAATTTGGCTCCTATAAAATGTGTTACTCATGATGTTTTGATTCCTCTTTGCTTTGTTAATCCATCATATGATTTATTCGCTATATCTTCCTTTATTATCATTATTTATCATGATCAAACCCGAGGCTCTTATTCTTACCCTGACCAACATGATCAAGGTCACCCCAATGAGGATGCCTAATAATTTGATCAATTATTACAATAAAAACCCTCTAATATTGATCTTCTACTTTATGTTGTATGAGATCAACTTAAACATGTTTCTTTATCACACCCTAACATTTGTTGTTCCCATACTAATTTAAGAAAAAAAGACTTTTGTAAAACCCTATTTATTATAGAGTCACATATAATAAATAATCAATGAAGTACATATTTGACACAAGTAATAAGCTAATGAAAATTAAAACCTTAGGTGCAAGAGAATACTTAGTTGATTTCTCTATAAATCCTAAAGTATTCTAGACTTGAACAACCAAGAACATGAGGAGGAAATTAGCGCAATCGAGTACAAAAAACACTGTAGAATCGTTAAAAAATCCTAGACCAGGCGCTGGACTAGGTCGGGGTGCTTGGGCAATGGAGACCTCTCGTGGGTGCCCGTGACTATGCAAATGGTCAGAATCTAAATTTTCTTGTGTCACAAGGTGGTCACTAACCTTTGATGTTGGTCATTTGTGTGTCATTGAATGATCATTATATTCACATGTTACTATAAAAGAGAGAGATAACTTACAAAACCCCAAAACAAATCAAATCCTAAAAAGAAAAAAATGCAAATGGGGAGTTAAACTGACCCCAGTGGTCACCCAAAAGAGTAAACTTATAACCAAACATTGCATTACATCTTAGACTCCATGTAGTGTTTATGTGTGTGTGTGGAAATCGTGCCCTAGGAAGCTCTTGTGCAAGATGTACTTGATAGTGAGAAATAGATAGATGTAGCACTTTGTAGGTAGATGTGTGGATGTCAAAATGAATGAACTTCCTCCTCCTATGTGTGTATGCGAGAAAATGTAGTCCCTTGTCCCTTAAATGAAAGCTAGATGGATTCCTTTAATGCTCTTAGAATGCCTTTGGATGCACCTTAGGTGATGATAATATATACTTAGAGCTTATTCATTTATTATGATCACATAACTTAGTTTGAATTTATTTTGTAATTCACAGCTAAAAGGCAAACCCATAAGAAAACAAGATACCCAAAAGATAAAGAGGCCCAAAATAGGTGAGTAATATATAGAGAGGTTTGGGGGCACCCGAGGGGGATGAGGGGGCCTAAGCGCTGGTGTCCAAAGTCAAGAAAGATAAGTAAGTGAAATACTGACTAGGCCATGGGGTGTGTACAAGACCAAAGAAGAAAATAAAAAGATAGAAAAAGAGGCCAAATATAGATGTCAATTACTAGTTTTCTTGCTTATGAATCATATGAATAGTAGTATGTGATTAGGACCTAAAAATGTACCCAAGTGTCTACATTTTCCCCACTTTATATTATTGAGTGAATACTTGATAACATAAAATAGCTAAGAGATGTGTACCTAATAACCATGTAGATCGATGATGAAAGCATGTTGAAGAGATAATAAAAAGTGTGGAGTGATAAAAAAATGAATCATGGAATCTAAAGAAGAGGAAGTGACCCTGAGGTGAAGCGTATGTGTTGTGTTATGTTGTACTGTTTGTCATTGTCATTTAATGAATGGATTTTTCTTTTTGTGTATTAAGGACATAACCGCAAAAGAAGAGTGAAAGAGTAGTCAAATATGTGTATATGAAAACTCTATAAAAGTATGTAAAAATGAGAAAAAAGTAGTAAAAGGGACATGTGCACCTAATCCATGATGAGTGAAAAGGATAGAAAATGTCCTCAACTATTGTAAAAGAGTGATTTTTTCAGGTGTTCTCATGCTAAGAGAGATATTTTTTGGGTGATCTCACTCCAAGAATGATTTTTTTGATCTCACGCTCTCAAAGTTTTTTTAGTGATCTCATGCCACGACGAACAATGTTGGGGAGAAAGGTTTAGTGTTATTCTCCTTCCCTGTTACTTCCCAAAATTTATACACCACTTCAGATGGTGTGATCCTATGTTGTTTCATGTTTGATCTAATTTGATCCAAATAGAAAAAGGTGATAGAATGTATTATGGTTCCTGGAGGACTATGCCTATACTAATAAAACTCCTCTATGAAATGTTGAGAACTCTGCATTGATCTAAAAGTAAATGTAACTTCCCCCTAGTCATAATCACACAAGAAAGGTCATGATCACCTCGAGAACTCATTTTTGTATCTAGGCACTGATGTATGTGTTGTATAGAGGACGTAAGTTAGATTTTATGGCATTCTATGTTTGTAAATTTTTTTACTCCTATGATAAACTATACTATGTTGTAGTCTGAGTTATTGTATGGGGTGACTGATTCTCCCAATGTATGTCCCCCTTGTTTGGGGTGCATGCAACGTCACTAGGAGGATGTGGTCCCAAAGGAGAGGAATGGATGTTGATCTGAAACTATTCCTTGTAGTGGGGAGGGAATGTGCGTGGAAAAAACCAAGGCACATGCAAACAAAGTGGTTAGAAACATGTGTTAGTGAAATCAAGACAAATATGCATATAGAAGACAATGTGTAATCTAGCAAGTAAGAAGACAATGTAGACCACAAAAAATGGGTTTCAAATATGGTAGATCACTCATAATGTCGTAAGACAATCGGGGCCAAAGTGGTCAAAAGCATATAAGCAATAAAAAACAAGACATAGGGCATATCCCATGTGATGGAAAATAGTGGCAAGCAAACAGTAAAGAGACACCATGGTGGCAAATAGTCCTTGCAAGTAAATATTTCATATGAAGCACCCATTAGCATGTTAGAAAGATAGATATTATGTCAAAGTGTGTATGATCTAATATATACTAGTGTGCTAGTAAGAATATGAAGTAGTACAAAATGGACCAATAACACCTATAGTGTGTACCAAAGTAGATGCCCCTAGGAGCCTCGGTGGGGTTTGGTAAGAGGCGGTGCCAAGCATCCATGCTACGTGTAAAAATATATGTAAAGTCTACATTCACAACTAGAGAACAAGTGAACATGCATGTGTATATATAAAATATAATGACATAAAAAGTATATGTCTAGCCTGGTAAGCAAAGTGTACATGTAACAAGTATAAGAAAGTAAGAATAATGTAACCAAGATATGAAATATGTGGTGAATTAGTGAGATGGAATGGTATGCAATGTGAGTGTGATAAAAGCAATGTACCCCGATCGGATGTGTTTGAATATGTATGAGATGAGTTTCATTTATAAAAGACCCCTCGATAGCCAAGAATGAACCATAGAACAAGAGTGCATCATCGGAAATGGTTTGAAATATGCGCTAGATAGATATATCAATGAAACATAGAGTGTGAAGAGTGTGAATGTGGTGAGGTTTATTTCATATTTAGACCCTCAGCATTTGAGTATGAACCGTGGAACTAGAGTGTGTCATAGGGTATTGATGATACAATTTGTGTGTATCAATGTGTGTAGAATGAATGAGAGAGACTAAATGTGAAGCACGAAGCGTAATAGTAGAAATGTGAGACGTGTGATACTATTAGAAGGGGGATAATCATGATGCCCCCCAAGTGTGTGATGTGAAAAAAAAAAAAAAAAGTAACATTTTCTAAGAGATCATCATTGTCATGGTTGAAGCCAAATGGAGATGTGTCAAAGACCTAGTAAGTAATAATATGTGGTTGATCATATAAGGATCCATTGCGGCATAAATTATACATTCTTAGTGGATATTCCTAATCAGTGAAAGGTGGTAATGGACAACCATGTGCATACCAGTGAGTAAGGTTTTGTGTATAGCCAAGAAATGAATCATTGCAAAAAAAAACACGGCCAAAAGGCGTGAGAAATGTGATATCAATATGATCATGATCTAGATTACCACCAATGTAGTCAAGCCAAGATTACCCAAGAGTAAGTGGAGAAATACGCAAGGATTACATGCAACAAAGAATGATATATGGAAGAAGTGGAGGCCATAAGTAGTATTAATGTAAACATATCCATGATATAGATGAGGAGAATGTGATGGAGGGAGGAGATCATCCAGTGTGAATCCTAATCGAGCCAATCCATCATATGTGCAAATAGTGTTAGAGCAAGTGGGATCGAATGGAATGTGTGGCCAATAAGAATTATTCATGAAAGGAGGAAGTGAAGATGCAGGATCCTCATGAGAAGATGAGGAAGGTGGTATGACATCCAATGTATGGGTAAACCCCGATAAAGTACCATAGCAGTAGAAGAGGGGGTGTTTTGAATTGATATTCACCATGGCTAATAGTAATGAAAGTATCATTTAAGTATGACTCATCTATCTCGATAGGAGTAAAATTAAGACTGTGTAATTTTTCATTAGTAAGATCAATGGTATCGACCTCATCATCAAAATCATCGATGTTGGCATTGTCATGTTGGATAACAGTATCAAGGATATTGGTAAGAAGTAAGCTAGATGTAAGATCGATGGGAGTATTAACGAGTGGAGTAGTGGTGTTTATTGGAGTAGACATGGTGGGTGAAATGATATCAGTAGTATGAGTAGAAATGGATAGAATGTTGGTAAAGGTGGAAGAATATTGTGAAGCACTAAACTAAGCAATATCATATGTACTAATATTGATGTATGGAATAAGTTGTGATGGAGGAACAGGAATAGCAGTGATGGGGTCTATGCGATAGAACTTGAATGGATTATGATCAACGTAATGGTATGTTCATAACCATCATGAAGAATGTAATGTAGTGATGAACAGTAGATGGGACATCATACATTGCGTGAATTTAGGGTCTACCCAACAAGAGATTAAACTAAAACAAGAAATCGATAACAAAGAATATTGTAGGAATAATCTTATGCCCAAATTATATAGGTAAGCTGGATAGTTCCTAGGCATATGTGAGTAATGGAGTCATATTCATGAATGAGAGTGGAATTCTTTGTAATTAGATTAGCAGTAATGTCGATTTTCCTTAAAAGGGAGTGAGCACATAGATTAATGGCATATCCATTATCAATGAGTACATGCTTGATACAAATGGTGCCAATGATAGCAATCATAAGAAAAGGTGCTCATGGATTATCAACGTGAGATGGTGATATGCACTCATCACTAAAGGATAAACACGTGGTAGATTTTTGAGCAACTGAATAAGATATGTGAAGGCCACCGATGAATTATTTCTTTCAATATGGATAGTGTTATAACAAAAAAGTAGCACCCTGAGATTTGGTTATGCAGAGCTCTACTTTTTACTAACATGGGATCATCTCTCAAGATGTGGGACTTGCTACTTGAAATGCACCTCTGGAGGAGGCCAGCTTCCTCTACCTAATCCTAATGCTAAAATACTCCTAAAGAAGGAAATATGGCTATCTAATCTTAAACTAACCATTCCAAGGGACCAAGGAGAGAGAGAGGGTTAGAAAGATGCATGGAAATGAAATCCTACACTAAAAGAGGTGATAGCACCAAAAAAAAGGTGTAAATATCCTACTAGGGAGAAAGGAGAAGGAAAATGAAGAAGGGAGAGGCCAGACCAATGTGACACAGATCCAGATCTTTATTCACAATCTATACTCCATGAAACACAATAACTTGAACCTGAAAATGAGGAACACATGCACATAAAACCACAGCAAGAATGGAAAGGCAAGGAGATACAATAAAATAAATGTCACAGTTGAAGGAACACCACAAAACACAATTTTATTGCTTCAAATTATTACATAGTCCATAATATGTGATGAATAGAGGCATTTGAACAATTATCAAGCCCAAAAAAGGCTTGCAGCTCATTAGTGTTGAGAAACAAATTTGACAGGGTTTCCCCATATCCCATAATATCCCATTTTACTTCTCAAATGAGAAGTTTACAATATATAGAAGTGAGAAAGAGAGAGAGAGAGAGAGAGAGAGATAGAGAATCCCGAAACCCCCCCTTTACCCACCAAATTTCATTAATGCATTGAAAATGAGTATTGGAGACCTGAAAAACTCATTTCCCCATATCCTTTGGCTTGATAGAGAAGAAATATGCCCATACTGCATTAAATTCTAGTAGTTGGGTTGTTTGGAACTATTCATTAAATGTTGGAAGTTTTTTTCCATTTTTCTCCCATCTACTCTCACCTAACTCCGATTTTCATGATTTCATGGTGAAGAGGATGAAAAAACGTTTCTAAAAAGTCAAATTTTGTAAAAAATGGAGCTCTGAGTCAAAAGTTATGGCCATTTACTCTCCTCCTTGATGCGGGAATCCAAGGTGCCACTTTGCTTTTCTCATGTTTTTGTTTGCGGTATTTGAGGATTGCTTTACTCATGGAACTAAGGTTCACTACTTCACGGTTGTGTTCCATCATTTTCCCACATTACTCTCTACCTTTCCTTCTTTGTAGGTTTTCACAACTACTTTTCTCGAGCTTACGAGTGAGCTTTACTTCACAATTATCCTGCATCGCATCCCTACAATACTCTTCAACTTTATGGGTTTTCGGTACTTCTTCACTCAAGATTTGACTTGAGCATTACTTCAAAGTAGGTGCGATTCACATCCCTGCATAACTCTCTACTTTCGTCCTTGTTTCACAGGTTTCTTGGACTACTCTACTCGGGTTTACGAACCTACATTACTTCATAGTTGTGCCACATCAAAACTACGCCTTACTCCTCTGCCTTCTCTGCGGGTTTTCACAACTACTTTTCTTTGGGTTTTGGGAAGTTTTTTACTTCGTAGTTGTGGCACATTGAATATCCACACTACTCCTCTGCCTTCTCTATGGGTTTTTGCAATTGCTTTACTTAGTTACTTTTAAGAAGTAAAACGCAACTTTGTATCCCCACATTACTCTCCTCTTTCCCCCTTTGCTTTGTGGGGTTTCGTAACTACTTTGCTTCAGTTTTTACTTGAGCATTACTTAGTTACTTTTAGTAGTTGTCCCACATCAAATCTTTGCATTACTCAAAACTTCAATTTTTTCCATTTTTATTCAAATGTTTGGATTTTTTAATATGGGAGTTATGAGAAGAATAGAAGAATGCCCCAAAAGCCATTTTTCACCATTTTAACCCCTTTTCCCTCAAATTTGGCTAAGTGTTGAAATTCTAAAGCATAGAGAAGGGAAATTCATCCAAATGGTTCCAAGTGCCCCAAAAAACATGAAAATATTGTTTCTTCATATTCTTTATTGAAGCTCCATGAAGTTTCCCAAGTCCAATTTTCCAAGTTTATGATGACAATTAAACACATTGTGTATTAAATCATAAAGAGATATCTTGGCCAGTGTATTCTTAAGTTGTTCTATAATTTCATAGCCCTTAGAAGTGGTGGTAGGAGATGCGAAGTGATAAGTGGTGGGATAGAAATGGGTGGAGCCATTAGAGGAAAAGTGCAGCGAATGGTGACTACATTGATAGTTGGATTAGCCTAAGGCATAATAAATCAAGGAGGATGTTGAGTACGAACTTGCATAAAATTAGCAACAATAGTAACCATTCTGAAACCTTAGTTGGGGTGAAAGAAGGATAATAAGAATGATCCATGACTTGAGAAGAAGATAATTTTTGATACATGCTCGGAAGGTAGGGGTTGAATGGAAGGGTTCACCAAAATGATTTAACAAAAATTGACTTTATTAAAACCCTAGATATTGCATAGTCACATATAATAAATAATCAATGAAGCACATATTTGACACAATCAATAAGCTAATGAAAATTGAAACCCTATGTGTACGAGAAGAATTAGTTGATTTTGTACAATAAATCCTGAAGTGTTCTAGAATGGAATATTGATGAATAGGAGGAGGAAAATGTAGCAACCGAGCATAAAAAATCAACTTTCAAACAATCCTGGACCAGGTGCCTGATCAAGGTCAAGGGAACCTAGGTGTTGATACCTCTGTTGGGTGCCCATGACTACACAAATAGGTTGAAATCTAAATTTTAATGTGTCCCAAGGTGGTTTATTAACCTTTGTTGTTGGTCACCTATGTGTTGTTGAATGATCGTTGTATTTGCATGTAACTTGTAAAGAGAGAGATAACCTACAAAACCCCAAAACACATCAAATCCTAAAAAGAAAAAGATGCAAATGGGGAGTCAGACTGACCCCAATGGTTACCTAACAAAGTGAACTTATGACCAAGCATTGCACTACATCTCATACTCCATATAGTTCTTTTGTGTGTGTGTTGAAATCATGCCCTAGGATGCTCTTTTGTAAGATGCACTTGATAATGAAAATAGCTATATGTAACAATGTACGTAGATGTTTGGATGTTAAAATGAACTTCCCCTCTTATGTATGTATGCAGAAAATTCAGTCCCTTGTCCCCTAAATGAAAGCTAGATGGATTCCTTTGATGCTCTTATAATGCCTTTGGATGTAACCTTAGGTGATGATAATAGATGCTTAGAACTTGGTCCTTTATTATGATCACATAGCTTTGTATTTATATAATTCCCTTGTTTGAATTTTCTAATTGACAACTAAAAGGCCAACCCATAAGAAAAAAAGATGATCAAAAGATAAATGATGTCTCAAAGAGGTGAGTAAGATATAGATATTTTGAGGGCACCCAGAGGGGACGAGGGTTCCTGTGCATTGGCATCCTTACTGGGTGTTAGTGTCCAAAGTTAAGAAAGATAAGCAAGTTAAATACCCACTACGCCATGGGTTGGGCAAGACTAAAGAGGAAACCAGAAAGACATAAAAGAGGCCAAATATAGATGTCAATTATTATTTTTCTTTCTTATAAATCATATGAATAACTTAGTACATGATTAGGACCTAGAAATGTACCCAAGTGCGTGATTTTGTGTCTAAAAACACCCGTGAAGCCTACCCCTTTGGGTGCACCTCATCTATCAATGCCAAATGTTTCTATCTATTCCTGAGACCATTATTATCACTACCCATCCCATATCTACTCTTAATGGTTCAACGCTCAAGCTCTTGAATCCCTTGTTCATACTTTACAAGCACAAATCTTACAATTACAATAAGGTTCATCCACTTCTTCTAATGTTATGGATTACACACAATTAATTTACAATATCCTTGTACCTAAAGTGGTTTCTTATATGTTACTTGTTGGTTTTGTTGTTCCTAAAATTACTATATATGATGGTAAATGGGATCCCTTTGAGCATCTTCACTCATTATGTGTTGATTGTTTCAATTATGCTTCTAATGACATATTGTTTACCAAGATTTTCCTCCAAAGTCTTAAGGGCTTCACATTACAATGGTTTTATGATCTTCCCACTCATTTTGTGTGCACATTTAATGATTTAGAAAATCTATTTTCGACATAATTCTCTATCAATATTGAGGACAATATATCTTACACACAATTGTCTTAAATACGACAAGGTCTTGTTAAGCCTCTTAATGCTTATGTATTGTGTTATAAGACCATGCACACTAAGATGAAAAATATCTTAGTCGATAATTAATGACAAGATCTATTCACTCAAATCTTATTAGCCCATTTACATGATTCAATCATATTTGACAAGTTTAGATATTTCGACCATCTCTGTCATACTTTGAAAGATTGTGAATCCAAGTTGTTACATGTGAACAAGCTCAAGTATGTTGTTAGCTCTCCTCCCACATCCAATGCTAAGTTTTCAAGAAAACACACATTATAAAGCAAACCTAATGATGTTGAATTCCTCTAAAGACATAGTTAATGTCATCTCACAACCTATTAAGCTATAATCACAACATGTGCATTATCAATTCACTCGCTTACTAAGCTCTCCTCACAGTGTATTGAAACAATTACTTAAGTGTAATTTCGTATCTATCCCTCCATCATTTAAGGTGTATATGAGTAGACCTCAAGGGGAAAATTTCAATGCCAATGTCCATTGTGATTATCATTGGTGTGTCAAACACTCTACTGAGACACCTAATTAAAGCTTTGTCATATTGTTCAAGATCTTATTGATTCTCAAGCTATTAGATAGGATGATCCCATTGAACCTTTAAATCTAATCAGTGATAACTTTAAGCTAAAAATATTCAATGATCCACTTCCTAAACATGACACTACAAAATCTTCTTTGGATGTGCATAATGCTTGTCATGCAGTGCCTCCACCACCCTCTTATGATCACTCCTTAGATGTAATGATTGGCACAGTTAATCATACATTGTCTTCATCTCTGATCATCACTTTTGATGACACTTATATTGATAAGTTGCTTCTTTTAGATACATTTTCTATTCTTTTTTATATTAATCACAAGCCCATACATGGTTATTTTGTTCAATCCACACAATAAGGAAAATATTTGATCTCTCATGTTACTTCAATCTTTATCCATTTATACACACAATCATACACTAAATATAAATCCTCCCTACCACCGCATTATTATACACATGATTTTTGGTCATGTTATATATTAGTTTCATACTTAGTTGCACCTACTCTCAATTATGGTGCCCTATAGTTAAGTTTTCCTTAGCTACGTAACCTTAGGGATATTCCCTTTGTTATTGATCAATGTGTTAAGTTCATCCACAATCAACATGTGATCACTATTAGAGGTATTCCCTTTAAGGTTACCCCTCCTAGCATGTTGATTTCACTTTTTTGGGAATGACTCTCACCCTTTTTAAGTATTAAATTTTTTAATCAACATTCATAAAAAGGATGAATAATGTTATAGGTGGATATTCTAATTTAATAAAATTTCAATATTAATTATATAAATCATAATAACACTTTTTAAAGTGCCTAATTATCTAACGAATGTTAAAAAAAGGGAGAGAGTTTACTTAGTTGACTCTGTGTGGATCTAGAAGATTCTGGGTGGTTTGAATGATGGAACAGGAATATCTAGAATTAGAAATGATTCATTAATGAAACTATAACTTGAAATTAAGTCTAGTCAAAATCATACAACTCAGTTTATAGTGTTTGTATGGTCTTGGCCCTTTTATACAAACTTAAACCTGCTTGAAATTTGGGTCTACAATTTCTTGAGCACTTCACCTTCCTGGAAATGTGTGTCATTATCTATCAATCTTCTTCACTCACCTTCATAATGCCTATGTAAACTCAACTCAAACCCTAAAACCCTTATAGTATAAGAAGGAGTTCCTACAAAACAAAGTTAGGTGGGTTGTGGCACCCACTTGCATAGTCAATCTTGCCACTACTTCGAAGAGGGATCAAACCACACCTCATTCTCCTAGTATGTGATATATATTATAGTATAATCAGAAGTTAACAACAATCGTACTTTGACAATGCTTCACTTGAGTTTCACACTTGTTAAAATTCTTGGGAAGGTTCACTTTATTTTCTTCTATAATGGACTTTAGACCAATATAGGGTGTTACCCTAATGGATGTGCATGAGTTATTTTGTTGTTTATGGAGCTTTGAGTTCCTTTAGTGCTTTCTTTTACATGAGGAGTTCATAAAATACCAAGTCCCTAAATGATGTATGATTTATTTCTTATTTATGCTTTCAAAGGCTACTTATACCATGAAAGGATAACCAAGGGGTATATTTATTCATAATAATGTGATGAAATTAAAATAATTAATTCAAAACATGTCGGTCCAAACCCATATAATAGGGTCAGTATGTAATTCTACATTGCATGAAAAAAACATTTTTGATAGGGGAGAAAAAGTATATTTTGACTTCATGGGCCTAAGCATGGATGTTTCTAGATGTATTTTATGTAGTTAAACTTTAGATACCGATGTTAGAGAGGTGTGCAAAGATAAGAAATTCATGAAATTCTATCATGGTATGCCAAGAAAGAGTGAAGAGAGTGCATTTGTTTATGCAAGTGTACAATGTCAAGATCAATAGTACGAAAGGATAGACTGTCAAATTTGAGTGTCTAATTTACCCCCCTTTAAGTATGAAATTAAAAATTAAATGCTTAAAATAAAATACACCTGAGTGTGTAAACACACTTTGTTTTTTCTCATAATAAAAAAATTGTAGTATCTTGTTATGTTGGTGTTGGCATGCTCCAAAATGAAACCTGCAACATAAGTGTAGTCAATGCTCAAGATAGGAAATTAAATTGTAACTCAAATGTAATGAAAGTACTATAAAGAAATGTGCAACAAGAAATGCCAAAAATGTATAAAACATGGAAGGAATGCATATGTTTCTTGTATGGAGGGAATGTGCTCCCATTCGTGTACCTTAGAGATTCTAGATTTGTTGAAATATGATGAATAATTGGGGTGATCAAACCCCATTTTTTTAGGAGATGTTGGTGCATTAGGTGTACCAACCCAACACATAAATTTCAAAGAGAAGAACTGAAAGGATGAGGAGATAAAGTACCCCACTAAAGAAGAACACCATGTATCAAATTTATTCATCAACTATGATATCTTCCCCTTAAGTGTAAGAGGATAGGAATTTTTTCCTATGAAGAACTTAGTCACTTTGATACCTTCCATAACCCCACAGACCATACCGCTACATATGGATATAAGCATAACTTTTTAAATTAGGACACATTGTAGAAAAGAGAATAAATGCCCCCATACTCTTCCCATGAGCCACAAAACTAAGTAGAAACTAAGTAGAACTAATTACATGCTAAAATTCGAGTGGAGAAAGGAGACTCATTCCCCCAATATGTCTAAAATCTGGAAGTGAAACTGAGTACCATGGAGGAAGAGAGAATGAGATACTTTACGCCCCTTGAATTTTTTCCAAACTAAGTTAATTGAGTAAAAACCCATATAAAACCCTATGCTAATTGTGAAAAATCTATAACTCCTCAAAATCTAGAGAAAATTCCCCTAGGATAAACATATAGTAGGGTCAAAACCATCCATATGTTCCTAACTAATTTGAACACCATCCATAAGTTCCTAAATAATTTTAATGTTTCTAACCATGTATAGTTTTTTCCATATTTACGTATCTGAGTCATTTTTGTCTTCCTTTTCATATGTTATGCCCGGAAAAATGTCTATGTTTGCTAGAAATATAGAATAAACCTGGATGTTTTCCCCTCTTTTAAGGCATGTGTGATGAAGAATTTGAGTGCACGACTCAAAAGAAGATATATATGCCCATGTATTAGGATCTGGCTAGATGTGTATAATCTTGTACTGATGTGGTGGCCACCAAGAAGAAACTCTATATGCAAGGGGAATGTGCATGGTAGAAAAAATAACAAAAACAAGAACAAAAATAACAAGAAACATGATAACCATAACAATGTCAATACAATAAAATAGTAATAATAACAATAGAAAATGACATGTAAATAAAAAACAAGTGCATAAAATGTAGAAATAAGTGAAAATATATCAAATAATGTCACAAAAAGGTGAAATTCTTGTAAACATGGGACACCCACAATGTTGCAAGATAATCAAGGTCCTTGAGAATATAAACAAGAGATGCATAACCACATTAAAGGCATTACACCACTAATTAAGAAAAAAATGTTAAATGAATAAAATGCCTAATCTAAATATGTAACAATGCTTTCTAAATTAAATATGTAATGAAGTACAAAAATTTGACCTAAGAAAATTAATCTAGAAAGTATGAAACCCTAGTTGCAAAGAGGAGATAAGAATACTTAGCTAATTTGTAATCAAATTTGGATTGTTCCAAAGTGACGAAATGATAAGTAGAGAGGGAGAATTTTCACACAGAGCCCCAGAAAAATGTGTGACCAAAAGATTTGCCTAGACTGGGCACCTGGAATGGATCAAGGGGACCTGCAGGTGCCACAGGCCTACTTTGGGCACTTGTGACTACTCAACCCTCAGAAACCCTCTTTAAAGGGTCGCAAGATGTTTGATGTCCTTCACTTCTTGTCACTAGTATGTCACATAATGATCACTAATGTCGTTAATAACCTAAAATAAAGAAATGACCTATAAAACCCTTAAAAGTGAATCAAATCTCAAAAATAAAATAATGCAAATGAGGGGTCAAATTGTCCTCGGTTGTCAAACAAGTGAACTTATGACCAAGAATCACATTACATTTTAGACCCAATGTAGTTATATGTGTGTGTGCATCGAAATCATGCCCTAGGTGGCTCTTGTGCATGCCACGCTTCGATAGCGAGTAATAGCTAGATGTAGAAAATGTAAATAGATGTCTACATGAAAGAATGAACTTCCCCTCCTATGAAGTGTATAAAGAAAAATGCAGTCCCTTGCCCTTGAATGGATGTTAGATGAATGCTTGAATGTTCTTGTAATGCCTTTGGATGCAACCTTAGTTGGTGATAGTAGATGCTTAGTGCTTGGTCCCTTATTATGGTCACATAACTTTATATTTATATGATTCCCTTGCTTGAATTTCATAATTAACCCTAAAAAGGTCAACTACCAAAAAGATAAGATGCCCAAATGGCTATAAAGGACCCAAAAGATGTGAACAAAGTACAAAGAGGTCGGGGGCACCCAGAGGGGATGAGGGCACCTTCCGGAGTCTTGGTTGGGCATTGGATTCTTGGTTGGGCACTAGTGTCCGGAAGAGAAATGTTGAATATGAAAAGATAGACTAGGCTAGAAAGAGTGTAAGACCAAAAGTGGTAATAGAAAGCAAGAAAATATGGCCAAGGGCATGGGTTAATTAGTACCTTTTTATATAGGAATCATATGAATAGTAGTATGCAATCAGGACTAGATAGATACCCAAAGTGTGTGATTTAGTGTCTACATTTTCCCCCACTTTATGTTGTTGAGTGAAAACTTGATAACATAAAGTAGATAGAATATGTGTACCGATGACCAAGTAGATCGATGGCAAAAGTGTTCCGAGAGGCAAGGAAAATTATGGAGTGATGAAAAAATGTGGAGCATGGAAACTAGAGAGGAGAAAGTGCAAAAATTAATGATGATGATGACCCTACGGGAAATATGTGTGTAGATGTTGTCGGTGTACTTGTTGATTTTGTTGATGTGTTATGATGTAGGATGATGTGACTATTGCTTCCCATAAGGACGGAGCTGTAAAAGAGAAGAATGATCAAGTAGGAAAATACACATGTATATGATCAAAACGAGCAAAAATATGTAATGAAGTATGTAAAAATGTGAAATGTGAAAAAGGAACATGTGCACCTGATCCGTGACAAGTAAAAGAGTGTAGAAAGGATCTTGAAGATGATGTAGAAGAATGATTTTTTTAGGTGATCTCATTTTAGCTACCTGCATTAAATGTAATTTTTTTGGGCTACCTCACACCAAAAAGTGGAATAATGTAGGGATAAAAGTCTGTGTCATCCTCCAACCTTTAACTCGCTTCCCAAAGGATGGAATGCACCACTGCGCATATGATGTGTAAAAATTGTTGGCATGTTATTGCATAGGTGTTTTCATTGATGTAAAACCTCATTAATGATGATGGATTAGGGTCATAACATACTCAAAATTATGATGACATGGAGTTTTAGGTTTGTTCTCAATTTCTTATGATGATTCAAAGAGGACTCCTTATTCTTGTAAGCCCAATCGGGTTATCCAACTACCATGTGTGATAGTGCATGGTTATATGAGAATCTTGGTAGATTAAGGAGAATTTTATCATGCTTTAGATCATGTTTTTGGAGTGTTTCGGCACTCATATGAGTCTCAAGGTGTAGATACAAGTTGGTGACCATGTTGCGGTGTTTATTTGACCAGTGTATGGCTTCTAAATAGCATGAGAGTGAGTTATGAAGCTATATGATCTCATTAATTCATGTAGGTAGCTTTATCATGATGTACCAGGTATGTTAGGACCTTTTGGAGTGTTTTCATGATGATTTATGATGATATTTCAATTGACCCTAGCCTTTATAGTGTAAAACACTAAGGACTAGCTATGAACATCTCTATGGCTGGAAATATTGAGAGGTTATTATGACATTTTGATGATTTGAGATGTTAGTAGGGTGTGTCATGGTGTTTTAGGAAAAATTCAGGTTTTCATGATGAGAATTTTGCATGTTACATCAGTTTTGGTGAAACATGGTCAAGAACAAGATCATTTCCATCTCGAATTGGAACTTTTGATGCTCACCCTAAATTGTGTGCTTTACATGGGACCTTGTGGCTTTTAGGGATGTTTATAAATTTAATATATAAGGTTTCACAAAATAATGAGGTCATTTTATTATCACATTTTTATGAATGAATGTTAATAAGGTAAACAACTATTTATGAGTTTGAAACCCTAACTCAAAAGTAGTTTGAGATATTTTATTCCTAAGTGGCTAGTTTTTCTTAATAGTGATTTTATGATGATTGAAAAATGTATATGATTCCTTCATATTTCTATAAAGGTATGGTATATCTTATAGTGATGAGTGGACCCCACTCAAACAAGTCAGTTTATGAAGAAGTTCAGTTTGGGACAAGGTTTCCCAAAAGAATTGCAAACTAAATTACCATTGTGTGATTTATGTGAATTTTTCTTGATGTAAAAAGAAGTTTCAGGTCATGGTGATGTTGATAGATGGTCAAGTATGCTTCATTTAGGTTGACTGTTCAAAGGGTATTTTGGGCCAATCATAAGTAGTCTTCAGTCAAATGAACATTTCAGAGCTACAAGAGGATTTAGGATGTGATTCAAGATGTGTTGGAAATATAATTCAGATATATTTCAAGGAATATAATTTTTTTCTCATGATGATGAGTTTTTATATGGTTTCCAGGTCAGTATGTGGACAAAATTATTTTTGGCTTTCCATGACATAACTAGTTTTGTTGAAATATTGAGTTAGTTGGAGAATGAGATGAATTGGTCGATGCTTTATATTACCTAAAATGTGAATAAGATGCATTTTTCATCCGATGAATCATTTTTAGGTCTTGAAAGTGTTAAGAAGGGTGTTAACCAACTTGCATTTTGGAAATTTCTTTTTAGACATCTAGATTTGATGAAGACAAACGTTGATGTGGTTTGAACCAATGATTATTTCATGATATATAAATTATTTTAAAAAATTATATGGGTTCTTTCATTTCCATTGTGTGGTAACATGCCATAGTTTAGGTGTTCTTTGATGATCTTGAAGTGAAAATGTGAAGACATGGTGCCATAAATTGGTGTTTTGAGAAGGATATTAGCCATTGGGCCCATTAAACGAAATAATTTTATTGGTTCATGAAAATTATGAGCATGGATGATGTTTAAATGTCATTTTAAACATGTGTGGTGATTTTAGAGTTTGACTAAAAATAGTTTTGTGTTAGGGGATTTTTCTCATTCCAATGATGGAATTTTGAGGATTGTTGGTGCATGGATGAAGGGTTTTTGCTAGGCCAACCTATATGGGTCAATTGTGAATGTTCTAGTGATTCTTATGGGATGTTTTTAGGCTGGTTTGGTCATGCTAAAGGAGGGAAACTGACCTCTTTTGAATTTTAATCAAGGAGAGGCTATAAAAGTGATGTTTTGGGTACATTGTTGTTAATCTTTTGGAACCCCTTTTATCTTATTTTGAAGAAACCTTTGTTGCAAATCAAACCCCTTGGGCCTAGCCCAAAACCCCTAGAATTTCATTCTAGGTCAGTAGCTAGTTGTTTTTTCATGAGGAGGATTTGAGCAAAGCAAAGATGGTGATGTTTCTTTGATGGCGAGTTGAAGAAGGAAGATTTGATGTATTGTGTTTGAATGCTAGTTTCATAGCATGATTGATGTCATTAAGGTTTCTAAAGTATTTTCAGGTCTGATATTGAGTTGAAGGCATTTGCAAAGAAGTATATCTTCATATATATTCATGAGACAAGGTTGATTGTCTTGGTGGCTCTTTATTATATCTTGTTGACTATTGTTGAAGACATCTATTCATTTTGATCTGATTTGAATATCAATAAAGAGTGGTGATCTGATTTTAATATCAATAAGAAGTGGTTTTTGTATATCTTATGATCTTTGCTTTGAGTATGTTTCATGGTGAAGTGTATTTGTTTGTGATTATACATTAATACTTGTGTTTCATAAAGATGTGTGTTTGTTGTTTTGAAGTATAGAGTAAAAGGTTTTATTGGGGACTAATTCACCCCCTCATTCCTTATCACTTCTAATAAAAATTTAATCTAGTTTTACCAATTCCAATCCAATATGAAAGTAGAAAAATGTTGTGTAAAGTATGTATACTGAGTGTTAAGGAATGTATGCCATGTAAAATTTGCTCCAACGAATGAAGTGTTGTAGACTGTGTTTAACTGAAAGATGTTTTGTAATAGCCCTTGGTCATAGGAATCCGGAAGGTTACAAGGTGTCTAGGCACTATCGTCTAGTCTGTGTGGTGGTGATTGTGTTGTGCTAAGGACCCAACTTAGGATTTGAGCCTTATCTAAGATTGATGATTGTGTTGTACCAGTATTGAATTGTGTTGTGTGATGACTATGAACTATTGTATGGGGTGACTTATTCACCCAAATGATGCCCCCTCATTTTGGGTGCATGTGATGTCACTGAGGAGTGCATCCCAAATGAGGAAAGAATTATGTATAGAAATTGATTCCCTATAGGGGAAGGGAGTGTGCTTGGTAAAAACCAAGGCACATGCAAACAAAGTGGTTAGGAGATGAGTTTTAGTATAAGCAAGACAAACACACATATAATATGCAAGCTAATAAATAAACAAAAATGTGTAATTTTAAGATGCAAGAAGATGATGTAGACACCAAAAAGAGGGTTTCAAACATGGGACATCACTCACGATGTCACAAGATAATCAAGGTCATAGTGGCATGCAAGCAATCAAAGAACAAACAAGACATAGGGAAAATCCCGCAAACAATGGCAAACAATGACAAACAAGAGTAAGCAATGTAACAAACAACCATGGAAGTAAAAAGACCTACAAGAAAATTCTACACATGAGTACCCATTAGCATATTAAAAAGACAAAAAGTATGTCAAGGTGTGTATAATCTGATATAGTAGTGTGCTATGAAAAATGAAACAAAACACCTGTAGTGTATGAAATTGGATGCCCCAGAGTCGTTGTGGGATAGGTAAGAGGTATCGCGCATGCATCTGTGTGTGTGTGTTGATTTGTATAATCTTTGATCACAACTAGAAGGAAAGTGAACATGTATGTGTAGATGGAAAAATATAATTACATACAAGATATATATCTAGCATGTGTAATAAAGTGTACATGTAATAAGTAAATGTAAGCAAGACTAAATGTGACCAATATATGAAACATGTTGTGGAGTGTAGATGGAATGGAATCTAGAGTTGAATCATATGAGCTATGTGCCCCGAGTGAGTGTGGATTTACATGCAGGAGATGAGGTTCATTTATAAATGCCCCCTTAGTAGTCAAGAATGAACTATAAAACAAGAGTGCATCATCGAAAATGGTTTGAATTGTGTATACTAGAAAGGTGTGATTGTCAAAGCACAAAGTGTAGAGTGTATGTGCATGAGTGAATGAGTGATTGATTGAATGCGCGTGAGTTTGGTGAGGTCCATTTTAGATGTAGACCCTCAACAGTCAAGTATGGACAATGGAACTAGACTGCGTCATAGGGTGATGTGTCATGTTGATTGTGTGAGAGATATGTTGGATGTGTAATGTGTTGTGTTAAATGTTTGTGAAAGAGATTGATTGTGAAAACATTGAGTGTATAATGCTACGTGTTTAGATATATGTATTGTGAACACACCATAATTTTAGTAGGTTGTGTCGCATGTGAAAGTTTCGAGTAGGTAGTGTGTTGTGGATATGTAGATTGTGTAAGATGTTTGTGTTGATTACACGCAAGAGAGTTGTGTCATATAATATGGAAGAGGTATGTTTGTGTGATGTGGAAGAGATATGTTATGAAATCAATAAGTGTGAAGCATATTATAAATTTGTCAAGTATGTTGTATGTTGTGTTGAATATGAATGAAGAGTATGCATTACTATTGTGTTGAGTTTGTATTGATGAATATGCATGAGAAGTATGTATTGTGAGTGTGTCAAATGTGTAGTATGTTATGTTGAATGTGTGTTAGGAAGAAGGTGTCATAAGTGTGTTGATTGTGTAGTGTGTGAGGTTCATGTGTATAGGATTCCCTTAACATTCAAGTGTGAACCATAGCACAAGAGTGTGTCATCGGGTAATGATGATACAAATGTATCAAGTGGTTTATAATGATGTGTAGGATATATTAGAAATTTAAGCGTGAAGTACCAAGTGCATGCCATGATATAAACATTTGATAACAATGTAGGGGAAAGAATCTATGATGCCCCCAAGTATGGAAGTGATGGAGATCTAGTTGATGACGTTAATTTGATCAATGTAATGAGTTATTTCCTTGAAAAAAGTGATTGGACACTAAAGTGGTGATTCCTTAGGAGTTGTAAGTGATGGAAGTCAAAAGAGGCCAGCTAGAGTTTATGTGTCTTGCATAGCAAGTGGTTGTTTTTTGGTAATGATGTAGAATACTTGATAGGAGAAGATGGCAGACGTATTTTGAGAGGTAGTTGCTTATTATGACTTGATGATTCCTCTGATGACTTGAGATGGGGTGGTGTTATATTGATTTTGAGAGGTAGTTGCTTGGGTGATGCTTGAATTTCCATATAAGGAACATGAGAGGTGATGGCATGGTGTTCATTAGACATAGATGAATAAAAGGAAACCATTGAGATGTAACAAGTGGTGAGGACCATGTAATAGATTGTTGTGTAGTGAATGAGATAAATCCTAGACACTCAAGATGCTTGATTCTTCGTTGTA
Source organism: Taxus wallichiana var. yunnanensis (assembly GCA_018340775.1). NCBI lineage: Eukaryota > Viridiplantae > Streptophyta > Pinopsida > Cupressales > Taxaceae > Taxus > Taxus wallichiana. Next base: position 189,877,743 of record CM031243.1, read on the forward strand.
GAGCATAACAATCATTATCATTATCTCTATTGATTCAATGATAATTGCAATATGGGTGACCTTGATATTTTTCAAGTCCATAAGGAGGATAAGAATCAGTGGATGACAAATTTGATCAAGTGATGAGTGAGAAGTTATGGAAGCATATCTTGTTGCTTAGCATTGAGATCAAACTTGAGAGGTTTGGGAGCGGAAAAATTTGAGGTTCACTTATATGAACACAAGTAGAAGACATGGAATTAGGGATGAGATGTAGTAGAGGAACTAATATGATATTGAGAAGTGTATTTAGGCTATTAGATTTCAGATTTAAGAGATGCAATCATGGATTCCATAGCTTGAAATTTGTCATAAAATAAAGAATGCAAAGCTTGAATTGACTCCAATATGGGTTGATTGGATGGAGGATCATGAAGGATAGGGTTTTCAAATTGACAATTGAAAATAAGACTTATTTCCCGTGGTGGCATATCTTTAGGAAGATACATGGTATCTAAGGATTTTTGCAGAACAACTTGGCAATTGGGATACATTTTAAGTAAATTAGAAAAAGAAATTTGAGGAACTTTATGACCCATGATAGAAAAAATGAGGTTCCAAAGAGTATTCGAATGCAAGTTCACCAAATGATTAAGAAAAATATTAATGCATGAATAAAATTCCTAATCTAAATATGTAACAATGCTATAAATTAAAAATTCAATGAAGTACAGAAAATTGACCCAAGCAAATTAACCTAGAAATTATGAAACCCTCATTGCAAAGAGGAGATAATAAGACTTAGTTGATTCGCAATCAAATCTAGATTGTGCTGAAGTGATAAGATGATGAGCATAAAGGGAGAAGTTTCACATAGAGCTCCAAAAAAAGGTGCGACCGGAAGATTTTCCTAGACTAGGTGCCTGAATGGGTCATGGGCATTTGTGGGTGCTACAGACCTACTCTAAGCACCTGTGACTGCTCAAACCCTCGAGAAACCTTCTTCACAGGGTCACAAGATGTTCATTGTCCTTCACTTCTTATCACTAGTATGTCACACAATGATCATAATGTCATTAATAATCTGTAGTAAAGAAATGATCTATAAAACCCTCAAAAGTAGATCAATCTCAAAAATAAAATAATGCAAATGAGGGGTCAAACAATCCTCACTGTATCAAATGAGTGAACTTATGACTAAGTACTGCACTACATTTCAAATCCAATGTAGTTCTGTGTGTGTGTGTCGAAATCATGCCCTATGAGGCTTTTGTGTGCATCGAACTTTGATAGCGAGCAATAGCTAGATGTAGAAAATGTAAATAAATGTGTGCATGAAATAATGAACTTCCCCTCCTATGAAGTGTATGCATAAAAATGCATTCCCTTTCCCTTGAATGGATGTTAGATGGATGCTTGAATGCTCTTGTAATTCCTTTGGATGCAACCTTAGGTGGTGATAGTAGATCTTAGTGCTTGGTCCTCGAAAACCCTCAAAAGTGGATCAAATCCCAAAAATAAAACAATGCAAATGAGAGATCAAACTATCCTCAATTGTTAAATGATTGAACTTACGATTAATCGATGTACTACATTTCAAACCCATTATAGTTCTAGGTGTGTGTGTTAAAATCATGCCCTATGAGGCTCTTGTGTGCGTCGAACTTCAATAGCAAGCAATGGCTACATGTAGAAAATGTAAATAGATGTGTGCATGAAAGAATGAACTTCCCCTCCTATGAAGTGTATACATAAAAAAGTAGTCATTTTCCCTTGAATGGATGTTATATGGATTCTTAAATGCTCTTGTAATGCTTTTAAAAGCAACCTTAAGTGGTGATAGTAGATGCTTAGTGCTTGGTCCCTTATTATGATCACATAACTTTATATTTATATGATTCCCTTGCTTGAATTTCGTAATTAACCCCGAAAAGGCTGACTACTAAAAAGATAAGATGCTCAAATGGCTAGAAAGGACCCAAAAGATGTGAATAAAGTACAAAGAGGCCAGGGGCACCCAAAGGGGATGAGGGCACTGACGCTAGTGTCCTGGCTAGGCGCTGGTGTCCAGGATGAGAAATGTCGAAGTATGAAAAGACAGACTAGGCTAGAAAGAGTGTAAGACCAAAAGTGGTAATAGAAAGCAAGCAAATATGGCCAAAGACATGGGTTGATTAGTACTTTTCTTACATATGAATCATATGAATAGTAGTATGCGATCATGACTAGATAGATACCCAAAATACGTGAATTATTATATATAACCACAAACATGGGACACCCATGGAGTCATAATACAATCAAGGCCCTTAGGCCATAATCAAAGTAATACACAAGCATATACACATATAACTAACAAACATGTGTGAAAAGTAAGTGTATGAAAATGTGATAAAAATACATAACATATGATATAAAAGAGCCAGTGAAGAAATACCTATAACTATTACACAAGACACGTGTTAGTCATGTTAGTCTAAAATATAACAAATAAACAATATATATGTAACCAAACATAATGAGGAAATAAATGAACTATAAAGGAAATATAACACCCGAAGATATTATGTGAAAATAGATGCCCCAAGAGGTTATCCGTTTGGGTAAAAGACAAAGACAACACTCTACATCATGTATCGCTCTATGCATGTCCTACATCATGCTCAATATACCATATGAACACATGTGTGTAAAGAAGAAATGTTATCTATCAAACCAAAGGAATAAACAACATGTATAATGTAAAGTGCAAACAATGTATGTTATAAAAATAGGTCCTAATTTTATATTTTTGTAAATATTTGAATGTTTTTGTATTTTGAAAATATTTTAGTGTTTGATAAATATTATAAAACTAAATATGGGAAAAAGGTTTCCCCCAATGTGTGTGTGTGTGTGTGTGTGCAAAGTGAGGTTTGGGTGTGGAACCACTCCCTCAATAGTCAAGTTGAACATATAAATAGAGTGTGTCATTAGGAAATGAGGGGGATATCATGATATCTATCCCAAGAGAACCCTATGAGGAGGTAAAACAACTACCAAATATGATGGAGGGTCAAGCCTCAAATGTTTCATAGAATGTGACTCAAGTGAAAGTGGAACCATGGTGGTGATATGTGTCAAAAAATGCCTATGAGGAGAACCCGAAATAACAAAGCACGAGTAAAATGTGATGTGTTATATGGGGTGGACTAGAAGAATGGGGACTCCTAGAAGACCTATGAGAAACTATAGAGAAATCCATATAGATGGAATATTTTCATAAAATATTGTGAGGATGTGATCCACTAGAGATAATGTGCACAAAAGAAGGCCTAGGAGGAGACCTAGAGGCCCTAGAACTATGTGGTGCAACATGTGCAACTAAAGGCCTATCAAGAGACCTAGAACTATGTGAATCTACATGTGCAACCAAAGGCCTATCATGAGACCGAGGAGGACTAGTGCTATGTGAAGTAGTGTGTGAAATAATAGACATATTTGTATATGCACTAGGAAGAGGGATAGAAACTATAGAATAACTAGGCACACTAGGAGATAAATCCCTAAAAGGAATACCTTAAATAGTGAAGACTTGCTGATGATGAATAAACTTGATACATTGATGAACGATTGATGGAACAACCCTAAGAGCACGTAGCCAAGGGAGACCTAGATGTAATACTCTAATAGCAATTGAATTAGTAACCAAAATGAATTTTGTGTACTTGATAGACCTAATTCTAATGGGTAGTGTAATGCGTTGAAAGTGTGGATCAAAATCAAGCATAAGACTCTCAAAAGGAATGCCAAGAGACTGAAGTAATGGCCATGCACAAACATTATCTTTATTATGTGGAATAACCAAGACACCTAAATATTAATATGATGAATAGAGATTGGAATAGATAATTTTCGGAGATAAGTGAGTCATATATATCAAAAACATCAAAATAAATGATCGATGTGAAGATGATGTGCAAGTAATAGTTTCAATCATAACATCAAGTGGATGATCATAAGAAGGTGGTGGTGGCACCACATGATGAGTGTTATTGAATTCCAAAGTAGATGTTTCACTTGTGTGCTTAGGAAGTGGATCATTGAAGATTTTTAACTTATCCTTGTTATTAGTAAACTTAGAAGATTAAACGGGCTCATCCCATTTAATTACATTAGATTCATGAGATTCAATGTCGTAACTTAAGAAATCTATCCAGTAGAGTGACCAATACATCTATGATAATCAAAATAAACATTAACATCAAATCTCTTATTTCGAGGCTTTCTCGTATCAACCTCAAACAATGGAGGGAGAGACACGAGATTGCACTCAAGTAATTGCTTTAGAACCATGTGTAGAGGACAAAGTAATTGTGTAAATTATCATCTTGTAGGTTATAATTGTAGCTTAGTAGGTTGAGAAACAACATTGAAACTATTTTTATAACATTAGGGTCATTAGATTTGCCTTTGAAATTAGATTTGATTGAAACTTGGCATTTGATGGATTAGGGGAGTTAGAAACATACTTGAGCTTTTTCATGTGTAATAGTTTAGCTTCATGCTCTTTTAGTGTATGAAATGGATGGTTAAAAGATATAAACTTATCAAACATGACCATTCTTGCAATGGAGGAAGAAAATTTGAACAAAAAGGTCCTATAGCTCATTGTCAACTAAGATGTTGTTCATCTTGGTATGCATTTTTCTATAACGCAAGACACAATCATTGATATGCTCATCGGGTCCTTATTTGAGTTTGGACATTTGTGCATAAGATATCGTATCCCCAAATTTGATTGAAAATTGTGTCAAAAATTGATTTGCGATTGTAGTATGTGTGGGAGATCATAAAACCATTGCAAATCAAAGTCCTTAAGACTCATAGGGAATAACTTAGTAAGCAATATATCATTAGATGCATAGTCAAAACAAGTAACATGGAATGATCTAAGATGCTCTTAGGGATCACCCTTGTCATCATAGATAGGAATCTTAGGTGCAACAAAACCAATAGGTAAAGGATATACTACAACTTCGGTGACATAAGTATATTATGTAATAATTGAGAAGAGTTCGTAGCATTAGAACTATGAGAGACACCTTGTTACAATCGTAAGATTAGTGCTTGTAAATGAATGAACAAGGGACTCAAGAACATGTGTGCTGGATGAAGATGGATGTGATCCTTTACTATCATAGATAGGAGATGTAGTAGTAATAGTGGCTATAGGAATAGGAATAGACACATTTTACATAGGAATGTTAGGTGCCCCTAAGGAGGTAGGAATAAGAGAGGTATGTATAGTAGATTTTGCCACTGAGGTATGCTTAAGTTGATCTCTTGTATCATAAAGAAGAATGTCAATGTTGACAGGATGTTCATGCAAGAAATGTTGTAAGTGTTTTACCTCATCCTCATGAAGGTCTTGTGTATGGCAATAGAATTAACATTAGAACCATCACCTTGTGTATGATCCATATTAACATTTAAAATAACATTGGTAAATATATCGCCATGGAATTGGGAAAAAATTGAGAAAAGATGGTATATGAACCATAAGAGGTGGAAAAACTATATAGATGTTGATAATGATCTTGGAGAGTCGGCATGATAAAGCACAAGACCTAAACACAATAAAATAGAAGAGAAACCTTACAACAATAAGGCATGTTGTTCTATTAAAACTTTAGGTTCACTAAATGATTTCACTTTTTTTGAGTGAATCTCACCCTTTTAAAGTTTTAAATGTTTTAATTAACATACATAAAAATGATGAATAATGTTACATGTGGATATTCTGATTTAATTAACTTCCAACATTAATTACACAAATCATAATAACACTTTTCAAAGTGACTATTTATCTAAAAATGTCAAAATAAAAAGGAGAGAGTGTACCTAGATGATTTTGTGTGGATTTGGAAGAGTGTAGGTGGTATGAGTCTTTGGAACAGGAAAGATTTGGAAATAGAAATGCTTCTTAATGAAATTATAACCTAAAACTAAGCACGATCAAAATCATACAACTTGATCTATAGTGTTTATACAGTCTTAATTATTTCATATTTTCTTGGCCTATTTGGAATATGGGTCTTCAAATTTCTAAGATATTCACCTACCTAGTAATGTGTGTCGGTGTCTGTGGGTCTTCTTCGATCACTTTCAGAATGGATTTGTAAACTTTGCTCAAACCCTAATACCCTTGTAGTACAAGGAGTTCCTACAAAATAGTTTGGTGCCCCTATGCACCATCAACATCACCATTACTCCAAATATGTCTTAAACTACACATCATTCTCCTAACATGTGATAGCTACCGTAGTGTAATCGAACTTGACAACCATACTTTGACAATGCTTTGCTTAAGTTTCACACTTGCTCAAATGCTTGGGAAGGGTCACTTTTCTTGCATGTATGATGGCGATGGAGACTCCTAGACCTAGGAGGAGAATTCATATTAGCAGAGGGTGTTGCCCTAATGGATGTGCATGATTTATGTCACTTTGTATAGGGATTTTGAATTATTTTAGTGTTTGGTTTTGCATAAGAGTTCATAAAGTGTCAGGTCCCTAAATGAGGTATGATTTACTTGCTTATATATGCTTTCAAAGGTTATTATGTCATGAAAGGTCGACTAAGGGGGTATATTTTTCATAAGAATGTGATGGAATTGAAATAATTGTTAAAACATGTTGGCCCTAAACCATACAATAGGTCTAGTATGTAATTCTACATCTCGATCGAAATCAGACATTTTTAGACAGTAGAGAGAAAATTACATTTTGACTTCATGGGCCTAAGAATGGATGTTTCTATATGTATTTTATGTAGTTAAACTTTAGATATTGATGACATAAAGGTGTGTAAATATAAGTAAGTTCATGAATTTCTATCAACGTGTGCAAAACAAGAGTGAAGAGAGTATATTTGTCTATACAATTGTGTAATGTCAAAAGATAGATTGTCAAATTTGATTGTCTACTAATTTAAAAAGGGTTTAAAGGACTTAGCCATATTTGGCATCATGGAGTCACTTGAGGAAAATGTGAGGACCCGACTAGGCATGATAAGTGGATAAGGTGCCATCCTAGAACCTTGAGGCCAAGAAAATGATATTCCACAGGGAATATTCCCAGAGGCATCATTACAATTAGTGGAAGGTTTTGTAAAGAGGATAAGCATTCACCAATGGAGGACCACATTGACACTTGGCACATGATCTACTCATGAGAGAAGTCATGGCAGTGGATGTTGATCCTATTTAAAGAAGTGCTTGGGATAGAAAAAGAAGAAGGGAGAAGGTAGTGCTAAAGGTGCTAGAAGGTACGAGAGTGCTAAGAGAAGGAGGGTAACGAGGTGCTACAAAATGTTAGGAAATGTTAAGGGTTTGAGCTCATGATGTTAGGGTTTAGAGTTCTTGATGTTAGAGGGTTGTAAGGATATCATTAAGCATATGTATGGGTATTGGGTCTGTAACAAGGGTTATAATGGGGAAAGCATAGTTAGGATCTCTGATCAGATTAGTTTGGAGGGGTGGATCTCTATCATTTGATGTATATGGTCTGAGATGACCCTTTTAATGTAGTATGTGGCTACTAAAAACTCTTTTAAATCAATATACATGGATCTATTATGTACATCTTGTTTATGGGTGTAAACCCTCATGTTATTTGGCTTTTCATGACTCAGATCTGTTCCTTGTGCTTCATACAATGTTTATTTACCTTTTGTGATGCATTGATGTGTAGATCTATTAGTTATATCTTCTACCTTTTAAGTAGATGCATGTACTTTTGTTTCTACAAATAATCCTCCATTAATGGTGGAACTCTCTTGCAAAATCTCACATAAAGGAGGGGCTCACACCCACACGCACTCGGTGAGTGCCCAACATGTATGTTGGGTGATAGGCCGATGATGCTTTGGGGTTAGAAAGAGGTATTGAGGGTAAAATAATGACTACATCTTGGTTCCATTGTTTGGGACCTCTTTTGAAGCTATTGTGAGAGAAATGTGTAATGATGAGAGTGCTTGACCTTGGATAGTGTCAAGCATGGCTCAAAAACATGGAGGATGAGTTTTCTCAAATATTTAACACTGGACCTGAGTTTGATGCATGTAAATGGGTAGAGGATCACCTATATCATGAGTTATATGAGACCTTTTTTTTGTTTCCCAATAGAGTTGTATGAATGGCTATCAACATATGCATCAAGGTCAAGTTGGTACTATAGACCTCATGTTTGGACCCAGGAGGAATATCAACGGTTGCATGATGTCGATCTGACATGGACCCATGTTGTTGATCACTAGTGGAGTAGAGTGCTGACTAGTTATACTTTTGGAATACACTATTTCTACGTATTCTTTCCCGAGATTATTGAGAGTTTGAGTTCTTGAGGGAGCCTAGAGGATCATTCTTGCATGTTATTCCACTAGCTATCAAGATCCTGGTCATTACTTTGAGTTTGGAAGCCTTTCCCATGGCTGGATAAACTCTCTACTAGGTGTAGCAGGTAAAGGAAAGCTGCAAGCGGTGGTAGAGGATGGCGGACCTTGCGGGAAATGGAGAGAGAGGAGAGGTGGCTCAAGTATAATGAAGCTCGGGAGAGGGAGTTGGAAAGACAACGTGAAGCTAGTCAGGAGTGATGATGGATTTATGGAGGCAGACATTACGGGAAGGATTTGAGGTTCACGCGAGGACGTGGAACCTGAGCAAGTCTGAGCTACCCCATCTTGGCAAGTGTGGAAGAGAAACCCCTCGGCCTCATTCTGGAGAGAGATCTCATCATATGAAGAAAGGAGGAGAGTCATAGGTGTGCATCTTAACCCACATGGTGACCAGACCCTTGCACTTAGTTTTCCAGTTCTTGAGATAAGTTTTGATAATCCAATTGGTATCGGTATTGGTAGTCGAGTGACACCTAGGAGGTATAATTTTTCATTTGGTACATCTATGGCTACACAATCATTTCCTATGTTTGGGGGTATTTTTCTGGCACACAACATTTGGGAAAGGTGTGGGATCACAAGGTTTGAGTATCACATCTGGGAGTGGCACGAGAAACACATCTGGGAGTGGTTCGGTATCACATATTGTCATCACATGTAGTTTAGCATGATGACATGATGGGGATCACATAGGGTGCAAGCTGCATGTTAGGCCCCTTACCTATGACAGAGGAGGGATCTGGTGGATCTGGAGGAGTTGGCACTAGTGGATCTAGTGGGTCTGGTGGTGGAGGAAACACCGGAGGGAATCAAGGTCCTGGATCTAGCGAGACAAGGTCCACAACACCATCAACAAGTGTTTTATGAGATGTCACTCCACTTACCTATTACAAGGGTGTTGAGGATGCCATGAACATGTACACAAGTGTGAGTTACTATGGCACATGAAGGGAATCACTACCCCGAGAGTGGAAGGCAAGTTATTTTGCAACCACATTGCAAGGATGCACACATATAGTACAAGAAGTATGACCCACACCAAACAATGGTGGATTACATTGCATTGTGTAATGCCTTTTTGGTGGAGTTCCACATACCTAAGTTTGAATAGAAAAGCATCAACACGTTGAAGGAGATTCAACAAGGAATGGTGGAGAGTGTGTGGGAGTATGATGCACATTTCAAGACTCTCTTATCCAAGTTATCTTATGACATTCACCCTTCACAACATGCTCAATGGTTTTCATCGAGGACTGATCACACCATTCAGGAGAGGGCACTTTCACATAAGACTTTCATAGATCCACGTGAGGCCTTGGAGGATTGCCTTTGCACTGTGAGGTAGAGGTAGGAAGCATTTGATACATGAGTTAGTCCATTCCTAGAAGCCCAAATTGTCTGCAATGGCAAAAAAGCAACTGGAGAAATTGTTCTGAAACTCGGCTCATGAGACTCACAATGGGTTATGGTGTATATGATTGTGAGGTAGAAGGGCATACAAAGGATAGTTTTCCTCAAAGATCAGTACACATGATGATGATGGTAGACTATGAGATTTTCCATGAGATCATGATGATGCAAGTAGGTGTCCACTACTACAACACAGTGATCCATAAGAATGTGTCTTGCTATTGCAAAATTTACACCTCTACTACTCATGACACCAAGGATTATAGATTGATTGACCAAATACATGATGTCATTGATACTGGTGTGCACTAGACCAATGTTGCAAATAGCTCCAAGGATGATGGTCATCATTATGAAGGGCACATGGATGGAGGAGGTCGAGGTAGAGGCTTTCAAGGAGGATTTAGAGGTCATGGAAATCATGGGGGGGAAGGAGTGAATTCCTCATGGAACTTGCTATAATATGGGATCTATAAACACTACAAGCATGAGTGTCCCATTTTTAAATGCTCTTCTTGGTGTGGGAAAAAGCACAAGTATGAGGAATGCCCAAATTGTTTGAACACATGAGCCAGAAGTAAACGGAAGGATAAGGGCATTGGGATGGTGAGCGTAAAGTGTGTTGATCAACAATGGATGCCAAGGGTGGCATGTGAGTCAGAGTTAGAACTGTACTAGTGACGACGACGTGAGCTGAGGTCAGGTGCACACACATGCCAAGAGATACCAAAGTAGAGACCATACTGATTACAAGAGAAGAAGTGGTACATGGGAAGTATCCGAGACCCTACCCATCAAAAGGAAGTCTATCAAGAGACCATGGAAGTAATTATCAGAAGTCTTCAAGGGGAAAATTCAGTGTCTAAAAGAGAAATCCAAGAAGTTGAGTAGAAGAAAAGTGTGAGGTCCCTCAGAGATATAGATGATGTCAGAGAGGTGTGTAAGATGTTGCGCCAAGAGAATATCATCCCTCTATTAGGAGAATGGTTGAGAGATAAAGTACCAAGTGTTGGAGGAGAGCACGAGAGGTAGGTTTTGCATGCTAATCTACCTCCTCACAACCTTGACTATGATAAGGAGATTACCTTGAATGTAATTATTGATGGATGGATCCTAAGTAATATTCTGATTGACATGGGTGTGGAAGTTAATGTTCTCACCCTGATGCATGGAATCAAATGGGAAGGCCCCCATTACAACCATCTTCAAATGTGTTGTATATGGCTAATAAGACAAAGGCAATGCCCATTGGTGTTTTAAAGGATGTTGTTATCACTATCCAAGGGGAAAAATTCACTAGAGACTTTGAAGTCTTGGCACTTTTTGAGGTGGAAAAATTTCCAAAGTGTTACTTGGGTGCCCCTGGTGCTATAAGAACAATGTTGACTTACATTTCAATAAGGGGTATATAAGTTTTGAGAACAAGGAGGAACATGTTATCATTCCTTTGATGGATGGAAAGTCAACACCCTATACTAAGCCCTTGGGAGAAGAAGACCTAGATAGAATCTATGTGTGCACTATCAGGGACCCTGAGGTTGTGCAACCAAAAAAAGAGGCATTATTCAATGGGAAGACACTCAATCTATAAGTGATACAACTAGTGTGGCATGTGACAAATTGGGCACATGGACATATGAGTTAGTTAGAAGGTAAGTTAAGAGGCTCTATGATGAGAGTAACAAAGGCACACTCAATCAGTGCACCCGGGGAGGAAAATAGTTACCAAGTTACACTAGGGGAGCCAACCCTAATGTTTTCCTACGAGAAATGGAGACCCAATGGAGATGTGAGGTCAAAAGGAGAAGTATGCTTAGCTATACTTTTCTCGGGACCATACAACACATTGGTGGGTGACCCATCATGATAACCTTCTAGAGTGGCGCAGGTGAGAATCACATTCTCTATTAGGTTTCTCCAAAGCAATGCACCTACTACTATACAAGATTATCATGGGAAGGAACCCACCTCATTTCACATCCAGCATGTGAGAAGGCCTGATAGAAGGTGCGGAAGCATTTCCTCCATCTTTATGGGTGCATAAGCTTTACTCCACCTTACAAGGTTACACACATGCATGGTACATTCACTCGAGTTGCGCCATCATCACAGAAACTAAAGAGAGTTGACGGTTGATCTCCTTCAAGCTTTCAAGTATCAGTACTAAACCATCGGTGAATGAGGCACTATAGGTTGTTAAGCACCTAACTATGGGAGATAGTGCCATGGTGGAGGAAAGAAGTACTAGAGTTGTTGGGTGAACTTGGCTTGGAAGTGCACTTTGATGAGGAAGAATCAGAGGAGGTACAACTTGAGCACATGCATGCATGCATGAAAAGAGAAAGGAAAATTTGGTCTACATGATAGATGGTGAAGAGGTGGAAAACTTAGATGTTAACCATACTATCGGTACACACGAGGTTATGGATAGTGCTGATGAGAGCAAGTGTGCACCTACCATGAACCCCTAAAAACCAAGAAGGTTAACATTGGTTCGGAGGTGGAACCTAAGGAAGCTACTATTGAGATTACTGATAGAAAAAGGGAGGTTTCAAAGATTATTGATCTGTTTGCATGAATTTCAGGATTTGTTTCCACATGGGTACCATGAGCTTAAAGGAGTTCACCACTCCTTGGGAGAAATGAAGATCAAGTTAAAGGAAGGTGCACACCTAATTCGAAGAGACCTTATCGAATGAATCTAAATCTACGCATCAAAGTCAAGGAGGAGATTGACAAGATGATCACATCAGGCATCATTGAGGTTGTTGAGGAATCAGAGTGGATAAGTCCATGGTCATCAACATTAAGAAGGATGGGAGGATAAGGATTGTGTTGATTATAGGGATTTGAATGCGGTGTGTGTCATTGATCCTTTTCCAACCCCCTTCACCAAAGAGATCCTGAAGGAGTAGCCGGCAGCAGATCTATTCTTTCACAAATGGATTCTCAGGATATCATCAGGTTAGAATTACAAAGGAGGACCAAGAAAAGACAACCTTCACCACTGAATGGGGAAGTTTTTCCTATACGGTCATGCCTTTTGACTGAAGAACGCACTATGTTGTGTTTTCACATTGTGGTTCAGGCATTTCAGACTTCATCCATAAATTTCTACAAGTCTACCTAGATGACTGATATATATGGATTAGTGAGGGACCATTGTGACAATCTAGGTTGATGTTTGAGAGATGTCGGTAGTTGAGTATATCTCTCAACATTAAGAAATGTGTTTTCACTACTCCATTTGGCACCCTGTTGGGACATATCATATGTAAAGAAGGCTTGCTAGTGGATCCTACCAAAGTTGTCATTATTATTGTGGGATTGGGGAGCCTACCAGCTAGAGCATGGTGTGTGATTCCTTGGGCATATGGGGTATTACCAAAAATTTATTAAGGGGTATGCCAAGATCACACGTCATTGGAGGAGTTGTTGAAGCACAAAAGTACATTTCATTGGGGAGAGGCAACAAATGGCATTTGACACATTAAAGAATAGGCTTATCACCACACCCATATTACACTTTCCTCTTGGGATAAGCCATTCCATGTACATGTTGATGCTTCAGGATGGCGATTGGAGCAATCTTAGCACAACCTAGAGAGGGAATTGTTGACCATCCCTTGTGCTTTTCTAGTAGGAAGCTAACCCCAAAGAACAAAATTATACTACCACGGAGCATGAGGCATTATCGATGATCTATGCACTACACAAAATTTAGGTAGTATTTTTGCTAGCGATGCCTTTTATCTTTTACATGGACCACATGGCATTAAAGTACTTGGTGAAACAAGCCCATCTTGCAAGGGCACATATGCAAGGTGGGTCCTATTGTTCCAAGAGTTTGAGTTTATGGTTGTTGTAAAACTAGGTAAGAGTAATTTGGGGCTTGACCATTTATCAAGGATTGACTCAGAGAGGATGCACATAGAGCATTGAGGATACAATGCCAGATGCACAACTATTCAGATTGTAATGCACGCCCTCTGACTTGGAAGATATTGTTGTGTTTCTCAAAATGGGTGTGGCACCGAGGGGGAATGAAGACTTTGGAAAGGAAGTAGTTAGCCATATATGTGTGTCACCCTACATGTTAATTAGTGGAGACTTATACAAGCTAGGCCATGATGAGGTTTTTGTCGGGTGCATGCTTGAGCATGAGCGCACTACAATCATGGAAGAGGCTCATGGTGGAATTGCAGGGGGACACTATGTAGGGAATGCAACCACGCACAAGATCCTTCTAGCAGATTTTGGTGGGAAATGGTTTACAAATATTGTATCGAGTATTGCAAGGCCTGTGACCACTACCAACACCTTGGTAAACTAGGGAAAAGAGATGAAATGCCATTAAGACCGATTTCCAGTGCAGAGATCCATTCAAGAAATGGGAAATTGACTTCATAGGCCCTATTTCTCCAGCACACGAAGAAGGATAGGTTCACGCTATATCATTACATGCACATATTACCTTACAAGGTGGGTAAAAGTGGTGCCTACAAGGGATTGCATACAATGGCAAACAACAACTAGGTTCTTGTGGGAAAATATAATCAATAGCAGTATGGATGCCCGCTGAGCTTAACAAGTGATAGGGTACTCATTTCTTAAATGAGACAGTTAGAATTTTATTGGCAAAATTCATGGTGGCCCATCACAAGACTACCCCTTATCACCCACAAGCTAATGGGACTACTTGAGGCATTTAACAAAATTTTGAATCACACGTTGACCAAGATTTGTGATGTGGGAAGAAAGGATTGGGATGACAAAGTTTTTGTTGTGTTATGGTCATATCAGACTACTTATAAGAGACTGAACAAGGCCACACCTTTTCAATTGGTGTTTGGCATGCATGAAAGTGTGTTTACCTATTGAATTCATGTTACCATCATTGTGTATATATAACATGCACATGAGGGTTAGATGATGAACAAGCACTTGAGGAGAGGATTGAAAAGTTGATGCAATTGATGAGAGGTGGGCTATATTATTGCTCGTTGGAGTCAAAAATAGAAAAAATCCAGGTAAAAGGCATGGCATGATAGACACATCAAGAAAAAGTAGTTTGAGGTTGGGCAGATGGTTCTCTTGTATGATTCCAAGTTTCTACACCATCCTGGGAAATTCAAAGTCCATTGGTTGGGCCCATACATTATATCCTATATACTTGATTCAGGTGCACTTTCCAATTACAAGCACTGGATGGAACATGGTTTTCAAGCCATTTCAATGGGAGTAGGCTGAAGCCCTACTATAAATAAGTCTTCTTTGTGTTTGTAAATAAGGCAATATTGCCAATTAGCCTAGGATTTTTTTTATGCATTTCATTTTTCTTCTTTGTTTTCCTTTTGGTGTTGTTTTGTTTTGTGCGCATTTTGTGTGCTAGTAGCCACTTATTATTTCAAAAAAATTTCTATGCACAGAGGACCACACATCCATTTTTGTGTGGGGTGGAGTGATGTGACAAGTGCTGAAGCTATGGTTGTTGATGGCCCAGGTTGAAAAAAATAAAAAACATGGATTGGAAGATCATGCGTAGAAGAGGTGAACATGAGGGAAGGATGGTGTCAAAAGGCTTTATAGAAACCACGTACAAGAATGAAAAGCATAGAACAACATGAGGTAGGTGATGTCAAGAACTAGGATTAGGACACAGAGGAAGAATGCCTTCAACGTTGTAAGCATGTGCATAAGGATCTGTGGTCAATAAGGGGTTTTTGCGCCTTGAAGGTTGCCAAAGTTTTTTCATGTAGGATTGAGCACAGAGGAAAAAAGTGTAAAGGTTGGCATTGGAAAAATCTACCTTTATTGTGAAAGTACATTGGTAGGTGGCATGATTTATTACAGAGAAAAGAAAAAGTTATAAATAGAAGATCGGGGGTGCATTATTTTTTACCTTGTGTTTTAAGTTATCAAAGAGCTCTCATGAACTAGGGCATCCTTGCAAGAAGGTCTGAGAAAATTTGTGAAGATTTACGTGCATAGCTAGTTTGATCAATGAACCAGAGTGGAAAGGAGTACACAGTAAGTGAGAAGGTTGTGTGGAAGGATCCCACAGTGTTATGTCATCTTGTGGAAAAAGGGTTTTCTAGGTTAGGGTTATAGCTAGGGCACGGATTTGGAGGAATTTTTGCAAAGGAGTGGAGCCGAAGTTGAGCAGAGCTAGGACCAGAGAGAGGAAGAAGTTTTAAGGACCCGAAAAGGAATGACACCAAGGAAAGTAGTAAAAATGTTTCACCAAAGAAGGGAAAGGGAAAAGGAAAAAGTCATTTCTACCAGTTTCAATGAAGAATGGTACGCAAAAATGCAATACCTAGATGATGTATTACTTGGTAAGGAATGGGTGTCTCATGTCGTAAAAAGATGGTCATAAGTGATTACAACCATCAAACGAGCACCACAAAAATGAGATGACACTAGAACTGGTTCACCCTACAGAGAAGAGGACACCAGATGGAATGCCTATCTATGATGATGAAGTGAAGGTGAAAATGGAGAAGGTTGGGTTGTTGTAACTCTACGAGTTTCCCTATTTTGGAAAGCCTGAGTGACTATACCAATGGTTGATGTCACGTGTGCATGAAGACCACTTCTATTTCATAGGTCGAGGATGCGCATAACCCCCAACTGATTTCTAAGTTCACCGGCCTTATCTGTGAAGGAGAATCATTGGACGATGATTTGGGAGAGACAAAGAAGCCATTAAGAAGACCATTTGAAGCTTATGACTACAAGAAGGGTTCACGCTACTTTGACATTTCTACAATCACCAACCTATGATGAGGATGGCCACACACTTGGTCACAAAGTTGAATGGGCAAGAGAGATGGACACAGATCAACAAGGCCTGGTTGAATGTATGCCACAAGATCTCGAGAGGGGACCATCTATAACCTCTCATCTTTTATTACAGAGGAGATTATAAACACCACACATGACGAGAGAAGATCATGTTTGGTAATGTCCTCCTCACCATTGTCTTTTCAGAGATTGGAGTGCCCGATGGGCCGGATAAGTTTTTTTGGGAATACCCAGATGAGAACCCCTCCCCCACCAAGAGGTTTGAACAATATACTTGTGACACCATGATGACCACTCATAAGGCATGCACTAGAAAAGTGGTATAAGTGGATGCATGATGCATTCAGGGGCTGAATGGAGAATACCCAAGAAGTTTCCTTCATTAGTACAAGGAGAGGCTTGAGTTCACTCATATACCAACATTTTTTTATCGACAATTTACTTTGATAGATGGCACCAAGAGTCCTTGTGTAAGTTTCCTTTCTCCTTCACGGCACAATACTTCTAGGCCAAGGTCAATCGATTCAAAGAGGTGAAGAAACTTAGGTTTGATCTAAGTGTAGTAGATCAAGATTACCGTGAGCTACAGAAGTTAATATACCCCAAGAAGCAGCACTATGTGGAGAAGTATGTCTCCCATGACATGCACATGTTGAAACCAGTAACATTTCTTGTAGGAGGACAACAACGGAGGGTGTATTTATGCACCTAAGGCCTAAGTATGAAAAAAGGTGCTTATGTTGAAGATGATGTCTCCATTCTTGAGGACCCCACCACAAGGAAAAAAGGTTGTGCCAAGGAAAAGAGAAAGAGGGGAGGCTCTTGAGAAAAAGGCACGAGCGCAATGTAGCAGAAAGTATGAGATAGTAGGGGCACAGGAGTCAGTGGGCATGGGCACAAGTACTTACATCCACCGAAGAGGTCTCCCATTAGAAAAGAGTCACCATAGAAGGAAGAGTCACCGGTAAGGAGAAGAGTCACCCGAGAGAGAAGAAAAAGAGAAGTCCCCTGTATTGGAGTCACCAATAAGGAAGAAGAAAGGGTGACAAAAGGGTCGAACTCAAGAGAAATAAAAAGCATGGAGGCCAAAAGGGATGATGAAGATGATGAAGAGCATGGTGAGGCTCAGAATCATCCTGTGTATGATGTACATGAGTCAGATGAAGAAGGA
Organism: Taxus wallichiana var. yunnanensis; assembly: GCA_018340775.1. Taxonomy (NCBI): domain Eukaryota; kingdom Viridiplantae; phylum Streptophyta; class Pinopsida; order Cupressales; family Taxaceae; genus Taxus; species Taxus wallichiana. Next base: position 189,895,546 of record CM031243.1, read on the forward strand.
AATGAAGAGAGGGATGAGAATGAGGAAGGAAGGAAGGTGCTCATGACAAAGGGGGAGTGAGGAAGTAAACATGAAAGATCAAAGACCTCGACCCCGACCGAGGAGCAGATGGATAACACTATAGAGAGGGAGGTGGCAGGTATTATCCAATAGTTAGGTGGAGCACAAAGTAGAGAAAGCACCAAAGAAGTGTTGAAGGAAACTAAGGAGAGCACAAGTGTAGGAAAGGAGTATGGGAGCATGGGTGGAGACCCCAGCTTAGCAAGTAAGCTTCCCAACGGCAACACACACAGGTGGAAAGGGCACAATAGTGGCATGAGAACACATGATATGACTTATATTAATGATCCAAGCAAGGTACTACACACATGCACTTCCAAAGTACCATGCCCACCCAAAAAAACTCCTCACTTGGTCTTCTTTTGATGAAGAGGGTGCATACCCACACATGAGGAAAAATGCTATCCTGGGATTTTGAGTCCCACATTGATGAACCCAAGTTCGAGGTAAATCATGATGCATTGATGAAGATACCAGATGCCAAGGGAGTAAACCCTCTTGTAAATTCCCAAAAATTATCAGATGAGAAAAGTTTGCAATGCACTCAACAAAGTATCGGTGGAGGTGGAAGCAAGACTCTTCAAGCAAAATGATAGAATAAGGGTCTTGGAGGAAGAGCTTGAGAAAAAGAATGAGGAGATCATTGAGAGGGACAAGGAGATAAAACAAAGGAATTGATCAAGTGCACAGTAGTTAAGGTGTGAACTAAGGGATGAAAAGGTGAAGGTGTGTGAAGTCCACAAGAAGATAGAGGCCATTTCAGATGCCATTATCTTGAAACACCCAGACCTGGCCCCACCTGAGCAGAAATATGAGTCAACCATGCACTTCTTGGAAGACTTGACCCACATCCTCACCATGGAAAGGTGGCCACTCACATTAGAGTCAAAGAAGAGGTGATGGCATGCCAGAAGGAGGAAGAAAAGTTGAAGATTGGGGAGATAGTGACTCGGTACTCCGAGCTCCTTTCCACAGTAAAGACCACCACAGATGGCCAAAGTCATGTATGAAAATTGTGCCGATAGAGATAGAGGGTAAAAAGCATATTGGTTGCTACACATGAGGTGGATCTGAAAGAATTTTAGGAAAAGAACAAAGGAAATAGGGTGGAGCATGATAAGATCCTAGCCAAGGTTGAGAAGAAGTTGGAAGCAATCAAAACCTTGGGGTTTCGATTAAGAATAGGCTAAAGGAACTATACCCCCAAGTCACTCACAGATGGATGCACTAGGTGATCTTAGCAAGCAATCTAGGAAGCATTGTAGATACATTAAAAGCTAAGAGTGATGAACTAAGTTTTGATGAAGTAAGTGCATTGGTGGGTGACCTACTTCAAGAAGCAGGGAGAAGTGGATGCTTGGGAGAAGATTGAGGCATCCATGAAGAAGGAGTTCCCACTCCTCATGCAACAATAGCATATTCTTCCATTCTTCCATTCTTTATTTAGATTATTTCAATTCCACTATTCTTTATTCTTTGAAGGAGCAGAATGTTTCCAGGATGGAGAACACATAGTAGTGTGGGGTGATGTTGACCCTAAATATTGGCTAAGTACCAAGAGGCACACACATGATCAATAAATAGAAGGGCGCTCAAGGAAAAATGCAAGAAAAGGGTTTAAGAAGGGTTTAAGTGAAACCAGGGCACGCGCGGGAGGCAAAAACAAGGGTTTAAAGGACTTAGCCATATTTGGCATCATGGAGTCACTTGAGGAAAAATGTGAGGACCCACTAGGCATGATAAGTGGATAAGGTGCCACCTGAACCTTGGAGGCCAAGAAAAGGATATTCCATGTAGGGAATATTCCCAAAGGCATCATTACAATTAGTGGAAGGTTTTGCAAAGAGGATAAGCATTCACCATGGAGGACCACATTGACACTTGGCACACGATCTGCTCATGAGAGAAGTCATGGCGGTGGATGTTGATCCTATTTAAAGAAGTGCTTGGGACAGAAACAAAAAGGAAGAAGGGGAGAAAGGTAGTGCGAAGGTGCTAGAAGGTACAAGAGAGTCTAAGAGAAGGAGGGTAACGAGGTGCTTGCAGAAATGTTAGGAAATGCTAAGGGTTTGGAGCTCATGATGCTAGGGTTTAGAGTTCTTGATGCTAGAGGGTTGTAAGGATATCATTAAGCATATGTATGGGTATTGGGGTCTATAACAAGGGTTATAATGGGGAAAGCATAGTTAGGATCTCTGATCGATTAGTTTGGAGGGGTTGGATCTCTGTCATTTGATGTATATGGTCTGAGATGACCCTTTTAATGTAGTAGTGTGGCTACTAGAAACTCTTTTAAATCAATATACATGGATCTATTTTATACATCTTGTTTATGGGTGTAAACCCTCATGTTATTTGGCTTTTCATGACTCAAGATTGGTTCCTTGTGCTTCATATAATGTTTATTTACCTTTTGTGATGCATTGATGTGTAGATCTGTTAGTTATATCTTCTACCTTTTAAGTAGATGCATGTACTTTTTTTTTTGCAAATAATCCTCCATTAATGGCGAACTCTCTTGCAAAAGCTCACATAAAGGAGGGGCTTTGGTGCCCGCGCATGCCTCGGTGAGTGCCCACATATGTGGGGATGAGGATAGGCCGACTGCTTGGGGTTAGAAAGAGAGGTGGTCATTTTCCTTCATTATTGATCACATATATGTTGTTGGATGATCGTAGAATTCACATGTAACTCCGCAAAACAAATGATATCATACAAGACCTAAAACTACATCAAATCCTAAAAAAGAAAGATGTGAATGGGGAGTCGACTACCCCGAATGGTCACCTAACTAAGAGAGCTTATAACCATGTGTGTTACACTATATTTCATACTCCATGTAGTTCTTGTGTGTGTGTGTGTGATAGAGTCATGCCCTAGGAAGCCCTTGCACAAGTGCACGTGATAGTAGGCGATACCTAGATGTACTAATGTAAATATATGTGTGAATGGAAAAATGAACTTCCACTCCTATGTGTGTATGTAGAAAATATAGTCCTTTATCCCTTGAGTGAGTGTTAGATGGATGTCTTTGATGCTCTTAAAATGCTTTTGGATGCAACCTTAGGTGATGATAATAGATGCTTAGTGTTTGGTCCTTTATTATGGTCACATAGCTTTGTATTTATATGATTCCCTTGTTTGAATTTCGTAATTGAAAACTAAAAGGACGATCCATCATAAAACAAGATGCCCAAAAGATAAAAGAGGCAAGAAAGATACATAGAGGTCGAGGCACCTAGAGGGGAAGAGGGCACCTGGGCGCTAGCATCCTGGCTAGGCATTGGTTTATAGAATTAATAAAGATAAAGAAATGAAGATCATATTGGGCTTTGGTTGTGCAAGACTAAAGAGGAAATAAGAAAGACATAAAGAGGCCAAATATAGATGTCAATTACTAGTTTTCTCACTTAGGAATCATATGAATAGTAGTATGTGATTAGGACCTAGAAATGTATCCAAGTGCATGAATTTGTGTCTACATTTTCCCCCACTTATTGTTGAGTGAATACTTGATAACATCAAGTAGATAAGAGATGTGTACCCTATAACCATGTAAAGTGTGATGGAAAAAGCGTGCCAAGAGACAATAAAAAGTGTAGTGTGATATAAATGAAGTGTGGAAGCTAAGGAAGAGGAAGTAACCCTAGGGGTGAAGCATATGTGTTGTGTCATGTTTGTACCTATTTTTGTTGGTGTGTTTTGCTAGATGTGGGGCTACTTTTTGTTGTGTATTAAGAACGAACCTACAAAATAAGAGTGAAAGAGTAGTCAAAGTCATGTGTTATGAAAACTCTATAATAAACATGTAAAAGTATGTAAAAATGTGTAAAAGTGTAAAAAGGAAAGTGTGCACCTGATCCATGAAGAGTGAAAATGATAGAAAATGTCCTAAACCACTGCGAAAGAGTAAGTTTTTGGGAGATCTCATGCCATGATAGAAGAGTGTTGGGGAGAAATGTCCACCGTTATTATTCTTCATCCATGTATGTTTTCCAAATTTATACACCACTACAAATGGTGTGATCCTACTTTGTGTTGTGTTTGTTCGAATTTGATCCAAGGAAATATAAAAAGAGATAGAATGCATTCTGATTGTTGGAGGATAATGCATGTACTATGAAAACTACTTTGCGAAGTGTTGAAAACTATGTAAATCTAAGAAAGTAACTATAACTTCCCTTGGTCATAGGCGCCCAGGAAAGGTCAGAGCACCCAAGTGCTCATGTCTCAGTATCTCTGCATTGGTTTATGCTAAACCGAGGGATCCAAGCTAAAATATGGGTCATTCTATGATGTAAATATGTTTTGTTCTTGTATTTTACAAGCTTGTATTGAAGCTTTGAGGTGTTGTATGGGGTGATTGTTTCACCCAATGTATGCCCCCTCCGCAAGGGGGATTTTCTATTGGTGGGGGGAGTGAGAAGAGAGGTGGAGAACTAATGTGATGTTCGCATGTGATGTTGCTAGAGGATGCGGCCCAAAGGAGAGGACTCGATGTTGATCTGAAATTGATAGCTTTCAGGGGGGAGGGAATGTGCATGGTAGAAACCAAGGCACATACAAACAATATGGCAAGATACATGTGTTAGTATAAAAAGAAGCAAACATGACATAGAAAAGTGGTGAAACAAGCAAATGTGCATACAAAAGAGACCGCGAAAAGTGGGTTTTAGACATGGGAGATCACTCACAATGTCGCAAGACAATCAGGACCAAAGTGGCCAAAAGCATATAATGTGCATATAAGACAAAGATTATAGCTCGTAAACAATGGCATATAATGACAAATAATGGTAAACAAGATGCAAGAAAAGTATCGATAACCATGGTGGAAAATAGTCCTGCAAAGTAAATGTTGCACATGAAGCACTCCGTTAGCATGTTAGAAAGATAAAAAGTATGTCAAAGTGTGTATAGATCAATGTGAACATAGTGTGCTAGTAAGATTAGGAAGTATTAAATAATGAAATAATAGCACCTGTGATGTGTAGAAATGTAGATGCCCCAAGGAGCCTCGGTGGGAATGGTAAAAGGTACGGTGTCAAGCATCATTATTGCATGTAAAGATCTGTAGAAAGTATACATATACAACTAAAGAACAAGTGAACACGCATGTGTATATAGAAAATATAATGACATACTGGATATATGGCTAATATAGTAAGCAAAGTGTACATGTAAGTATAAGTAAGCAAGAATAAGTGCAACCAAGATATGCAATATGTAGTGAATGAGTGTGATGGAATGATATGCAATATGAATGTGATAGGAGTAATGTGTCTCCCAAGAAAATGTCTATGAGCATGAGATGAGGTTCATTTATAAAATACCCCTCAACAATTATTAATTAACCATAGAACAAGAGTACGTATCGCGAAATGGTTTGAAAATGTGTGCTAGATAGATATATCAATGAAGCATGGAGCATAACGAGTGTGAATGTGGTGAGGTTCATTTCAGATTTAGACTCTCAGCACTCGAGTATGAACCATGGAACTAAAGTGCATCATAGGGTAATGACGATACAAAGTGTATCAAGTTATGTATTGGTGTTTAGAGATGGCAAGTATGCAGCACAAATCGTATGAGTAGAAATGATAGACACTTGAGAATGTTAGAAGGGGGAGAGAAGTAAGCATGATGCCCCAAGTGTATGATGATGATCGAACTATCCAATAAAAGTGAAGGGAAAGGATCCTCCACCTAATGTGTGAGGATACAAAGTCACGTGTGACATGCTGCTCTAAGATCAATGGTGTATGAGACTAACGTTATATATGTGAAGAAGATGTAGATGGTGAACACCTATGTGAAGGAGAGCGAGGAGGTGATGAGAACCTATGTGAAGGATACCTAGGAAATGATGAGAACCTATGTGAAGGAGACCTAGGAGGTGATGAGAACCTATGTGAAGGAGACCTAGGAGGTGATGAGAACCTATGTGAAGGAGACCAAGAGGTGATGGAGGTGATGAATTTCTATGTGAAGGGGCTTCCCGAGAAGGGGACTTAGGCCGAGAAGATGGACTAGCATACCAATGAGGACAAGTAGGTTATGTGTGAATGGGTGATCTAGGTGCAAAATGTGCCTTATATTTGAGAGGACCATGAGACCTAGATGCCCTAGTGAGTGGAATGGTAACCTCAAGAGGATCCTGTGTCCACTGGTGTGCATGGCAAAACACCTTTGATGGTGATAACTTACTTGTTGTGAATGAATTTTAGACACAAGTGACTCATGGAAATGATAGCTTTAGTGGCACGAAGCCAAGGAAGACCTAAGAGAATGTCACAACCTTTGATTGAAGGTGCCACAATGAATTACACAAGCATGGTAAGAGGCTCAACCGTAACTAGACGTTTGATGTAATTGTAAGATTTGGGAACTTGATATGAAATATGAGGTAGTGGATAGTTGATAGCGACAAGAAGTGTAATAGAGCACACACCCATATGAATTTATGGATCTATCATTACATTATTGATAGCATGAGGTCCAATGGAAGCCTTGATATGTAATGTATAAGAACAAAATTTAGCATGGTAATCGTGATGAAAGAATGTAATGAATGGTGGAGATGCATCAACATTAACAACTAGGAAATCAAGAGCCCCGATGAAGGAGGAGGAACTGTATAATATGTATAATTAGTTGAAGAGTCAATAGCTTGTTTTTCATGCTTAGGGAGAGGATCATTAAATATGTAGAGATTTTTGTTTTCATTGATCGATGTAGATGTCGAAGGCTCAGGGAGCTCGATTGCATTATTATCGATGATATCTTGAATAAGATGTCTAAGTTTGATAAGTGGAATGCCCAACACATTGATGATAGTCACATCTAGCATTTTTGTTATAATTATGTCCTTTAGGGCAAGATGGATCTCGATTAAGTGGAGGAGGAAGTGTAACAAGATTGCTCTCAATAAGTTGTGGCAATAGAATATGTGAGCACAAGGCAATTTCGTGAATGTACACTTTGGAGGCTATCATTGAAGCTTTTCAAGAGTAGAGACAACATTAATAATAGCTTTTGTTTCAGTGGGCTTAGTAGATGACTTGAAAGTAGACTTGTTTTGAACCGATTAAAAGATGATGAAGCATGATCATGGTATTTGAGTTTACCCATAGAGATAAGTTTGCCTTCACATCATTTGAAAGTATAACATAATTAATCAAATGAAGAAGATGTCTCAAATATGACACTCTCTTATAGAGGTGGTAAGAGACTTTGGACAAATATATCTTGAAGTTCTGAGTCAACAAGCACATTGGTCATCCTAGCTAGGTTGTTCTTATATTGTAAAACATAGTTTGTTAGATGCTCATTAGATCCTTGTTTAATTTGTGCAAGTTGAGCATAGGATATCTTAGAACCGATATTGATTGAAAAATGAGTGAGAAAATCATTGGCTAAATGCATAAATGATGTGACCAACAGGACAGGTAGATCAATGTTAGTGTACTCATCATATGATTTCTCACTATCATATGTTTCAACGTTTTCAAGAGGAACATTTTGAGAGTTAGAAAATGGATTATCAAATTCAGCCATTGATTAAAAAACCTATTGGTAGATGGAGGGAGCTCTATATGCTCAAAAGACCCAAAACAACCACTACGAGTGACAGGCATAAGAAGAAAACCTTAGAAAGAAGGTTAGAGTCGAGTGATGAGTTCACCAAATGATTTAATGAATATTGAATTTGTAAAACCCTAATTACAGAGTCACGTATGATAAATAAATGATAAAGCACATATCTGACATAAGTAATAAGCTAGATAAAAATAAAACCCTAGGTGCAAGAGAGAGGATAAAAGACTTAGCTAATATTCGCTTAATCCTGAAGTGTTCTAGACTAGAAGACCGATGAACAAGAGGAGGAGACTGTCACAACCGCACTTAGAAAATTTTGTAATTGTTGGATGAGTCGGGACTAGGGCACCTAGACTAGGTGAGGGTGCCTAGGCATCAGAGACCTCTTTTGGGCGCATGTGTCTACGCAGGAGCTCAAAAACTAATTTTTTGGTGTCGTAAGGTGGTCGCTAACCTACATTATTGATCACCTGTATGTCACTGGATGATCGTAGAATTCACATGTAATTCAAATGTAACATACAAAACCCCAAACTACATCAAATCCTAAAAATAAATATGCAAATGGGGAGTTGGAATGACCCGATGGTCACCCGATCAATGATCTTACAAACGAGTGTTGCACTATATTTCATACTCCATGTAGTTCTTGTGCGTGTATGACATAATCATGCCCTAGGAAGCCCTTGCGCAAGTGCACATGATATCGTGCGATAGCTAGATGTACTAATGTAAATAGATGTGTGGATGGCAAAATTAACTTCCCCTCTTATGCGTGTATGCAAAAAATGTAGTCCCTTATCCCTTGAGTTAGTGTTAGATGGATGTCTTTGATGCTTTTAGAATGCCTTTGGATGCAACCTTATGTGATAATAATAGATGCTTAGTGCTTGGTATTTTATTATGGTCACATAGCTTTGTATTTATATCATTCCCTTGATTGAATTTCATAATTGACAACTAAAAGGATGATCCATGAGAAACAAAGATGCCTAAAAGATAAAAGAGGCCCAAAAGAGGCGAGTAAGATACAAAGAGGTCGGGGGTTCCCAGAGGGGATGAGAGCACTTGGGCGTTGGTGTCTTGCCTAGGCTAGTGTCTAGAGTTAATAAAGATAAAGCAATGAAGATCAAACTAGGATGTGGGTGTGTAAGACCAAAGAGGAAATAAGAAAGACAAAAAAAAAGGCCAAAAATAGATGTCAATTACTAGTTTTCTCACTTAGGAATCATATGAATAGTAGTATGTGATTATGACCTAGAAATGTACCCAAGTGCATGATTTTGTGTCTATAGTCTACATAGAACTAGTGTTCCTTTTGTAGTTCCACCTCCTAGTCCTCCTATAAATAGGTCTTTGGTTTTACACAATATCTCTAGCACTTTTATATTACTCAGTAGGCCAAGACTTCTTGCACTCTAGTTCCAAGTATGTGAATTCTCCTAGCCCCTTTATTGCGAGACACTTCCTCTCTCGGTGTTGATACTCTTAGGTCTCCTAATAGGCCTTCGGTTGCACACTCTACATCTCATGACTAGACCTCCTCATAGGATTGCCATCCCAAAATTCATTTCTCACCACTCTCATTCCCTAAAGTTTTACATTGGTCTTCTAGTGCACATACTATCCCCATAGCTTGTTTATACCCTCATATTTTCCATCACACTCATTCTTCTAGTCCACTACTTTGTGCATGTTAGTGCTTACATCTATTAAGCCTTCTTTGGAACATGTTACTACAACAATCCCATTATTATTTTCATCATCGCTCAGGTATGGATCTCTGGATCTTTATGATAGCTCCTTCACCTCCCCAGAGAATTTTCATTGGTTATCTCTTTTGATACCCACATCTTATGTTCATAGATATTCATTGTGATAATACAAACACATTCGGATATTTACAAAATACAAGAATAGTACTTGTACACTTTACTTGATTTGTTAGCACTTTACATTACATATATTATTTCTCACTTTAGTTTGATATATAACATGTTTTATTTTTGTACACACATGCATTCACTTGGTATATTGACTTGGATGCATGTGTAGACACTAAATCACGCACTTTGGGTAATTATCTAGTCCTGATTACATACTACTATTCATATGATTCCTAAGTAAGAAAAGTATTAATTAACCCATGTCTTTGGCCATCTTTTCTTGTTTTATATTGCCACTTTTGGTCTTACACTCTTTCTAGCCCAATCTGTCTTTTCATACCTCGACATTTCTCATCCTGGACAGTGGCGCAGACCAGCCAGGACGCTAGCACTAGGTGCCCTTGTCCCCTCTGGGCACCCCCGACCTCTTTGTACTTTGTTCACATCTTTTGGGTCCTTTCTATCCATTTGAGCATCTTATCTTTTTGTTAGTTGGCCTTTTTGGGGTTAATTACAAAATTCAAGAAAGGGAATCATATAAATATAAAGCTATGTGATCATAATAAAGGACCAAACACTAAACATTAGCTATCACCACCTAAGGTTGTATCCAAAGGGCATTATCAAGAGCATCCATCTAGCATCCACACAAGGGATAAGGGACTAATATTTCTATATACATGTATAGGAGGGGAAGTTCATTCTTTCATGCACACATCTATTACATTTTTCTACATCTAGCTACTTGTTCGCTACTAAGTGCGACATGCACAAGAGCCACCTAGGGCACAATTATACACACACACACATAGTTATACATTGGGTTTGAAATGTAGTGCAATACTCAATCGTAAGTTCACTCATTTGACAGCTGAGGATAGTTTGACCCCTCATTTGCATTATTTTCTTTTTAGGATTTGATGCATTTTTTTAGGGTTTTGTAGGTCATTCTTTCATTACAGGTTATCAGCGACATCTGTGGGCTTGGTGTGACATATTGGTGACAAGAAGCGAAGGAAAGTGAACATCTTGCGATCTTACGAAATAGGTTTTTGCACCATTTGAATAGTCACGGTGCCCATAAGAGATCTATAGTGCCCCGTGCTCCCCCGACCTAGATCAAGTGCCCCAATCTAACATATTCCAACACTTCTACATTTTTTTGAGGCTTTGTTGTGACATTTTGTGCTTCAAACTCTTCAATTCTCTAGTTCTACACACCTTCAGATCTCTTCAAATCAGCTAAGTCATTTTATCTCCTCATTTGCACTTAGGGTTTAAATCTTAATTGTTTATTTGTTTGGGTCATACTTTGTACTTAATTATTTATTCATTTACTGCTACATTTCAATCATTTAGGCATTTATAAATTCTATATTTTCTTAATCATTTTAGTGAGCCCGGGCATTCAAACCCTTCCTTCTAAATATGTCTTCACCTTATCGAGTCATGGATCAATCATCTTATCCTTTTTTCACTCCCACTAGAGTTTTCGACATGGTTACAATCGATGTTGATTTCATGCAAGTTCATACTCAACATCCTCCTCACTTCATTATGTCCTATGGTTGATCCTTCCATCAATGTAGTAACTACTCTCTGCACTCATCATCCTACAACTCCACCCATTTCTATCCCGCCACCTATCACTTCTACGACTCCTCCTACTACTTCTAGGGGCTATGATATCATTGAGCAACTTAAGAATACATTGGCCAAAATATCTCTCTATGACTTATTACGCAATGCACCTGATTTTCGTCATACATTAGAAGCTTCCCTTCATTCTATTCACATTGAAAGTGATAATTCTTCAGTGGCATTCACACACCTCATTCAGTCTCTCAAAAAATTTCCATGTGCTATATCATTTACTAATGAGGACATATCATCATTTGCTCTTGACAATCCATGTGCACCTTTGCTTATCACTGCTATTATTGGAACCACTTGTATCAAGCGTGTACTCATTGATAATGGCTCGACCATTAATTTATGTGCTCATTCTCTTCTAAAAAACTTGACATTACAGATAATCTAATTTCTAAGAATTCTACTCTTATTCGTGGCTATGATTCAACTACTCACACGTGCTTAGGAACTATCACATTACATATCAAAGTCGGGCCTAAGACTATCCCTACGGAAATTCTTTGTTATTGATACTTCATTTCAATTCAATCTTTTATTGGTCGACCTTGGATTCATGCAATGCAAGTAGTTCCATCCATTGTTCATCAATGCGTCAAATTCCTACATGATGGATATGAACATACCATTACTACAGACCCTGATCCATTCAAATTATGTCACATAAACCCTGTTATTATTATGTTTATTCCTCCATCACAGCCTATTCCATATAATAGTATTGATACATATGACATTGGTCAATCCAACACTTCACAATCTTCTTTTGCCCTCTCAAAGCACTCTGACCATTTCTACTTATACTATTGTCATCATTTCACCCACAATGTCTACTCCTATAAACGTTACTAGTCTAATTATTGAGGCTCATCTCGCTCCTACATCTAGTGCACCTCCTACCAATATACCAACACAACTATACAACATGATAATACCAACATAGATGATTCTAATGATTCTGATGATGAAGTCAATATTATTGAACTTATTGATGACAAATTGTGCAATCTTAATTTCACTCCTATCGATGTAGATGACTCATATTTCAATGACACTTTTGTTTTTGATGGCCCTGGTGAATACAAATTCAAAACCCCTCCTTCTACTAATGCTATGGTACTTTATCGAGGGTTTGTCCATACATTGGACATCATTTCACCTTTCATACACAGTCTGCATCCGTACCACTTCCTTTCACATGCACGCTTTTCATCAATAACTCTTATTGGCATCATATTCCATTGGATCATACTTTCTTTTGATACTATTTGCACATATGATGGCTTAACTAGGCTTGGCTTGACACTCAATGATATCTTACCACCACCTCACTCACCCCATCTCTATCATGGATATGTTCACATTACGGCCACCTATGGTCTTTGTGTTTTCCATTTAATAGTCTTCATTGCACATGACCCTCGTGTTTCTCCATTGACACTTGGGAAATCTTGGCTTGATTATATTGGGGGCATTTTAGACCAAAAAGACACTTCTATCACCTTTCCTATGTCATTCGGCCATGTTTTTATTGGTAATGATTCATCTCTTGACTATTCACAAAATCTCACTCGTTGGTATGCACACAAGTGTCTACCAACACCTTTCACCGATGAAGAGTACGCAATGACCATGTACACCTTACATCACAATGGATCTTTATATGACCCACCTCATATTATTGACTTATCAAGTCTCCAATGCATCTCTAGTTGGCTTCGATCAAGAAAATGATGATATTTTAGACAATGTCATTGATTACTCTCTTCCTCACACACTTGGGGGCATCACACTTATTTCTCCACATTTATCATCAACACACTTCTTATATTCTCATCATTTCACATATATTCTCTCACAAACAACATACACATCTTGATACACTTTGGTATCATCATTATTCATGACACACTCTTGTGTTATGGTTCACACGTGACTGTTGAGGGAATCCTATACACATGAACCTCATACACTACATAATCAAAACATCTACGACACCTTCTTCCTAAAACACATTCAACATCACATATACACACTTGACTTGACACACTCAATTCATACTTCTTGTGGCTATTCATCAATACAAACTTAAAACAATAGCAACACATACTCTTCGCACATATTCAACATAACATACAACACACTCGACATATCTAAAACATACTACACACTCAACGCTTTTACGACATACCTTTTTTACATCACATGACACATCTCTCTTGTGCACAATCAACACAAACATTTTACACAATCTACATATCAAAGAACACACTACCTCATCAAAACTTTCGCATGTGACACTACAATCTAACATGTTCACATAAATCTCTCTCAACACATAGCATTCTACACTTAACATGTTTATAATCAATCTCTTTCGTAGACCTTCAACAACATAATACACTCTTGAAATATTCAAAACATACTACACAAGCGAAACACTCACAATGCCTTTTTCTCATAACAACACAACACATTTATTTAACATATCTCTCACACAATCACAATGACACATCATTCACCTATATGAGCACTCTAGTTCCAAGGCCCATACTCGACTCGATGAGGGTCTACATCTCAAATGGACCTCACCACACTCACATGTTCATTCATGGACTTACACTCTATTCTCTAAGATTTTTTGATGATCATATCTTTATAGCACACCATTCAAACCATTTCCCGATGATGCACTCTTATTCTACATTTCATTCTTGATTGCTGAGAGGGCATGCATAAATGAACCTCATCTCATGCATACACATCCATACTCACTGGGGGCATGCATTTCCTATCACATTCACTCTGCATTCCATTCCATCTACACTCCACAACATATTGTATATCTTGGTCGCATTTAGTATTGCTTACATTTACTTGTTACATGTACATTTTATTACACATGCTAGATAGATATCTTATATGTCATTATCTTATCATATACACATGCACGTTCACTTGCTTTCTAGTTGTGATCACAGATTCTACAGATCGATACACGCAGCATGAATGTTTGGTTTAGTACCTTTTACCAATCCCACAATGGCTCCTGAGGGCATCCACTTTCGTACACTATAGGTGTTATTGTTTCATTTTTCATAACACATTACTATATCAAATTATACACAAATTGACATATGTTTTTATCTTTCAAACATGCTAACAAGCGCTTCATGTGTAACATTTGTCTTGTAGGTCTATTTACTTCCATGGTCATCTACTACATTACATGCTCTTTGTCCATCATTGTTTTTCATTGTTTGGGGCTTTGCCCTTTGTATTGTTTGTTCTCTTATTACTTGTCTATTTTTTGGCCTAGTCTATGGCCTTGCTTATCTCTTGTGACATCGTGAGTGATGTCCCATGTTTGAAACCCACTTTTCATGGTCTACATTTTCTTCTTGCTTCTTGCATCTTAGCTTACACATTGTCTACTTATTTGTTAGCTTACATTTTACATGCATGTTTATCTTTCTTGTACTAACACTTGTCTCCTAGCCACTTTTTTTGCAGTGTGCCTTGGTTTCCACCAAGCACACTCCCCATGTAGGGCACAATTTTAGGACAATGGTCGGTCCTCCTTTGGGCCGCATACTACTTAGCAACGTCACATGCACCCCAAATGAGGGGGGCATCATTTGCATGAATCAGTTACCCCATTCAATAGTTTACAATCATCACACAACACAATTCAGTACTAGTACAACATAGTCATCAGTCCCATACATGGCTCATAATCTGATTTGGGTCCTTAGCATAACAAAAAAACCAACGCCCAAACCCAGATAGTAGCACTTGGGTGCCCTTGACCCTTCCTGATTCCTATGACTAGGGGGTAGTTACACAACATCTTTAGTACAACATAGTCATCAACCTCGCATGAGGCTCAAAATCGACTTGGGACCTTAACAAAACATAGAAACCAACGCCCAAACCATGACAAGAGTGCCTAGGTGACCTTAACCCTTCCTAGATGCTTGTGACCATGGGACAATTACACACCATTTCTCAAATCAGCACAATCTACAACACTTCACACAATGGCTTTTACAGGGCATACAGATCCTTAGCACTCAACATACATACACTACATAACATTTTTTCCCTTCGCATTAGATCGGAATTGGTCGAACCAAATCATATTTTTACACACCATCTGCATAGTGGTGTTCCATACTTCATGGGAAGCATTTAAAGGTTGGAGGATGACACCAGACTTTTCTCCCTACACTTCTTCTAGTTCTTGGTGAGATCGCTCGAAAAACTCGCATTTAACATGCAACTGGCATGAGATCGCCCAAAAAAATCATTCTTCTACATCATCTACATGATCCTTTCTATCTCTTTTCCTCATCACGAATCGGTGCACATGTTCCTTTTTTTCACATTTTTCATTTTTTACATACTTTTTACTCATTTTGATCATATACATGCGTATTTGACTACTTGTTCGTTATTCTCTTTTACAGGTTTGTCCTTATGGGAAGCGGTAGTCAACATCATCCTACATCAAATCACACATCACACATCAACAACATCAATCACATCAACATCAACATCAACAATAAGTACAATGGCGACATCTACACATGTGTTTCCGCCCTAGGGTCATCATCATCATCACTTTTTTTGCACTTTCTCCTCTCTAGTTTCCATGCTCCACATTTTTATCACTCCACGCTTTCTCTTGTCTCTCGACACACTTTCACCATCAATCTACATGGTTATCAGGTACACATATTCTATCTACTTTATGTTATTGAGCTTTTCTCAACAACATAAAGTGGGGGCAAATATAAACACTAAATCACACACTTTGGGTAATTATCTAGTCATGGTTATATAATATTGTTCATATGATTCCTAAGTAAGAAAAGTACTAATTAACTCATGTCTTTGTCCATCTTTTCTTGTTTTCTATTGCCACTTTTGGTCTTACACTCTTTATAGCTCAGTCTATATTTTCATACCTTGGCATTTCTCATCTTGGACACCAACACCTAGCCAGGATGCCAGCCGCCCCAGGGACCCCTAACCTCTTTGTACTTTGTTCACATATTTTGGGTCATTTCTAGTTATTTGAGCATCTTATCTTTTTGGTAGTCAGCCTTTTTGGGGTTAATTACGAAATTTAAGCAAGGGAATCATATAAATATAAAGTTATATGATCTTAATAAAGGACCAAACACTAAGCATTAGCGATCACCACCTAAGGTTGCATCCAAAGGCCATTATCAAGAGCATCCAAGCATCCAACATCCACACACAAAAAGGGCAAGGGATTGATATTTCTACATATACACATAGGAGGGGAAGTTCATTCTTTTATGCCCACATCTATTACATTTTTCTACATCTACCTTGTGCTTTTGAGGGTTTGACGTCATTCTTTCATTATAGGTTATCAATGACATTTACAGGCTTAGTGTGACATACTTGACGACAATAAGTGATGAAAAGCAAACATCTTGCGACCCTGTGAAATAGGGTTTTGCACCATCTGAGTAATCACCGACGCCCGAGAAGAGGTCTATAGCACCCTAGGCATCCCCGACCTAGCCCAAGCGCCCCAATCTAGCATATTCTTGCACTTCTACATTTTTTGGGATTTTTAGGATAGTCTTTCCTTTGGATTTTTCAGCTCTCCAGTTCTTCTCACCTTCGAATATCCGAGAATTAGCTAAGTCATTTTATCTCCTCATTTGCGCTTAGGGTTTAAATCTTAATTGTTTATTTACTTGGGTCATACATTGTACTTAATTGTTTATTCATTTACTCCTACATTGCAATCAGTTTTAGGCCTTTAATAAATTCTATATTTGCTTAAACAAAGATACCACATAGATTGGTACATGCTTATAGGAGCATTCATGTTTCCTTACATTCTCATCACTTGGGAGTAATTCCTTCACATTGTTACAGGTGTTATTGTTCTATTATAGTTCATTTGTACTTCCTCATTTACGCTCAATCATATACATTGTGTACTTACTACTTGTCAAACTAATAGGACTAACACATGTGTCTTGTGGGAGTGTTGAAAACTATTATTCACATATTTCATATATCTTGGTAACTACATCATACTATCATGTTTTTCCACTTTTGTTTCATGTATACTTGCTTGTGTGTGTGTGTTTATTACTTTCTTGTTTTCCTTCCTCGTGGGATATGTGCCTTGGTTATCTTGTGACACCATGTTTGTGGCATCATGCCTATCTTGTTTATAATTACTTGCTCTTGTTTGTAGTCCTACTAGCCTTGATTATCTTACGACACCATGGGTGTCCCATGTTTCTGCAAGCCTATAAGACTTTTGTATGCTCTTGTATGTCATTGTTTGAAATCGATGCATAACTATTATTCTTATTTTCTTCTACATGTCTTGCTCCTACTACTTGCTTTAGTTACTACTATCCTTATTTTTTGCTAGCATTATTTTTGTTGCATGTCATGGTTGTCACAATGTGTAAGCACTTTTCCTTTTATAGGTACAAGTTCTCCAAGGTGGTCACCAATTCAACACTCTACATAACTTCTTAGACATCTACTTAGCAACACATGCTCAACATGGTTTTTGCACATGCCTTAAAAGAGGGGCATCTATCCGGATTTATTTTATATTTTCAATAAATACAAACATAATTCTAGGTAGATATAGGTACAAATAGGGTACAAACACCCAAAAATGAAGCATTACATAAAATTTTGGCAAAACCAACACATGGTCGAAACTGTACACTTTGGTTAAAATCGTATGGTACGGTCCTAAACCCCCACACATTTTTAACCAGGGGAAATTTTAAAGCACGTTTCTTGGCAGTTTCAGATTGTTAACTGGGGGAAATTTTAGCACATTTCTTAGCGCTTTTCTAAAAAAATCACCTTCGATCACTTGGTTCGATCAATACATGGGACATTCCTTATTCACACCAACACTCAATTTCAGATTTGATTTCAAGATTCTTGGGGGCATGGGTCTCCTTCCTAGTTCAATGTTATTGTCAACATATTTCAACATTTACTTCATTTATACTCGGTTGTTCAACATATGTGAAGAGATTGGGGACACCTATTTTATTTTGTACTATATGTCCTTATTTATAAAATCGGGTCCTGATCCGTGTGTAACAATGTGATCCGTCGGGTTGTGGAAAGTAGTGAAGCAACCAAGGGCTTTGTGGGTAGGCTTTCCTCTCTATTACACTTAAAAGGAAAAGATATTAGAGTTGTTGAATAACTTTGGTACATGGTCTTCTTCCTTCATAAAGCACATTTGTACCTCTTTCTTCTTCTCTCTTTTTCACATTTCTATATTGGGTTGCATGTACCCTAACACTTCAATTTCTACTTAGCATTGATTAGGGATTGATCACCTGTCAATCCTTTAGCGAAGTTTAACAAATACAAATCTACAAGAAAAATCAAAGCACGGGAAATCAAGTGTATTCTTTCCTTGTTTACATTTTTTCATTTCATATACATGCAAATGCAATTTTTTTTTTACATGTCTTATTTGAGTTATGGTCAATTATTCATCATGGACATTGGCTACACTCTATGATTTAGGTTTCATCATGGAACATACTAACACCAAGCACAAAAATAGAGTTACAAAACAAACATTTAAGCAAAGGTAAAGTTATTTACACACTTACGTATAATTTCCTTTAAGCATGTAATTTTCAATTTTATACTTGAATGGGGGTAATGTAGACACTCAAATTTGGTAATTTACACTTTGGAAACCCTTTGTTTAACTATGCACTCTTACAATGATAAATGCAAATTCCCCATTCCCTCTTAATACTTTGTGATGTCCATTATCTAGCTTGTTGATCCTCGCATACTAACATGTCTACACATCCTAGAAACACAATGCACAAAATGAATAGAGAGACATCAATTTTCCAGTTCTGAACTTCATTTGACACATTCCTTGCTCCTGATCAGGACCATTCAAATTGGTTAGGATCATACCATCTGGTCCTAACCTCTTTGTACAATCTTGGATCGACATGTCTTCTAACAACACTTTCAAATTGACATTTCATTGTGTCTTATACTTCATATGAGTTGGCCTTTCTTAGAAAAAATCATCTATGAAACCCTATATAAACAAGTAAACACTACCTCATTTTACAACTTATAACTCTTAAGGCAATGCACTAGAGCACCCAATTCATACAATTACAAAAGACATCCAAAGCTCCCTAATTTTTTGAATTACACATCTATAGTCATTAGGGAATCACCCACATTAGATATAAAGCTACAAACCAGGTCAAGACAACCATATATCTCATCTACAAGCATTTGAACATCCTTTCTCCACGTGTTTTAACAAGATCCAAGTCAAAGCAAGTATGGTAAAAGAAAATGCCAAATTTGATTGCTCTATCTAGATATAATTTGCTAGGTGGAGAATGACATGCGATTTGGGGTCTCTTTGGAGTAGTGCCAACATCGGTGTGCACGGTGGTTCCCACAACCTCTTTAATGTTTATTTTACAAGACTTTAATCCTCGATTATGGTTTGAGGTGATGTTCACCCATTCATAAAGCCTCGTTGTATGTGCGATAACTAGGGTTTGACAACGATTGACAAATCCAGGAAGGCAAGAAACCCAAAAAGTTACGAGATGTTGATTTAGAGTAAGTCCAAGATCGCATAAAAGGGACTAGACCGTATGGTATGGTCCCGAGTTGATGGTACGATCCCGACCCAGTGCGATTACGATTCTATAATCTATGGTGAAGGTTATTTAAGTTTAGATCTCTCAAATTTGTTGTTGCGCAGTCCATAATCTCTTCGAAAATAATCAAAAATCAACTAAATGCCCTCATACATATGTTTTAAGCTTTCAATTGCATGTTATTTTGTTTGGTGTATGCAAATTCTTCCTATACAATCGAGTTATAAATCTAAGTTAGCATTTATAATGTAACATCTTTGTAATCAAATCTAATATATTTGACACCTAATTAAATTGATTTAAAATTTAGTTAAGGGTTAAACAAAAGGTGTTTAGGAAACTCCACAAAGAAGACTTCATACAATTCACTACATAATTTGTCATCCAACCATGCCTTAGCTTTATAATTGTCACAACCCTTCACTCTCTCTACAAACTGTAAGGCTTTACTACGAAATCACGCCGCAATCCATTCTTGTGTGATTCATTCAACCGATCCATGGCCATGTGCTCACCATTCCTCATGGCATAATTGATTGAGGTCCCAATAACATAACAAAAAATGTTAGCCCAATACTCGACACATTAGGGCTTTTGTGTTGAAGAACATAACCTTGTTTACATCGACACTTTCAATCAAGCTTATGCAAGGTCTCATTCAAGTGTAATATAGCATACACGACGACCTTATATTCATAGAGTGACAAACAAGAAGAAACCTTGCACATAACCTCGAGAAATGCAAACAACCAAATAATCTACCAAATCATAATCCCTTAACATGATCAAATGCACAAATTAACCTATTCATCCACTAATCTAACACAAAACCTCATAAGAACACCACAACATACAAAAATCATGTAAAACCCTTGATTCTTATTATAATCTCAAAGGTAGAACAATTACATGAATGTGCACACAATCTATGCACAGACAATCACATTACAAGGTTCTACAACATATATGTACAATTATACACTCATGCAACCCTAATGGATTACACAATTCACATTCACATGCCTAAAGTATACCCTTAATAATCTTATTAATTGAAGGAACTATAGTATTATCTGTCATGTCCCCAGGATTATAGTGTTTATCTTCCTATATTCTCTCGCCCTCAAATTCTCCTCATTTTTATAGGTGATGTAGGATCTTCGAATATTATCGTGGATACTCATATAATTCCCTTTCTAAAATGTTCCTTGGCTCGGTTGGCTCTTAATTAACACACATGATTTCCCAAGGTTGATGGTGCAACTTTTTGTATTATTTGTGCTCCAACCCTTCTTATGTGTTTTACTTGTCTCTGCAAGATCTTTAGAGAATATATTTGTAGGGATGAGGAATTCGTGTTGTTTTTATGGAAACTTTGCATGTCTCACTCATGTTGCTATTTAAGCTATTTTGCAAAATCCTCATTAACAATATTTATTTTAATAAGTAAAAACATTATTGCAATTTTTTTATTTATTGCAAAGATATAATTTTCACATATATGAATGGTAATTTAAAAATTTATGTGATTTTTATTTTTTTAATTTAATTTCTTCAATAAATATTCGTAGAAAATGGAATATATATATGAAGTAAATACCTATTAAAACTAATTATTGATATAATAAGTTAAACATAAAATTAAAAATATATTATTAGTGTGTCACATTAATAATTACCATATTAGTGATGCTAAGTCACTAATTCATTTTTAATGAATATTTCCTCGTTATTAACAAAATACACAATCGCAAATTTTTAATTTTAATTTATTTTTATTCTAATAAAGTTTGATGTAATACATTTCTAAAAACAATGTACACTAGATAAAATATTTTAAATTTATTAATAGTAAATTTAGACATATTCTCGAGTTGGGAAAAGGCGTGGCCGATTAAATTAGAGATTTAATTACATATATTAAAAAATAAATGATTAAATTAGTTGAATATAGTGATCGCGTACCAAGAGGGAACCGACGCTTCACCCAGATTCGTAAATATATATAGGAGTGATGATGAAGGATTAAACGATACTAAGAGAAATAAAAAAATATCGAGGATTATTAATAAACATTTGGAAACACCCTCCTCACTGTGAATGCAAATGCAAATGCAAATGCAAATGCAGGCACTCCAGATGACTCCCAAATCTCACCATCTCCCAAATCGCAGCAGTACCCGCATGTAGTCCATAAAGCTCGGAAACATACTTATTTTCATTTTGAAGGGCTAGGCACGTAGATCTAAAGAATTCATCATAAATTTGGGCTTCCGCTGGTAATTTGAATATTTTTCTGTGGAAAATAGTCTAGATCGGTTGCTAACATAAATGCATTGTCGTCGTCAGGGACAATTTTTCATTTTCCATCACTTAACGGAGGGTCCAGCTAGCAAATACCTGTTTATCAGACGAAGATGGTGATCCCAGGGCAACTTACTGCCGGCCAGGTACACATCATTCCCCTTTTGTTTTCGACTCTTATTTTAATTATGGTCTGAGATCTACATTAAACATTCACGATCTTCTTATTATAACTTGTAATGCTTGTAATAATTATCATCCCTCATACTGGACATAATGTGACAGGGTAGGAACTATTTACTCCTCTCGTTTTAAGTATTTGCAAGTACCTATTTATTTTTTGGCTTGTGATGGAAAAAGTTGCACCATAGGTATACATCATCTCTCTCTTCTATTAAAGGTTCTTCTAATTCCCATTAAGCCTAAATTCTGTTTCTTTATCTGGGCTTTCAATTTATAAAAAGTTATTGAGTTCTTCTATTACGCCTTGATTGATGAAACGACAAAATTCTTCAAGTTGTGTGATTCCAAGGAGTTCCTTGGCATCATGCGCTATGTCCATGTGTGCCAATCGAGTGGAGCATCAAACAAGTAAAGCTGATGTGATGATGTTGATCTGCGGTCAGCCAACCAAATGGAGCAAGCTAACTTGTAGCCTACATAATTTTTCAGCGTATGCTTTGATATAGGAAGATAAAGTGTTTTCTGAAGCTCACAAGCCCGAGCTCCGAAAACATTCCGGAAGCTTTGCACATCTCCTGCTTGGCTTCACAGCTTCAATGACATTTTTGGAAGCTTCCAAAGTGTTTTTGGAGCTCGGGCCATCTGAGGACAGGCCTTTGGGTCTGTGAACCTCCAGATTGTGAGCTGAGTTTTCAACAAACTTTATTTTCCTATATTAGAGCATACTTAGAAAACTTATCTGCACTACATGTTGGCTTGTCTTGTGTCATTTGGTTGGCTGACCCTTTGCACGTCTCTTGTTCACAATGCGAATGGCATATTTGGAAGCTATTGGATTGTTTTCAGAGCTTGGGCCATCTTGACACAGGCCTTTGGGTTTGTGAACCTCTAGATTGTGAGTCGAGCTTTCGAAAACACTTTAACTTCCTATGTCAGAGCATATTTAAAGAAGTTATGCACACAAGTTGTCTTGCACCATCTGGTTGACTGACCCCGGATCAATAACATCACAGTCAACTTTCTTTTTTTGACACTCCACTCGATTGGCTTCACTCGATTGGCACACATTGAGGTAGTGCACGACACCAAGGACTTCCTTGGTATCATTCAATTTGATTGGTCCACCCTGAGTTGAGGCAAATCGCGAAGGGTGTATTGTGCCTTTTGTGTAATGCCGCACATGCTTGTGTGCTTATGCAACTTGTGCATCACCGCATTGCAATATCTTGCGTACTTTTAGTATTGCACAACATCGCACACATGTAATGTCCCCTTTTCCATTGAAGACCTTTGGCCCATTTCGTCAACCCGACGGCCAAAGGAAAAATATAAGGGTGACTTAAGTCACAATGAGTTATTACAAAGTGCAAAAAAATATTAATAAAGCACTTGTATTAATTTATTTGACTTAATAATAAATTGGTAATCTCTAAATAGGAGCATTGGGTCTAATATTATGTTGTATCCTTTCTAGGGAGAGTAGAAAGAGACCCATGCTATGTTTGTCATCCCTAGGCAAGAAAATGCGACTTGGACAAAGGAAGGAAAGTAAGTTTAGAAAGGATAAAAGTTATCACTCTTCCCAAGAAAAGTGCGACTTGGCATGGGAGGCCAAATAGACCTTAGGGAAATAATAAAACATTACTTAATGTTTATTTATCCAAGGAGGAAGTGCGCCTAGGTTTGGGTATACTTTTAGGGTATTTTGGCACTCTTTTCTCATTGGATGATGAAAAGGTCATTTTGTAATATTTTTCCTATAAAAAGGAGAGGGGCGGCTTGGGTAGAGGAACCATTGTAATCATTTATCATTTCTGAATCTGATCTTAAGCCAGGTGCTTTTGTATTAAAGTATTCTAAGGACGAAAACCCTTAGTATATTGCCTCTGGAGGACGAAAACCCTCTTAGAGAATGTGAGGGATTTCCACACAGGAAATTCTATTGGGCTAGCATGAGTATTTTCAGTCTTTTCAGTCAGTAGTTGATAGATCTTGTACCGGGGTGTGAAGAATAAAGATTGTAATTGGGCTGTGCCATTTTGATCCAATGAAGCGACCCATCTTTTGGCCATTTGGAGGTATTTTGAAGACATTTCAGGTCTGAAACTTATTGCTGTGTGTTGCATTAATTTGTGTGGATCAAATAAAGCGTTTTCTGTAAATTTTGGGAAGGTTTAAAGTGCTGTTTCAGTCCTCTATCATCTGCAGATTTCTGATATAAATTCCAGCCTAATATTAACTCAGAAAAGTCAGATTTTATATGTATATTACGCTGCCAATACGCACAGGTCAGTTTAGGAGGAAAACATGTTGGTTTGATTGCTGTTGTAAGGAATTTAACATACAAAACTAGTCGCCATTGCTGGAAATCTTCTGCAGCAGTCATATTTATTGTTGCACAGTCTTCAACGCAGTTTGGGTTCAGCTTTAGGCTAGTTTCTATTCAAAACCCTAGCCGCACTTCTTCCACAAATTCAGATCTGTATTAGTGGTCAGCCTTGAGTGTTTTTTTTATTGATCTAATATTGTTATTGAACAATAGAGATCCATTTGGGGATCTTTCAGATAGAGATCGATTGGCACACATTGAGGTAGTGCACGACACCAAGGACTTCCTTGGTATCATCCAATTTGATTGGTCCACCCCGAGTTGAGGCGAATCGCTAAGGGTGTATTGTGCCTTTTGTGTAATGCCGCACATGCTTGTGTGCTTATGCAACTTGTGCATCACCGCATTGCAATATCTTGCGTACTCGTAGTATTGCACAACATCGGACGCATCTTGCAGTATTTACAACTTTTGAAATGCTGCACACTTGCTTCACAACACTCGAAGCTTGTGCTGTTTTGCACCAGCATACCGCAACACTCAAAGCTTTTGCAATTCCACGCAATCATACCATAATACTCATGGCCGCTGCAATCTTACGCAAACCCAAATCACAACATTCCCAACTCTTGTAATGCTGCTGCACACCGCCTCACATCTTTTGCAGTTTTGTGCAGCATTGTGCAATGCTTTCATCTTTGTGTAGTGCGACTTGTAGGGCACAAGGCTCATGGTTGACTTGCACTTGCTTGTAGCACCGCAAAGAACTTTGCTTTTGCGTAGAGCTTTTAGAGCCTCACAAAACCTTTTGGCATATTGCACTCCTCGCAAAGCTTTGTCCTATGTCATTACCTGCGTCATCTTTGAGGCACACTCATGCACAACAACATTGTTTGCAATGGTATCTCTAAGCATCCATGTGGAGACCCCCGGTATTTGTGTGGTTTGTTATTTGATACTTGCTAGTCTTGCGGCATGTCAGAGAATCTCACTACTTAATCGTTATGTAGAAGCTTAATCGTCATGTGAATTTGGAGGAAGTTCAATCGTTACTCGGTTTGGAAGATGAAACAAATTGTAACTGTTTCTCTTTGTAATTGTCATCTGTTGTAACCGACTTCTTCTAATGCTATATATTGTAATGCATTTGATATTCAAAGCAACATCAAGTGATGTGGAATCAACAATGCTCCTAATGTATTCCTGGCTACTTGCATGCTTTGTGCATCTTGTATCAATTGGCCATTTCTCCCACATGTTAGCATTCTCTATGTATCTAACATCTGAATGGTCGTCTCCCAGTCTAGACAAATTAGTTAGGATGTGTCTTCCCCTTTTTGATCATAGGAACTTGTTCTCCTCATCTTTTGGTCATTTGTAGTCTAGGTAAATCACCAAGGATGCATTCCCCATCTAATCATAAGCAGCTTGCTCTCCTAGTCAAGGCATTGTACGCATTTGTACTTTATCCTATTCTTTCATTCGAATAGAAGTGGCTCTATTTTCCAATCTCATGTGTTGAATTTGTTATGGTTGTTTTTGCATCTACTCACTAGTTTCCATTACATGTTCGACAATTTGCAACTCTATTTGAGCAGATCCGACTTGTTTGAATAAGTTGTAGTAGTGTCTTCGCACAATCTCTTGGGCTAGGTGTTAGGATCATTGGTGTTAGAGCTATAAGTTTGACACACGACCTTGTCATTAGCTCTTCACACTAAGTCAAGTGATTAGGTATTGGACTCGCGTTCAACCCTTCCCTTTTGCACTCAAGGAAAAACATGCAGGAATGTGAACGACCTTCAAATGAAAGCATCGCTTTTGAAGTCCCTATACGAGAACAAGTGCCCGTGCAAAAAGAATGAATCTGTTGTGGCAAATCAGCAGCACCCCACGGATGTTGATCGATTTCTAGTTTGATCATACTAGCATCCGCATGATTGCACAACATTGAATCCTTTCCCCAAGTGTGGGACTCGCAAAATGAGAAAAGAATCTCCAGTTTAGAGGTCTGGTTCCTCAATTCCTCGGTCAGGTTTATCGCTACAAGTCAGTTAGAGGTCTATATTCCTAATCCTACCCTAAATTCCAAAGGAGACAGAGATAGAGAATGCAGATAAACTAAAACTAATGCTAATAGGTGATGCACCAAAGGAGTGGTGAGCATTTTTTACTTCTGCAGATTGACACAGTCCATAAAAATGCAACAAAGAACCTCATGCACAAACTGATAATTGTAATGAAGGATCGAAATTAACCAAACAACACAGCAGGAGGATGAAAACTAATCACGAGGTCATTTGTATTGTTATTATAATCATCAAAATCACTTGCATTACAACACCCGAGAGGCAAAATAAAGTCAGGGCTCTTAGAAAAGGTCCGATATTCCACCAAAATCACTTCCAAGGTGAGAAAGAGGACCCGCAATACACAAAAATGTTCCACCCTTTGAAAATGAGCCAAAATCGGCTTTTACAAAGGTCAAGGGGCGAGCCCGTGAGAGAGAAACGCGGAAAACATGGAAGGGATTCAACCATTGACCAAAATGCATTCAAAACAAAGATGGGCATCCTTACACTCATCCCCGACATTTTTAGCCATGCTAGAGAGAATGCGAGCCATTCTTCATTAAAAATGGTGGTTGAAACGTCATTTCGTCCATGACCACGTGCGAGGCGTTTTCAATTTTCTCTCTCAAACTCCTTCAAAATGCAAAAATGACCCGGAATCTTGTAGAGATTTTCACCAGTTGCCCCATTGATATAAAGAATGCGAAAAACCGAGCTTTGGATCGAAAGATATGGCCATTTGAAGTTTTAGGGCAAAATAGGGCCAAATCGGGTTGGCGGGCAAAAATTTGAATTTTTGCACCTTTTTGGTCATTTGGAAAATTTTCCAAAATTTCCCCGCGCTCCACCACTCTAGGTGCCACGTGGTGGCATCTCATTGGCCGCGGCCTTTGGGGAAAATTTTCCCAAAACTCCTGAGCCATAACTTAAAAAATTCATGGAGTTAGGAGGACAACTTTACCTTTCTGGAAAGCTGAGAAAGAGCTCTATCCAATGGTGCCATTTCCAAAGGTTTTGAGTGCCTAAAAAGCAAAATATTATGACTGAGGCACAAGAGAGGGGAGAATGGAAGGAGTTAGCCACAAAAATGAGCTTTTGGATAACATGAACATCTCATGTGCCGTAATAAATGCACTCCAATATGATCTCTAGTATAAGGAGAAAGCCTTCAATCTTATCATGGAGCAGCTAATAAATTTCATGGCATGAAACACTTGCATGGCGTCAACCCCAACCTCTAAGGCCTGGTTCAAATCGAGGGTAGACATCTTCAAGTCATGCAAAAGCTACAACAAGAGCTTTCCGCAAAGAAAAAGGAACTTGCACACCTCATAGTTGAGTGCGTAGAGTTTCACGTTCCCGATCACCCAATCATTAGTGCTCCCCGTGCTCGATCAAGACCTTTGATGTGTAGACAATGACATATAAGAGTTTGGTAAGCCCTTGTTATTCCCCGCAGTGGATTCAACATACTTATTTGGCAGCTTTGAGAAGCTCATTGAAGGAATTGGTTCTAAATTGCTGAAGCAAATGGGTTATGAAGGCCAAGGCCTAGAAAAAACGAGCAAAGGCATCACCAATCCCCTTCAAATAGAGACGAGACCTTGCAACACGGTCTTGACTACATTTGTTGCAGCGCAAAATTGAGAAGGCTTCGTACACTTCTCCTCGTATTCAAGTTTGAGCATTGCTTCACCATTACACTCTGTGTCACTTGGTCCAAGTGTTTCCACTTGCGCACTCAAGCTATTAGACCCAACCTCTCTCTGACAGAGTTGAGGAATTCGTGCGAGTAACCCAACACTACTCCATGAACTAGTCACTATTTAAATGGGTATAAGTATCCTAACCACGGTTTGTGCAATCGTAGCCACGATCTACGTAAAAGCAATCAAAGGCATGCACGCAGGATTCCCAATGAAAACTTGCACAACAATAATGCCAAAGATGAAATATGCCTTGACAACAACTTGCAGAATAGTAGTGTGAGCAACCCACGACTCAACCAAGCAAGCTGCGAAGATGTTCCCATCGAAGACACAACACACATTCCAATTGCATGCATCCATTGCCTTTGTAGCTATCTTACAACTGAGCAGTGTTGGGATCTTCGTCCTTTTGGTCTTTGTGGAAAATGTAGCCATGCCCCATCCACTGTTGGTTCTTATACATTCCCGGGCAAAGGGTCAGCACATTCTATTGTGGATGGATGGCCTTTTATGGTTTGGGGGAAAAGTCACTTCCTCGGTCAAGTGTCTCTACAAGGGCTAAGCGTGCCACATTGGTAACACATTTGATAACAACACACCATGTTACATATTTGTATATAAAATGGTGTTTGATCAAGTAGTACTTCCCCATAACCCCGATCTAAAATATGTTTCTATCTACTCTAAAAAGAATGGCTATCCAGAACGAAGTAATCCTTTACACAGTTTTCCTCTCTCCCACAAAAAAAAATAGTGAAGGTTGAGATAGATTCAAAAGCTTATATTATTGTAGCAGACAGAATCTCATTGGTCCAATTTATCTAATATAATATATAATAAATTGGTGCTTGTTTTCTTTTGGTTATTGCATTTTTTATTTTTCAACGGCCATTGAGAAGCCGTATGAAGCGAAAGTTTCACGTACGGTTTTGGAATAGAGATAAGAACATTGATGTTCTATCGACTATAATTATCCAACAGTTCAAGTACAATTGATATAGTTGAAGCACAGTGCAGATATGGTTTTTTAGGATGGAATTTGTGGCGTCAACCTATAGGGTTTATAGCTTTTTTCATCTCGTCTCTAGCAGAATGTGAGAGATTGCCCTTTGATCTACCAGAAGCGGAAGAAGAATTGGTAGCGGGTTATCAAACTGAATATTCGGGTATCAAATTTGGTTTATTCTACGTCGCTTCTTACCTAAATCTATTAGCTTCTTCATTCTTTGTAACAGTTCTTTACTTGGGCGGATGGAACTTATCAATTCCATTCATACCCATTCTGGAACATTTTGAATGGGATTCAATTTCTGGAATTAGCGAGGTCGTTAATATCACGATCGGGATCCTAATTCTATTAACTAAAGCTTATCTGTTCTTATTTATTTTGGCACGGGATGGTGTTATGATCCTCATGTGCGGATTTCACTAATGCCTCGAGGTTTTGGTGTAACGGTTTGTTACATTTGGTATCAGAGCAACCACC
Organism: Taxus wallichiana var. yunnanensis; assembly: GCA_018340775.1. Taxonomy (NCBI): domain Eukaryota; kingdom Viridiplantae; phylum Streptophyta; class Pinopsida; order Cupressales; family Taxaceae; genus Taxus; species Taxus wallichiana. The sequence goes on from CM031243.1 coordinate 189,925,520, forward strand.
TAGGTTTGAGTCTTGGCATGGGTGGTTATGTCGGCATTGTAGTGTTTGCCCGGGGCTTGTATAGGGCAGGGCGTGGTCCCGTTATATGGGCGCAAATCTAGCCTGGGGTCCGGCTACGGAAGCATGGTGGGATGTTATGATCCCCATGTGTGGATTTCACTAATGCCTCGAGGTTTTGGTGTAATGGTTCATTACATTTGGTATCAGAGCAACCACCTAGGTTCGAGTCCCAACACGGGTGGTTACGCCTGCATTGCAGTGTTTGCCTTGGGCTCGTATAGGTTAGGGCATGGTCCCGTTATACGGGCACAAATCTAGCCCTAGGTTAGGGTGACGGAAATGTGGTGGGATGTTATGATCCTTGTGTGGATTTCACTAGTGCCTCGAGGTTTTGGTGTAACGGTTCGTTACATTTGGTATCGTGAGCGACCACCTGTGTTCGAGTCTCGACACGGGTGGCTACATCGGCATTGCAGTGTTCACCTGGGGCTCGTATAGGGTAGGCGTGGTCCTGCTATACGGGTGCTAATCTAGCCCGCGATCTGGGCTAGGGAAGTGTGGTGGATGTTATGATCCTCATGTGTGGATTTCACTAATGCCTCGAGGTTTTGGTGTAACTGTTTGTTACAGAAGGTGCCCTTGCCTAGGATAAGAATGGACCAATTATTGGATCTTGGTTGGAAATTCCTTCTACCTATTGCTTTGGGTAATCTATTACTCACAGCTTCTTTCCAACTTTCTATTGTGACCAACTCTATCTTCTTCTTCATGAAGAGGTTGTGCATTCTGTAATACATTCAAATTTGATAGATAGATCAAATCTATGAAGAGAGAGTATTCATTGCAATGTGAATGGATTTACCTCGATGGTTGGGGAAGTCACTTCCTCATTCAAGTATCTCTACAAGCGCAAAGTGTTCCACATAAGTAACGTGCTAGATAACAACACATCGTGTTACACATTTGTGCAAAAAATGGTATTTGCACATGGCACCTTGTTTTCCCAGGGTATTGTGTACCCAAACCTCTATGATTCCACACCCTCTACAGTTGACTTTGTAACATGTTTTGAGCACACAAGAAGCTTCACAGTTCTTTTTGGAGCTAGAGCACACGAAGTTTCTCACTGTTCCTATATCACAAAGTCTTGATATTGGACATCAAACTCATGTTGCACACATACATTGTTGGTATCAAGTGCTACCCGATTTGGTTCACGTCGGGCTCAACAACATTGGTATCATTCACACTATTCTAATTGGCCCACCCTAGAATTAGTGCCATCACAACTTCCGGTTCATATCCAACAACTAACCGACAATGCAATGGGGACTATTGCTCTTCAAGCAAGGGCAAATTGTTTGTGCGCAATTGCTCAAGTCTTTGTAAATCCTTCTTTACACATCTTATGTGTGATGTTACAACTTAATTGGCATTTTTGGAAGCTTCCAGAGTGTTTTGGAGCTTGGGCCATCTCGATACAAGCCTTTGGGTATTTGAATATCTAGATCATGACTTGAGCTTTTTGAATACACTTTATCTTCCTATATTAGAGCATACCCAAAAAAGTTATGCGTACTACAAGTTGGCTTGTGCCATCTAATTGGCTCACCTCGGATCGGCAACATCGTAGTCAACTTTACTTGTTTGATGCTCCACTCGATTGGCACATCTTGAGGTAGTGCACAACACCAAGGACTTCCTAGGTGTCAATCGACGTGATTGGTGCACCCCAAGTTGAGGCGAAGCACTATGAACTTTTTGTGCCTTTTGCACAATGCCGCACCCGCATGTGCGCTTCTCCACAACTTGTGCATCACCGTGCCACAATATCTTGATTCTTCACTTCTCGCAAAGATTGCACGCATCACTCATTATTCACAATTTTTGAAATGTTGCACACTTGCTTTGCAACACTCATAGCTTTTGTAGATTTGCTAAGCATACTGCAACACTCGCTTCTTAGGTCTTGTGAAAACACAACTCACAACATTCATAGCTACTACAATGCTGTGCCCTGCCTCACATTGTTTGCAGCATCTTGTAGTGTTGCACAATACTTTCATTATTGTGCAATGCACTTTAGTGCTCACAAGAGCATAAGTCTCGTGCTCGTCTTGCGCTTGCTCGCAGTATTGTGCAAAACTTTGCTTCTTTTGAAGAGTGAAAGATCCCCAATAGATCTCTTACCCTAAATCAAATTTTTAATGAATGGCAAATGATAAAAAACAGTTTTTGAAACCCTCGGCAAACAACCTAGGGCAAAGCTGAATTTATTACAGCAAATGCGACTAGGGTTTTTAATGGATCTCCATGCAAATGATACCAAAAAATTATAAACTCTATCCCAAATGATTGCCAGCAATTTTAAAACCCAAAATATGATAAAAATCAGATTTATTTGCAGCCAAATAATTCAGAAAATTCAGATCTAAATCTGATTACAAACTGCCTTCCAAACTTGCTCAGAAAATTATGAAATTGCAGCTCCTTTATTTATAAAAATTCAGAGATATATGGCAATATTTTTCAGAAGTAAATACCTCTAGAATCATACCCAAATAGCCCCAAACTGGGTCGATCCAACTGCTGCAATATGCTACCAAAAAGATCACCAAAACACTGGAATTTGACTGGAAAATCAGAATTAAACCGCTGGAAATTTCTGAGTGAAATCCCCTCTCAATCCCTTGGGGTTTTCGTCCGCAAGAGATGAAATCCACAAGGGTTTTCGTCCTTGGAATCTTTGATAAAAGCAAGAGCTCTTAACAATGCAAAAAGCTGATAATAAATATCAGAATGATAAAATGATCATATGATGTCTCTCCTCTAAGTCGACCCTTCCTTTTAAAGGGAAAATTGGCCCAAAGGGACCTCCAACTCAACCAATCACAACAAGTGATTTCTTCTAGACATGTGCCCCAAATTTTCCTTAGACTAGGTCGCATTTTCTTGGGAGGAGTAATAATTTTTATTCTTTCAAAACTCCATTCTTCCTCCTTTGTCCAAGTCGCATTTTTCAAGGAAGCTAATGTCACATTTCCCTATTTTCCCATTACATGGACAAGTCGTACCTCCCTATGGTAAATACAATTAAAAATAATTGTATTTTTATATTCGACTCTTTTTTTATTTTATTTATAAGCTTATTATTTATTATATGTGCAACTTATAATATTTTATTTTAATATTTGCACAATATAATAAAATAATAAAACTTAGTCACCCTTGACACATCCTTTGGCCGTGGGTAGACAAAAAGGACCAAAGGTTTCAATGAGATCTATTCGAAAAAGGGACATTACAAAGAGCCTTGCAAAACCCATTAGCATCTCGTGCCATTGTGCAAAGCGTGCCTTACGTGATTACCACATGTCACCTTTGTGGCACATTCTAGCACAATACCCTCATTGTTCACAATTGTATCTCTCATCATCCACGTGGAGACGCCCAGTTTCAGCGTGGCTTTGCAAGTGGTACTTTTCAGTTTTGTGGCACATTGGGGAATCTTCTTGTGTAATCGTTGGAGCCAAAGTTCAACCGCCATACACATCTGGAGGAAGTTAATCCAACACTCAGTTTGGAAGATGAATTGAATTGTAATGGTACCTCTTTGTAATCGTTGTCTGTTGTAACCAACTTCTTCTAATGCTATATATTGTTCTTCTAACGCTATATATTGTAATGTATCTGATATCCAAAGCAACATCAAGCATCTGGAATTGACAATCCTCCCAATGTATTCCTGACTACTTGCATGCTTTGCACATCTTGTATCTGTCGGCCATCTCTCCCACATGTTAGCATGCTCCACATATCCAACATCTGAATAATCTTTCTTCCAGTCTAAAAAATTTTGTTAGGATATGTTATCCCCTTTTCTGATCACAGGAGCTTTATCTCCTTGTCTATCTCGTCACTTGCAGTCTACGTAAGTCATCAAGGATGCATTCTCCTTCTGATCACAGGAGCCTGTTCTCCTAGTCTAACTGTGCATGAACACATTATGTACTTTATCCTATTCTTTATTTGAATAGAAGTGGCACTAATCTACCAATCTCATATGTAATGGTTGTTTCCGCATCTACTCACTAGTTTCCAGTACATGTTCTTCAATTTGCAACTCTGTTTGAGAGGCTCTGTCTAGTTTGAATAAGTTGTAGCATTTGTCTCTGCACAACCTTGTGGTCTTCAATGCAGATCATATCCACTTGCATCCATTTCAATGTCAAGTGGTCAACTTGCATCTGTTTCAATCTCATGTGGTTTTTGCAAGTCAGGTAAAGCTAACACCTGAGCATTGCTAACATTTTGCTTCAATTCATCAACAACAACTCTCTGAAATCAAATGAAGAAGTTGCAATTCTTTGAAAGGGGCTACAAAATTATGTAGGTATTGAACAACACCTGCAAAATTCCTTGTTTTGATCACATTAGATGGCTTAGGCCAGTTGAGAATGCCTTATACCTTTGCTGGTCAATTCTTAGTTCACCTCCCCTAACTACACAGCCCAAATAGGCTAATGATTGTGCTGTCACACTTCTTGAATTGAGCATAAACCTAATGTTAGGGCTAATGTAGGCAGTGGGTGCTTTGCACAAACCTAATGTAGGATAATGTAGGCAAATGTAGGCAGTGGGTGCTTTGCACAAACCTAATGTTAGTGCTAGCCACTATTACAATCCTTACATTGTTTTTATTGCGGTTTTCTATGCGTCCTTCACACAAACTTGATCGTAGCCTAATTTCAAGTTCAACTAAGTGAAGTATTTAGCATGTTGTATCTGATCCAACAAGTCATCCATCTTTGGAAGAGGGTGCCTATTTTTGATAATGATTTTGTTCATAGCCATGAAGTCTACATCCTCCATGTTCCATCCTTCTTTGATACACTCACAACAGGTGAACTACATGGGGATCTACTTGGGTGGATGACCCCTTGTTGCAATAAATCTTGAAATTGCCTCTTTACCTCATTTGAATCCAAAATAGATTGTTCATACAGGCCAATATTAGGCAGTGGTGAATTGGACAACAATTATATATCATGCTTCCCTCGCTCTTGGGTCCTAAACCTCTTGGTTGTGAAAATGCCTCCTTTAATGATTGTAGTACCCAATCAAGTGATGCTATTGCTTTTGTGTACTGTTAATTTGTGAGTTTCTACCTCAATCGATTCTCCTTCTTCTTCATTTTCAAGAAGAGAAATACATTTTTTGTGCTTGCATTTTTGAGTCTTTTGGTTTGGTTGGCACCCGCCAATGCAATCTTGGACTTGGCCTTGTATGCAGTGATAACAAAGATGACATCCTCTATGCATATGCAGGGGACATCGAATATGATTCCAATCACATCGATGGTAACCATATCAAGCTCCACTTTGTCATTGTAGTTTTCATCAAGCGCAAATCTGATTTGGCATTGTTTATTTACTCACATCTCTACATCAATATGCACCCACCTCAAGGGGTATGGATGTGGATGATTGTGTCTCTAATCCAAGCTTATTTATCGTTTATCGTTTCCTACAAAATAAAGTTTGTTTGAGAAATAAATTGAATGGTTGCCTCAACCTTGGTTATCTTGACTTGTATTTTGATGTGGTAAGGGTTATGCATCTCTTCGTTCTCCTTTGCTTCATTGTTGTCCATTCCTCATAAATGTTGCATGGTCGTGCATGCTATCTTCTTATCAATATTGGAACTACTACTAAGCTCTCTTCTATCACCCATGTCTGTTGCAGCCTTCTTGGGTTGCTATTTATTGCAATGATTGGGGTGTAATACCGGATGGAACCTCCACCATCGCTTTTTCAGTGTATCTTCCATATTGCAATGTTCCCATTGGTTATTGAGATCTTTGCATTTGTGGATTGTAGTAGCATTTACCTTTTGTCCTTTTTGTTGGAAGTTTCTTGCTGATTGAATTGGAAGAACTTGCTTGCTATCTTAGCCATCTCAATGTATTGTGCTTGCACACAAGCTTCATTTATAGTCTTTGGCTTGAAGAGTAGAACTTGCCTCCTTATGTGACTATGAAGTCCACCAAGGTGCACGAGCACCATGTTGTCATTAGTTGGAGAGAAACCCAAATTGATGGCTTGTCCGCAAAATCTGCAACGTATTTTTGTGCTCTTTGTCCTTGTTTTTCAGTAATTATAACTACCTGATTTTCTTCTTCTTTTTGTAACCCAAATCTTAATTTATTTCTTGAACTCATCCCATTTATTCACTGGTGGCTCTTTCCTCAACCGTATCCATAAAACTCTCCTACAATGTGAGTGGATGATGGGCCAAATGATCTCGACCTTAAGTTGTTGAAGCCAATGATATAGCTTCTCTGCATCCTCTTGGCTTTCATATGACTGGATTACCACCTAGGCTTCTACCTTGAAAGATGGTTGGGATGATGCACTACTGGTATTATCTCCTTCCCCATTGCGTCCTTCGTCCCTTATGTTGATTGGGCTGATGAAAAGAGAGTCTAATCATCCTTCTAAGGACTGTATTGAACTTGCCTATGTTCCAAGAGCTGTTTGCCGCATTTGATCCTGATTTCTACAACCTTGCTTCATGGATACTGTCCTCTTGATACTTAATAGCCGATACTCTTAATGGTGCGTTCCTCTTCCTTGTTTCAATATTTCTAATCAAATATTCACTTCCACTTCCTTGTTTCAATATACCAATTTTTTTTCATCCCTTTCTATCTCCAACCAGATTAAGGGCACGAACCTGCAATTTCTGGTACAAACCAAGAAAAAAATCTTCCTTACCAATATGATTTATAATTTCTTAGGATGTTTTGAAAGCAATTTACCAATACAGATCTTAACAATAATTAGACAAATTAAAGTGCTCTATAATGCTTTCCCACCAGGAACTATGCTTCATGGCAGTAAAATCCAACTGGAATCAGGCTCCAATTGACAATAATAAATTGCAGCAATGGGAATCAAACGTACATCAAAGGAAATCAACAACAACAAATATTTACTCACAATCGACACATATTTTCCCTTGGAGAAACCCAATCTGGTACAACTTCAATGAATTACTCATTACAAGGATACTTACAGAAGATATGGTCTCCAATGGAGCAATAGACTACTGTGGGTCACTCGTACATAAACTCCACACCTCTGCTTTGCTTCTTGCTGTGAAATAACTGTCTGTGCTGCTAACTACTATTTGCAACCGCCTGAAGGGAAGCTTTATGCCATTAAAAAATAATGCCTAATTGCAAGTATGTTGAATCAGTATCCGGTTGATGATGAATGCCCATCCAAATACAGAACTGGAACAATTGTAATGTCAACTCCCAGCTGACCAAATTTGGGAGCTGCATGGGCACACCTTGATGGATTTCCATGCTAGCGGATCCATTCTGCTAAATTTCCACCTGCCATCCCTCCTGGAAAATGACCGCCATGTGATTTATCAGCCCAGAAAATATTTCCCACATAACTTATTTCCAATTTTTTGAAACTTGAAGCACTTTGTGGAGGTCTGCTCGTCTTTTTTGATGTATTGGACTCTTTGTCTTCAGGAGTTCTGATGCAGGATTGGGCTTGAATGAGTGCTCTCCCGTGTCTTAAGTCATTTCTTGTTGGGAGGCATTGGTGCTTTTGTGTGTTTGTTCAGTGCTCGGAGGTCTTGTGTCTGATATCTAAACATCTTAATATTTATCTGATCCATTTTCCAGATCAGAGAGGTTACTGAAACTCTATTTTTATAACAGTTGGCAACTGCATTATTGGAGGGAACATGCCTACTGGGTTTGAAGTCTAAACCTGGGCTATCATGGTACTAAAAGCTCCAATTTCAGCTAGACCACAGTCTATCAGATAGTTTATCTGCAGAATTATTAACACTGCTGAAAGAACTTTTATCCTAGGCTGATAGTGAGTTGTCTATTTTAGTTGATGATATTTCTGTGAGGATTTTAGATGAGTATTTCATAAAGTTGATTTAGTTATATTCTTCTTTACTTGGTCAGCAATATGATTACAAGCATGCTTATATGACAGCTCTTACCTCTAAGCTGCTACTTTTATTAAGTGATTTACTCTCTCTGTTTCGTTCTATTGTAGCTGTCATTTCTCCTTGGAATGACCCCTGTATTTGTAGCATGGATATATGCAGAGATATTGGAGCATAAGAGACGTCATTTTCCTTCGAAAGTGTAAGTAACTGTGTTTTGGGCACTTTTGGCTACTTGTTCTTACTAGTATTGATTTTCTATATTCTCGTGAATCTCACAATTGCACTATTTTTGGGGTTTTGACCTTATACACCTGTTTAAAATGCCCATTGTTATTTTTGACAGTGACGAACTTTTTGTTCCTTATTTCTTAAAATAAATTTAGGTATCTTGGAACTTCTAGAATGACACAAACCCATAAAGCTATTTAATTACTTTCTAGAGTGTTATGTTTATCTTTAAAGTAAATAGCTATTAAAAGAGAAGAAAACCCATTAAATCACAGTTTTAAAAACTTACCAGCAAAAAATTGGCAGCCAATTTTTTTGGCTTGGACTCATCAAAATCTTTGCAAAATATGATATATAAATTCATACAATAATCTTAAATAACATGCAAACTAGTGTTAACAAGCATAAAAACAAATATAGAGAACACATAGGTATCATTTATATCAGAATAAGACAAAAAAGAGTACAGTGCACATCATAATATCATATAATGATTGTTGGGAAAATGTATATGTTATTACACCATACTTCAAATGGTGTATGGGTTTATCCTTTTGTAGTGGGTTTGTTATAACACACATGTAAAGAAGAGAGTGGTTGAGAGATGTGAGGAAGAGGATCAGACTTGTTCCCAGAAAATAGGTGCAAGTAAATGTATATATCTCTCACAAAACTAAATAAAATTGTATTCGGGTCTTACCAAATATGGTCATTTGGTATCTCAGAGCAGGAAGAGCCTGCAGAGATTTCCTCTGAGGGCCTAGAAGAGTAGTGAATGAGCAATCTCAGATGTACAGAATGAAAGGAATTATTTGAGGGCAATGGTTTCATATTGTTAGATATATACCAGTTTCGCATTTGCCCAATCTTTTATTGCATTTAGTTTGTGCTGGAGGATGCCGGGAATACTAATTTTTTAAGATGTTTTTAAGTTTGTATGGCTGTGCTCTTTATTGATAGGGAAATCAGAATTCATAATTTTTTTACTGGTTGGACCATCCCTCTACATGCATGATGCTGTATCCATTGATTTTTATATATTTTAATCTTCTGCAACTGTTTCAAGCCTGAAGTAGATCCCTTTGAGCTAAACGCAACAGTCAATGTGGCAGTGTTGAGTGGCGCAGAACAGAAGTAATAGAGGTTCACTTAGCATGATCATGTGCGGCGCAACAACAGAGAAGTGTTTAGAGGTTTGTGAAAGCAAGAAGAGATGCTGCAAATATTGAAGACCAGTTTATGGCGTATCAACTAACAGGGGAGTGGAGGGCACATTGCCTGAGCAAGAATCAACAACATTTGATTCTAACCTTTCTGTTCACTGCCTTCTGAATTGTTATGTATTTTCCACAACCATATTTCGCCAGTCATGTTAGAAGACTGCAGAAAGAGGCGTGTGTGTGTTTGGAGAAGAAGCAGTATCTATGACATTTCTGAAAGAGGTGGATGAAAGCATATGAACCTGAGGGTAGCAGTGAACTGCATCATGAGGAGCTTGAGAACAGCCTAGAGAGAGGTGTTTCTATTGCTTGAGAGGCGTGAGTTTATTTTAATTATACAGCTTTTACATATTATAATTATTTAGTGCAGTGTGCATTAAATTTTAGGTTATTAACTTTAGGGTTGAAATATTATGTCTATAAAAATAAAATAAAATATTTTATTAATCTTCAGAATTATATTTGAAATATTTCTAATAATAGTCAAGAATGGATTTGATTCCGTATATATCAATTAGAGAGGGTTTTTCTAGGTTTGAAATGCTTGTCTTTAACAACCACCCCAAAGATTTTGCATCAACTTTTATAGTTTGTAGATTTTAATTGTATTTATTGTAAACAAATGCATTTTCAAGAGATTCTGACATCTCTATAGATATTTTCAACTAGGGGGTTGGGGTAGTGGTGGGGCTGGGGGAGAAATTGACCATGGAGAAATTAAGTCTAGTTGCAAAGTTTGAAGGTTGATATCTCCACCTGGCAGATTAAGACACAATCAGTCCTGATAGAAAAAGATCTCTGGGATGTTATCAATGGAAAATCAACAAAACCACAGAATGCTGATGAGGCTACAGAATGGGCTGCAAAAGATCACATAGATCTGACTGCAATTGCCACAATTGGTCTAGATATATTTGATGCATATCTGGATCACATAGATCTGACCAAGTCTTCCAAGTTAATCTGGGATGGTAGTATTCTATTTGGGTCACAAGCTGTCAGTACAAAAATGGCTTTGAGGCGGAGATTGTTCGGGTTGAAGATAGAAGAAGGCGACAACTTGGTGCAACATATAATAAGTTTCATTCTTTGCAAAATCAATTAACGGGAATAAAGACTAAATTAGATGACGATGATGCGAAAACTATTTTGTTAAACAACATGCAAATTGGTATTCCAGCACTGTGTTTACTTTGAGTAAAATTATCCCAAGTTTGGAAAGCTAGTTTCTTCTTTGATTGACGTAGAGAATAGATCTAAGAGAAGTTCTATCAAAGAAGAAACTTTCTTGTTTGTTAAGAACAAACCTAATCTTCCTTCCAGATCAAGTCAGAGGAACTCAACCTCCAAAAGACCAAAGAACAAGTTTGTCTGCTACTACTGCAAGCAATGAGGCCATATCCTGATGAATTGTATACAAAGAGTAAAGGACCTGATAAATGGAAAGCTGAAAGACAAGGCATTAATTGCTACTGATAGTGGTGGAGAAAACTGTGGTTATGCTGTAAGTGATGAAGACTATTCCCTTGAGAACAGTGATGGGGACATTATGTACTGATTTCAGCAGTAAATGTGATCTTGTGAATTGAATTCACAAGATGTGATAGTTTATTAAAGATCAGTTCTCACTGAAAGGATTTTGTTTTTGTGTAGTGAGGCCACTCCCACTACATGTATATTTATGACAAATAGTTTGGTGCGTCTCTATTCCTGTATAGTTGGGTTGTTTATTGTGAACAATTGTGTGAGCCCTTGTTTGCACGTATCTATATATGAGCGCATGTTTGAGACATAGCTCAGATTTTTTTCTTGATGGATTGGCGAATAGGTTCTCATTCATCAACAGTTTGTGATCAACTTGGACAGTGGGTATGTCCCAGTGCAGTTTGTATTCTCTCCCAGTTGCTTAAACTTTGTTTTCAATTGGGGGAGGCAGGTGGGTTATTGGGAAAAACAATAGGTTGCTACACCAGAGTTAAAATGTTATATGGGTTTATCCTATTGTAGTGGTTTTGTTGTAACATCTGAGTAAATAAGAGTGGTTGGAGATGTGAGGAAGAGGACTAGACTTGTTCCTAAAAAGTAAGTGCTAGTAATGTACATTTATTTCTCAAAACTAAATAAAATTGTATTCAGGTCTCACCAATTCTTTTCAATGATTGATCATCATCAATAGAAAATTAAAAATCCTTAAAATATTTTACTACTTTCTCTCTCCTCATAATCATTGGAATCATGCTCAAATTAGAAGTTTTTTTCAATGATTGATCATTGTCATAGAAAATTACAAATCCCTAATATATTTTACTACTCTTTTTCTCCTCATAATCATTGGCATTGCCCTTGAACTAGAAGTTCAAGATTCCTCATTAGGAACAAATTCATTGTCAAGCATGTCTTCATCAAGTCCAAAAGCTCCCGATGCTTTTGCTGCTTCATTCTCAAACTTCGTGATCTCCTCCTCTGTAAACATGGGCTCTACATCCTTGACAATAGAGTCAGAACATGTATATGTTATCCAAGTCAATCACTTCATAAGTTCCCTTTCCCTCTACCTTTTTATTGCGAAAGCGAAGGTTGTATTTCACAAACTCTGTCATTGAGGCGCAGCTGGGTCAACTTGCTATGCTTCTTTGTGTGAATGGCCTCAAACATGCTCCAATTGTGCTCGCACCCAAAATCCTTATAGGGCTGGCACAAAATATGGGTGACTAGGCCTTGGAAGAACTGGTCTTTTTGCACCTTAATCTTCCCCCAAAAATCTGTAAATGGGACATTTATAACTTTGCAAGTAATATAGAATTGAATTTATTAAAGATATCTAGTATATATGATTAAAAATCTCAATTTTTTTGGACTTGACTGCTGGGTCATTCTCCTTCAATTGCATTGAACTAAAGAAAAGATTCTCCCCTTCAAATCCTTGTAAATCTGCAACTTATAAAGCATTGTGTTGTCTTTAAGGTTTTCGTTGGGCATCTTCCTCTCTCATAGCTAGCAAGGAGAACATTCATCTCTCTAGTAATTCCAAGATCTGCTTAACTGCAAACTTCACATCTTGGCCGCATCTTAGTATTGTATGTTGTAAATTCTTCAAGCCTACACTCTTTAATTTCTTAGATTTTTTTTTCTCTTTCATGGGAATTTTTCTTCACTTCATGGCAGTTTATGTATCTAGACAAGGGAAAAAAATATTGATTTCGATCTCCAATACCATAGCATAAGTAGTAGTGATAGAAGATTCTCTTTATAGCTGATTAGGCATCTATAATATTATGGCAGTACCATCCACTTTCTGGCCCTTGTTTTTAAAGCCCCAAGCAATGGTGCACCTTAGATTTAGGCCATCTCTCATTAATTAACAAGAAAAGAAAGTTATCGAGCTAAGTAATATGCTATGTGAAAAATCTGATATAGACTCTGCAAAATTATTCTCTCCCACCATTAATCAAATAAATATATTTAAAATATCTATACTAACTAGATACACCAATGTTCACAAGGAACCGAATGGGAAGTGAATTTATGATTAATTATTAATATATGTTTTTCAAAATGTTTAAGTAACTTTTACTACTATTTTATAAAACTATTGCAAAGTTAGATTAACGCTCACAATTAAATATTTTATAAAGCCTTAACATACAATCTACAAGAGCTGTGGTGCAACTTTAGTACCTCATAGAAGTCTATGCTCATAGATATTTAGAATAGACATGTTTAATTTTTAATAAAATCACAATAAAAAAACTTAAGCTTAAAAATTAAATTAGAAAGAGTGTGAATTTAAATTAAAAATATTTAATTCATCCATAGTTATAAATGTTTTCCAAATTATATATTTATTATTTTATAAATGGATACCACGGGTTCAAATATAAATGACTAGATATAAGTTTGGAAAGATAGGGGTCGATTCTACAGTCATATGATCTGTTATTAAATTAACAGAGGGCCATATCTCTTTATAGGCCTGATATTATGAGCCCCCCTTGGGGATAGGGCAGATTCTTTGATATGGGGGGTCGTGCCTATATTATATTGGATTCATGCAAGGTGGTAGTTGAGGCGATTAATGCCTCTCATCTCTAAAGCACAATGTTGCATATCGCATTTCTTGACTATGAGCCATATTTCCAAGTGCGGTCCTTGTACTTGCTACCTGAGAATAGCCATTCTCACAAATCACTGCAAGCTGCAAACCGTAAGAAAGAAATAGTACAATAAAAATTGAATTTTTAAAACCCTGCCAAAGAAAGAAAGAAGATAATTAAAAATAGAACAAAAAACTAAGCTTTGAAACCCTAGAATAGAAGAGAAATGGAAGAAAAATTTAAAATAAAAACCAAAAAATCTAAGAGCATATCTCCCAAATCAAACTCCACCCTTCTAAAACTCCTTCAAATTTGATGATTTCACTTCGTGGCGGCCAAAAAATGTTCAAATGTGTTTTAGCAATGTTGGATAGGGCATGTATGGACAGAAAATTGTAAAAAGAAAAATGCAGCTTGGAGTTGCAGACTGCCTTTTTGTTGCAGTCAGCAAGTTTTTCTTGCATACTCGAAAGTACTCACGATTTTTCAGGGAAAAACATGGTGACTATTACTAGTGTATATTTCATATACACAGGTTTTGCACTTAGGATATATCTAGTTTCCTAAGTGAGTAATTAGGTTTTTATGAGTGGAAATAAACTAATATTGTAATCAATATATTATTAAAATATCTTGACAACGCACAAGGATAAATTTATTTCTTTGTTGAGTCTTTTAGCTTTTCAAGTTAGATTGTGTTGTTTCCTAATCACAACTTGCTTTTAAAGCATGCAATCTGTTTGCTCAAGATTGCCTTAGAGAATCTTTCCTGTTCGGAGCTGATTAGTTGGATATGAGTTTTTAACCTCATCTACACATTGTATTCTCTATATATGCAAGTATTATTGCATATTTTAGTAATGAAATTTGAGGTAGTATTGGTATCCTTGCATAATTGTATAATATTGCCATTATATTGTTATGCTGCCAATTTATCCCTGGTAGGTATTGTTCTTTAAAGTCTAGATCAACAAACTATATGTGAATGTTGTTAAGTTTTCCATATCTTTTCATGATATTAGAGTGAGTGACATTGGAGAAGTACTTCTTGATACTGGTGAGGTGACAAGGATGAAGGCAAGTTGTGTGTTTGTGTATCATTATTCACCAACTGTGGTATATATCCATATTTTTACATTTTTAATACATGCATGCATTTGCTTTTCTGTTACAGCTGTGCCTCTGCATGATTTATAATGCTTCAGTAGGCGTTCTTTGGAAAAATCTCTGGCTTTTTGCAGTACACGAATCTCATTTTATTTCAAGATCTGGACTTCGAGAGGCACTTTCTTTCTCATTTGAAGGGTTGATTTCGAGCCGTTTTTTAAGAGTGCGATTTATTTTGCTGGCTTCATAATGGTGAGATCAGTTTGGAAGTATTTTGAATTTTTATGCAGGTTTTGTGCTGTATTTTCAGACTGCTTTTGTCCCATCATTTTCAAGAACCATAATTTTGAGAGGAGTTTATCCCTCACTAGAAGGGCTTTTTGGAGCCATTGTTTTGAAAGTGTGAGTTTTTGCGCTGTTTATACATTGGTAAGATCAGATTTGGCATTTGGTGAATTATAAGCAAGTTTTCTACTGTTTTTCAGACGGTCCGTTTTTCATTCATATATTTTGGAATCATCCCATGTGATTTATAAAGAAAATTGTAACTAGCAAATGCATGTCTATAATTCACCGTAACTAGCATATTCCTATGGGGGTTTTTGATGGAAAAGTGCCTTTAATTTAATTAATACATAATAGTACAATGCTAATCGTACAAAAAAAGTGTGGAAAAATCACACTTGAGAATGCAAGTCACATCAAGTTGTACGAGTGTCAAGAAAGTATCATCACAACATCAAAAATTGTCTATCAATAACAAAAGGGGACAAAACTAAGGAGCATTGAACCAAGGAGCAACAACCACACAAACAAGAAGAGACAAGACACTAGGCAACACCGACAAACATGGTGGATGGAGGAGGCAAAGGAGGGGGCTATCTAGCTAGCCTCCCTAGCCACTGGCACCTGGAGGGTTTGCAGGTGTTAGATATGATATCCCATCCATCGTTTTCTTTCTTTTTTTTCTATTTCCTTAGTTTCCTTGGGCGGAAAATTGCAAGATCTAAGTGGGGGTTTGTCATGAGGAGGACTCTCCTCCCGCCACCACTATTGCCTCCAATGCGATCAAATACACCACCACCACCACCTATGTTAGGGTAAGGTTGACGAGAACGCCGAAGAGAAACTTTCCTTGCTCCTAGAGCGGTGACATTGAAAATCCTAGCCGTGGCCTCGAGAAGGAGAGTAGCGGTGGAGAGAATCTAGAGGCACTTGACTAACAACATAGGGAGCATTCCTTCAATGGTTCGAAAGAGATGGAGGTGCTCCACCTCCAAGCGAACCTTTTTTGCCCGGATTTGGATATGAAGCCAAACATCAGAGACAACAACTTTGTTAGTCACAAAAAAGTCTCTTTCCATTGCTAAATTATTAAAAATACTATGGTTTCTATCTTTCCATTTTTTTTTGAATGTTAGCATGAAAATATGCCAAAAAAATGTTGTATGTGATTTTATCCAAACTGAATTAAATCCTTGATTTCAGAGTAACTTACCTGTAACTAATGATATTCAGGTAACTACATATAGTAGTGCACAAGCAATAAACATTTAACAATGTAAAATCCTAAGCAAATGAGAGGGGAAGATGACTTAGTTGTTTCTACGCAACCTGGGAGTGATTTGGACTGAGTATCTATTGAATCTGGCTGGAAACAATGCCAAACAGGCTCGATGAGGGTTCAAACCCTAGAAATGTCACATGGATAGAAGCGCCCACAAGAGGACAGGAGTGCCCCCGACACTAGTGACCGAACCGGGCGCATGTGTCTCGCCGTATGCTCGTGTTCTAGTGTTTTATGGGCTAGAGGAGCTTCGTTGTTGATCTCTCTTTGTCGCCGTAATGTCACCGGTAGTACATGTAACTGCAAAATAGATGACTACCCGCACATGCCCACAAACCACATCAAATCTAATAAAAAGGATGCAAAATGGGGAGTTGGAATGACCCCGGCGGTCACCCGAAGAGTAAACTTACGATTGAGCGCTGCACTACATCTCAGACTCCATGTAGTTCTTTGTGCTTGTGTGTGTAATGATGCCCTAGGTTGCCCTTGTGTAAGTTACACGATGATAGCAGGCTAGATCTAGATTGTACCAAGTATGCAATATGTGTGTGATGAAATAGAATGAACTCCCCTCCTATGTTGTGTATGCAAATTGATGCATTTCCCTGTATATATGCTAGATGTATCCTTATAGTTTCTTTCCTTTTTGCAAACTTAGGTGATGATAGATAATGCTTATAGTGGACCCCATATTTGAGTTAATTATATATATGATTTCTTTGTTTGAATTTCGACAACAAAACCCAAAGTTTTAAAAGGTGACCAAAAGGTGAAAAGGACCCAAAAGAGTAAAAAGAAGATTATAAAGGGCAAGACCACCCAGAGGACAAGAGCGCTGAGTGCTAGTGTCTGAGGTCATCAAAAGATAAATCAATTAATGCCGACAAAGCTGTAAGATGTGTAAAGCCAGTAAAGTGTAAAAGATAGTAACCAAAAGGCCCAAAGGAGTTATCAACCACTAGTTTTCTTGCTTAAGAATCATGTATACATTAGTATGCTTTAGGAGCTAGAAATGTACCTAAGTGCATAGATTTTATGTCTACATTTGCCCCCACTTTATGCCGTTGAGTGAATACTTGATAACATAAAGTAGATAGAAGATGCATGCCTCGTAAACTATAGAGCAGCGTAGCTGATAGTGTGCCGAATGGACAAGTAGCCATGCCAAGCATAAAGTGATTGTGATGTGAAGCTTGGCAACTAGGAAAGGGAGGTAGACTGTAGGGGTGGAGTGTATGTGTAGTAATGTGCTGCTGGAGCTTGTAGTCGTAGATGTGAGTTGCTTCTTGTTGCTTGTAAGGACAAACCTGCAAAAGAAGAGCAAGAGAGTAGTCAAAGTCCCTTATGTGAAAAATCAAAATAATATATGTATAAGTATATAAAAGTAACATCTGAGGAAAGAGTGCATTTGATGTATGAGAGAGTGCATTTGATGTTTGTCTTTGAGATGTTGGATTTGAGTGTCTTGTTGCCAACGGTGAGGTTTTTGGGTGATCTCACACCAAGAGCGAGTTTTTTGGGCCATCTCACACCAAGAGCGAGTTTTTTGGGCCATCTCACTCCAAGAGTGAGTTCTTTGGGCCATCTCACGCCAAGAGTTAGTTTTTTTGGGCGATCTCACGCCAAGAGAAGAGTGTTGGGGAGAGAGGTTTGTTTTTCTCTTCCTCCATGACGCTTCTCAAAGTGCCACTGCAGATTGACACGTCTTGATTTGAACCGAATTAGAGCCGATTATAACCAAATTATAGCTGATTGAATGAATTTTGTAATTGAAGGCAAGTGCCTCGATATTGTAGATTCATTCGAAACTGTGGAAATTGTGCTAAAAAAAGCGTATCGATTTTGCCCCAGGACATTAGCGCTAGGTGTGTGACACAAGCGCCCACCATTCCCGCTTTGATATTGGGCGCTAGTGTCTGCTCTGTGTTTGTGATCTAAGTCTGATTCTGGACCACTCTGATGAGTGTGTGCCTTTGCCAATTTTCAGTAATGTGTTGTTTTTTTGCTTTGAGCTGAGTTGTTGGAAGGGTGATTTGTTCACCCAATAGATGCCCCCTCGTTTGGGGTGCATGTGACGAATGTAGGAGGAGGCGGCCCAAATGAGAGGACTGAAACTGATATGCATATATGAGATTGGATACCTATAGGGGGGATAGGGATGTGCATGGTAAAAACCAAGGCACATGCAAACAATGTAGGCTAGAAACAAGTATTAGTGGAAAAGAACTAGTATGCAATAAAATACAATGTAACAAGCAATTGTGAAGACAAGGGGTACCACGAAAAGCGGGTTGTATACATGGGACATCGCTCACAATGTCACAAGACAATCGGGCTGAAGCGACCATAAGCAAACAATGATCAAGCATGACATAGGGCATATCCCAAAACAATAACAAACAATAACAAGCAAGAAGTGACAGATAACCATGGTTGTATAGTATCCTGCAAGGCAAATGCTACACATGAAGCACCCATTAACATGTTAGAAAGATAAGTAGTATGTCAAAGCATGTATATATCAACAAAAAGTAAGTGATAGTGACGAAAAGTAGTAAATATTGTAACAATAGGACCCTTGTGATGTGTAGAGTATGAGAGTAGCAAAGGTAGATTCCCCCAGGAGCCTCGGCGGGACTGGTAAAGAGTAGTGTCGAGCATCATGCATCGTGTAAGAATCAGAAAAGTCATGTATTCACCTCAAGATACCATGTGAATGCGCATGTGTGTATAGAAAAGATAATGACATACTAAGTATCCAACTAGCATAGGAAACAAAGTGTAACATGTAAATAGGATAAGCTAACAAGAGTAAGTACAACTAAGATGTGCAGATGTTATGTGATTGTGATGGTGTGCTGCGATATGTAAGATGTGCAGATGAGAGGAGCCGCGTTGCCCCCCAACAGATGTGTATGATGTGAGGTTCATTTAGGAATGCTCCCTCAACAGTTAAGTTTGAACCGTAGAACAAGAGTACATCATCGGGTGATGAAGATAAAGTATGTGTACCAAAGATGTGGTAATGCTCGAAAAGATAGACATGAAGCACAAAGCGTGAGAGATAGAGAGAGAGAGTAGCCAAGATGCGACAAGTGAGGTTCATTTATGAATTGTGCCCTCAACAGTCAAGTATGAACCATAAAACAAGAGTGCATCATCGGGTGGCAAGGTAGAGTATGTAGTAGCAACATTGTGTTGTATAGATGGGAAGAAGTAATGGTATCAGAAGCGAGGAGGGGGGAAGTCTGATGCCCCCAAGTGTGTATATCAGGATTTGTTGGCAAATAAATGTGATCATTGTGAGCAAGAATATCCAGAGTATGTATAGTGATCGATAGGATGTATACCATATATATAAAGTAGCATGTGTAGCATGAGGAACAAAGTGTGTATGGAGTGGAATAAGAGCGGAAAGGGAAGCCAAAAGCATAGATAAATGTAGCAATGTGTTCTCATAGTGTAGATAAGAGAAAGTGTTGCTAGAAAGATTGACTTGAAGTGCAAAGCAAAGGTAAGGTATAGGTGTGTATGTGAGTAGTGTGGATATGCAACTGCTGATTAGAACGTGCGACTATGGGGAGGAAGCTCCAATGCCCCCCCAGTGTGTGAGTGATGTAGATCTATGCGATGATGCGAGAGAGACCATGCCATGCATCATAAGTGTTGCATGGGTCCCAATCATCGACATAGGCATTATTTGGATCGAAAGGAGGAATTATACGATTAATATAGAAGATTGCTGAGGGATATGAGCTTGTGACAAGGGAATTGGTTCTTCTTCCTTTGATGGTTTGGCCTTAGATAGGACTTGTGGTGACTCTTGCATTACTAGAGAAGGAACATGAGTGACTATTGCGTGATGCTCGCTAGACATAGAGGGATCAAATTTGGGAATCCATTGGGGTTTGGTAATTGGAGATGAGTGTGTAGCAAAATGTTGTGTAGCAAATGAAATGAGGCCTTGATGCTCAAATTGCCCGATTCTTCGTTCCAAAGCATAGCAATCATTGTCACGATGTCCATTAATTCAATGATAATTGCAAAAAGCAGTGACCTTTGTATTTTGTAAGCCGATAAGGAGGGTAGTAATGAGTAGGTGGCAAGGTGATTAATTGGTGATTGAGGAGCTCAAGAGAATATCGTGTTGCCTAACATTTTGAGCAAATTGGAGAGGTGCTTGTTGTGGTAAGACCATGACCTTGTTTGTATGAGCACATGTAGTAGACATGGGATTAGGATGAGGTGTAAAAGAAGAACTAGCATGGGCATGAGAAGCATCCTTGAGATGTTGGATTTCAACTGTGAGGGATGTAATCGTGGTTTCCATAACTTGAAATTTATCTTGAAAGAAAAGGTGTAAAGGTTGAATTGACTCGAAGATGGATTGATTTATTGTGTTATCCGAACTAAGAGGGGGTTTGAGATATATTGAAAATTGCACTTGTGAAGGTGGTGTATCGCAAGGAAGGTACATTGTATGTATGGCTTTGTTGAGAGCATCTTTGTAAATTGGGTGCTTTTGAAGTAATTGATACTTGAGGAGCTTTAGAGGCCATGATATGAAAGAAAAGGTAATTTTCAAAATAAGAGCCCTAAAAATTGACCCAGAGGATAGGACCAAGGATGAAACCCTAGAAAGAACCATGTAAATCATATGTATGATGAGCATATAGATGGAAATATGAACCCTGATGCAACTAGGGTTTGGGGTTAGGAAAAGAAAAATCCGATAGAATAGGCAAAATAAGGATCCAAATGATCGATCATGAGTTGAGGTTCACCAAATGATTTTATCTAAATTGAATTAAATCCTGGATTTCATTGGAGTAACTTACTCTAACTAATGATATTCAAGTAACTATATACAATAGTGCACAAGCAATAATAAACATTTAACAATGTAAAACCCTAAGCAAATGAGAGGGGAAGATGACTTAAATTTCTTTACGCACCACGGGAGTGGTTTGGACCTTAGTCACCGCATTATTTGCCGAGTATTAAATTCGTAAGAAATTCGTTGCTAAAAAAATAAAGATAAAATTCGTGATTAAATTCGGCTAATATAAATACACTTATAATTTCACATTTCATATAAGTAAACATGTCAAAATATCTTTCCAATAACTAGTCAATATTCATCTATATGTTTCAAAAAAATAAAATAAAAATAAAACTAAATTAAATTATTGTCATAGATTAAAATTTAAAATAAATTATTAATTTACTATCATGGTATAAATTTATAAATAATTTAAAAAATAGTAAATATTTAAAAAAAACGAAATTGAAAGTTGAAACTAAATTTGATTTTTTTAATAAATTATAAATTTACTATCATATATTAAAAATAATAATAATAAAATAAAATTAAATAAACCTAATTGTTCTATAAATTTACAAATGTTTTTTTAATAAAATAATCATTTACGTTTAAGTTTTTAACCTATAAACTATTAACTTATTACCATATACTTAAAAAATAGAAAATAAAATTTAATATACTATTAACTTTTAAGTATTACTATTAACCTAAAACACAAAATAAGCATTTATAAATGAAACTAAAAACTAAAACTTAATAAATGATTAACCTAAAAGTAAAACTATATATTTATAAAATAATATTGAAATGGAAATGTGGAGTCACTGGTGGTTGGTGGAGTTGGAACTACCTTAGGCTTGGTCGTGACTTGTTGTTACCCAATCGCAGGGCTCCAATATACCGAGGCTAGCTTGGTTAGCTTACGGCATGCAACAATGTTACCCACCCCGGTCGCAACCACCATACATCACACTAACGTTTGGGGTCGACACACCGTGTTACATCATGTGATTGCCATATGGCTATTACATTGTGATTTGTTTTAGACGAGTCGCGACTGATTTTTTTGTAGTTTTTGAAGAAAAACCCTAAACGCCTTTTCCGAATCCAAACAAATTTAAATGATTTTTTTGATTTGTCTACCCTTGTAATTCACGCTTTGGCGTAATTCATTAAATTTGTGAATGGAAAAGAATTTTAAAGGTTTGGAAAACATTCGGCGAATTGCGATTTTTTTTATTAAATTTGCCGAATGCGGTGACTTAGGTTTGGACCGAGTATCTATTGAATCTGGTTGGAAACAATGTCAAAGAAGCTCGATGAGGGTTCGGAACCCTAGAAATGTTAGGAGACAGAAGCGCCCATAGGAGGATACGAGCGCCCAGCGCAGTGATCCGGACCGAGCGCCTATGTCCACTTAGATGCTCTGTTTCGGTCTTTTTGAGCCGGAGGAGCTTCGCTGTTGATCTCTCTTTGTCGCTCTGGTTTCGTTGTAATGTCACCGGTTGTACTCAGTAACTCCGAAAATAGATGACTACCTGCACATGCCCACAAACCACATCAAATCTAATAAAAAATATGCAGAATGGGGAGTCGGATTCACCCCGACGGTCATCCGAAGAGTGAACTTATGATAAGTGCGCCGCACTACATCTCGAGACTCCATGTAGTTCTTCGTGCTCGTGTGTGTAATGATGCCCTAGGTTGCCCTTGTGTAAGTTGCACGGTGATAGTGGGCTAGATCTAGATTGTACCAAGTATGCAATATGTTATGATGAAATAGAACGGACTCCCCTCCTATGTAGTGTATACAAATTGATGCAACCCCTTGTCCCTGTATGTATGTGCTAGATGTATGCCTTATAGTGTTCTCGTGCCTTTTTGCAAACTTAGGTGATGATAGATAATGCTTATAGTGCGTGGCCCCATATTTGAGAGAAGTAACTAATTATATATATGATTTCCTTGTTTGAATTTCATAATTGACAACTGAAAGGCCGACCCAAAGTTTTAAAAGGTGACCAAAAGGCGAAAAGGACCCAAAAGAGTAAAAAGAAGATAAAAATGGGCAAGAGCGCCCATGAAGGACAAGAGCGCTGGGCGCTTCCATCCTAATCGGCCGTTAGTGTCCGAGGTCATCACAAGATAAATTAGTTAAGTGCCGACAGAGGTGTAAGATGTGTAAAGCCAATAAAGTGTACAAGATAGTAACCAAAAGGCCCAAAGGAGTTGTCAACCACTGGTTTTCTTGCTTAGGAATCATGTATACATTAGTATGCTTTAGGAGCTAGAAATGTACCCAAGTTCATAGATTTTGTGTTTATAGTATGTTGTAGGTAACATGGCCGAGTCCCCTAGAAGAACCATATTCTAGGTAAAGAGCTTTGGAAGAAAAGGTTGAAAAAGGGTGTGGATCCAATTCCTCACATATCGAGCATGAGGGCGAAACTAAAAAGGTGTTTTATAGTCTTAGTTGGTGGCAATTAGTGCATGTGGGATTTGGGACCCCCATATGCTTAAGCCTATCTCCAATCGATAAACCTATATTGAGAACATACTAGGGAAAATGAGACTTTTTGGGCTCAATATAGGCTTTCCAAAGATTGGCAAACCACCTATCCCAAGTAGAGTCCATGGATCTCGAATTTCAACCGTGTGGTTAAGGGTATTTGCTTGAATATGTCGAGGAGCAAGAAGTTGATAACCAATTCGAGATTTGTACTATCAAAAGGGAGTAAAGAATGGGTGAATCCTTATATCTTCACTAGAGGGATTTAGAGAGGGCACCGATTTTGTGGAGATAATCATCGAGTATGGAGTTTTGAATCTCAGAAATAGATTCAAATTCCTCATTTCTTATGAGAATTAAGAAGAACATCCCAAGAAAACCAACTACGAGAAACCTTGCAGAAAATGTCACACAGTCTTGATTTACTTTTTAAAGAGCCTAAGGCTCTTAATCAAAGGGACCATGTCAAAGGGGACATTATGAAAGGTAAGAGTGGGAGTTAAGTGAATGGCCATTTTTCAAAACATCTCCAATCCAAATGAGGTTGGGTTCGGTTTGAGCATTTCCCAAGCCTTCTAAATGCTTTTCGCAAAAAAGTGCCACCAATTTTAATTGAAATGGGGGTGAGAAGAAGAGTCTAGAATTTAAGACCACACGAAGCTTTTTTGCCAAAAGGAGGTCCTTGAGGTATGCAGTTTTTCAATAGAATTTTCCATGTCTCAAAACCTTCCAAGTTTCCAATAATCCTTTTGACACTGGAGCATGACCATGAAGCTTGATGTCAATGAGCCCAAAACCCTTTGCTTTCTTAGGTTTGTGGCAAATATCCCAAGAAACCTGTGGAATCCTTTATTTACTTTATAATTAACCAATAAAAAGTCTCTCAATAACTTCTCGAATTAACCATAGGTAGTTTTGGAAGAAGCCAAACAAGAAGAGTTGTCTACATGAGTGACAACTAGTGCTTTAGAATAAACTTGGAATTTAATTGCTAATGAGAGAGGTTTGGTGATCCAATAGGCAATCTTCTTCTCCACCTTTTGAACCACACACAACCAAAGCTTAGAAGGAAAACGTGAAAAGCAAAAAGGATACCAAGAAATTTGAATTTCACACTTGGTCAATCTATTGCAATTGATATCCCTCCATCTAAGGATGTGTGGGGAGAGGGATTGTCTGTAACATTGAGCCTTTCTCCATTGAATAGAAGAACCCGAAGTAAGCCAAAAAATGTTAAGGCATTCCATGACGTTCTTGACTGAAGATTCCTCTTCCAAAAGGGTGAGTAGTGTCATTAGGAACATGCCCATTGATGAGTTGGTCATAATGGAGGAGCGATATGCCTTTAACCAAACCTCTGATTTGTAATTGGCAAGTAGATGCCAATCCTTTAGCAAGAATCATGTATAGAGAGAGGAGCCAAGGGACAACCTTGCCTAATTGATTTGTAGATAGCCCAAATTTGTGTGATTGTACTCCATCGATGGTCATACAAGCTCCAACATTTTGAAACAAAATATTGGCGTTGTGAACAAACAGGGGTTCCAAATCCTAGTGCTTGAACCATGAAAATAATGAAAGGCCACTCAATCTTGTCATAAGCCTTTTCAAAATCAATCTTGTCAAACAAGGCTTTTGGTTTGAGACTTTGACCCATTCTATACCCTCCCAAACATCAATAACATTGTCCGAAATATACTTGTTTTGAATGAAACATCTCTACCCGATTCTAACAATGAGAGGGAGAAGAGGTCTCAATCTAAGAGCAAAAGCTTTACCAATAATTTTATAAGAAATATTCAATAGAGTGATAGTCTTCGATTAATAATGAGCTTAGATCTCCGAACCTTGGAATGAACTTGATATTACCTTGATTGAGAAGAGCTCCTAAAGTGATGGTCTAAATAGCTTCAGAGTAGAGACTTGTGAAGGTCCGGTCCAACCGTATCCGAGAGGGTCTAGTAAAATTCATGAGGGAAACCATCAATTCCAAGGGCTTTATTAATGGCCATCTACATGACCACTTCTTTGAGATAATTCAAACCTATGTCACGGTGGTTTGCCAAATTTCAAATAATAAATTCAAAACTCAAAGTGATTTCACGAAAATAGATAAAAACTATTAAAATTATGCCAAAAATTTGCCCTTATTTTATTTAATATTTAAATAGGTTTTACCTTTATGCTTTTCACACTGCAAGTTTGTAAATACCCATTACGAGCCACCATTTTCGAAATAATGTGAATGAAGCATGACCCCATGGGCTTGAATGACCTATGTGGGCTTTTGTGTTGTAGGGTAGAGTGCCACCTTGTGTTGAATTCCTCCAAGCCTCTTCTATGCTTTGCTTCACCGCGCCGCTTTGCAATTTTACAAATCCATGGGTTTGGATTTTAGGTTTAACTTACAAAATATTAAAAGCTAAAGTGAATGTCTAGTCTTAGATTAGGCTACGGTTATAAATATTTTTAGATTTAAAGGCTTATGTTGAGCTTTTTTATTTTTGTGTGTAGTTTTACATTAGGTTTTGGCTTGGTTAATTTAGGTTTTCTATTTTTTTGCTTATTTATTTTCACGAACTTTGAATTTATTAGGCTTATAAGAGTGTTTTAGCTTTTAGCCTATTTTTTATGTTATAAAATTATAATTTATTAATAACTAAATTTTTGTTATAATTTAACTAGTTTTTACTATTTATTATTTACTTTTGGAATTTTAATATATTTATAAGTTTTTTTTTTTTTGATAGTTAATGCGGGTTGAAGGGACCCGTTGCCTATTTACAGTGATCGAGGCCAAGCCTCGAGAATTCGTAAGAAAACCATAGCAAAACATGCTCCCCAAAAGTAGCTGGGTATACACGAACAAAAACCAGCACCTTACAATTTACACTATAACTATAAAACTTGTAAGAGGGGAATCACTCCCAGACTCCATTGAGACAACAACACTTGAAGCCAAGGACACCCGACCCAAACAGTCTTCTTCTTCTAGTTCCACCTTCACCGAGCCGGCAGCTTCAACATTTGCCCAACTTCAAAGGAAATCATACGTCCCCGAATACATCTTCAACTCAGCCCACCCAAACGGATTGGTTCCAAAGGGAGCACTGAGGGCCTGTATGTTCGGGAGCACAAGGCGGACACGGTTAGCAACATGGTCCCGGGCATACACCACCAACCGCTCAGTGAAAGCCAATAGAATGCCGAACCTCTTTTCAAGCTCTTTAAAAACACCCACTTCCACCCCCGACGCACCCTTGAGAAATCCTCCGTAGCCCAGAACGCCAAACAGCAGTTCGCCACTTCCGAGGCTAAATTTCCACAGAACGCAGGTCGAAGCCAATGCAAAGCCAAATTCACCGCATCCGATTTTGAAGGACGGATAATCAGCAAATTTTCCACAAACACAGAGGCGACACCACTGTTGACGCGTGGCCATCCTTCCGCAGATAGAAAAACACCACCCAAAATGGCTTTGATGGCTTCCACTCTTCCACGCTAGTAATCAAAAATCCTCTTCAACCGGTTATCCATAATCTTGGACCGAAACGCCATCTCCCTCAAATCGCAGCTCAAGGCGATACGCGGAAGACGCGGGGCAGCCATAACAACAAGCAAAAAGAAGGAAAAGATGCGAGGAGAGACCCTTAACGCCGCTTAAATAGACCGAACGCTTCACACAAGTGCACAATCAGGCGACAGATTCACTTAATGCCGCCTTGCACGAAATCATTATCTCCAATCCTTCCCACGCTTTGGCATTGAAGGCCACTTTCTCCATTTGTACTTGATCGATCCCCGCATTCGCCAACTTATCCGCGCAATGATTACATTCCCGAAACACGTGCTTAATGTTCCAGGCACTAAATTTCTCGAGTTGCCAAAGGACCTTTTTGATTCCTAAGTCCAATTTCCAAGACATAACTTTCCTCTTAATGATTGCATTCACTATTACTAACGAATCCCCTCCAATTTCCAATTTTTCCACCTTTAGAGAGGCCGCCAATTCCAGGCCCTTACTTAGAGCTTGTAATTCTCTGAATTACAAGTACCATCCCTAAGCTCGAAGGAAGCTGCTCCAACCACAAGGCCCCTTTCGTTTCTCACAATGCAACCAACACTCGGGCGCCCGGATTTCCTTTGGCTGCTCTGTCAAAGTTTAGTTTGTGGAACCCTGGGACAGGAGGATACCACCTAGCCAGCCTTCGTAGGACGCTGAGCACCCGCCCCGGGTTTGACGATTTTAGGCCACCGCTGCTCTATTTCTCTGTCGAAATTAGAGAAGTGTTGAAAGCGGGACCAATTAGAAGAGACCGCCTCAAAAATAGCCCATTCCAGCCTGAGAATAACCCTTTCCACTGGATTCTTTTCCTCTCGGAAGATTCTCTTATTTCGCTCCCACCAGATATGCCAGAGGAGAAGAACGATACTACACAACCAAATCGAGGAGAGAGCGCCATTATGTAATTTAACTGCCATGCCAAAATGGCCTCAGGAAGGGTAGAAGGTTGGACCCAAGGAAGATTGAGCCTGACACACAACCAACTCCAACATTCCGCTGCGAAGGGGCAATGCAACAATAGGTGGTCTCGATCCTCCTCATGCTTCTCACACAGAAAGAAAATTGAGGGCCCATGAATCCCATATCTTTTCCTTCTTTCCTGAGTGAGGATTTTTCCTTTAAAGGCCATCCAGGCAAAAAGGCCAGCTTTAGGGGGGCAAGAGGAGGACCAACAAGCATTCCAAATCAGATTCTCTCGCTTCCTTCTCTGCATGCAACAACTTGTAACCACAGTTTGGGGAGTATTTCCCAGAAGAGGCCGTTGTCCAAACAATTTCATCCTTTCCCCGAAAGCATGATTTGCCGCTCCTGCAAGGCCGAAGAAAACTTTCTTAGCTTCCACTGAGATATTCAAGTGATCAATACTTTTCCAATCCATCAATGCAGGGGTATTTTCCGGAGTCTGCCCATAGTTGGAAACAAATGGACCCCATTCTTCCACCAAAAGCCTCATAATTTCCCCAAACTCGGGATTTTCCCCAAGCACAGGGAAACCATTCCAAGGATCATCCTAGAATAGCACCCTATCACCTTTTTCTATTTTTCAGGCCACATTATATAAAAATACCTCTCTGCATTCCACCAAGAAATTCCAAATGTGAGAACCACGAGGGGGGTTAGTTATTCGGAGAATAGCTTCTAGAAGATGAGCCCCAAATATTTCTTTTCCACCACTTGACTGCAAAGACTCAGTGGTTTCAAGAGGAGATTCTAGACCAGCTCACACCTGGGGCCAAATTTTGAAGACCCAAATTGAGGATTCCAGCCCCACCCAATTCTTTGGGTTTAGACAAAGTTTCCCAACTAATCAAAGGAATTTTCCTTTCCGCAAAGAACCTTGCCAAAGGAACCTTCTCATGATCCCAATAAGCTTCGCTAGAACACCTTCGGGGATTTTAAGAATGGAAAGTAGAGGGGAGGCACTGAGAACATATTTGATGAGAACCAATCTCCCAGCTAGTGATAGCCATTTCCCCTTTCTAAGAATTTAGCTTCGAATTAACCGAAGAAAGGAGATCATTCCACATCGAGGCACTGCTCGAGCCACCAAACAGGGCACTCCAAGATATTTGACCGGAAGGGAGCCTTTTTTAAAGCCAAAAATTCTTAAAATTCTAGCTTCCAAAGGAGGGGGAACATTAAAGAAGAAGATGAAGGATCTAACAAGGCTAACCTCTTGTCCAACAACAACCGCATATGCATCTAGCATCCCCTTCAATTCTTTGGCCTCCTGAATACTGGCTTTACCAAACAAGAAAGTGTCATCCGCAAATTGCTGATGTGAAATAGGATTCACCCTCCATAATTCTCAGTCCCTGCAATTTGCCCTCCCGAATTCTATTGCAAATGGCCCTACCTAGAGAATCCGCCACTAAAATAAATAAGGAGGACAGAGGGTCCCCTTGCCTTAGACCCCGATTTCCTTCAAAGAAACCTTCGCATTACCATTGATCAACACAAAGAAAGAAGGCCCAAGATGCAGCTAAACACCCAGTTACAAAATTGTTCCGAAAAACCAAACTTCCTAAGCACCCTAATTAGAAAATGCCAATTGATCTTATCATATGCCTTGCTGATATCCAATTTTAGCAACATACCCGGAGACTTATTACTGGAAAGAGAATGAATAAGTTCATGAGATAGAAAAATACCATCAAAAATTGACCTCCCCAACATAAACCCAGTTTTCTCCGGAGAAACAAGAGGATCCAACACCCTTTAAGTCTAGAAGCAATGGCTTTCGAGATGATTTTGTAAGATTTATTGCATAGGAAACCGGCCTAAAATCTGCGAATGAAGAAGGCTGAGACAATTTTGGAAAAAGACTTATAAAGGTGCAATTCAGAGATTTAAGCACTGATCTAGATTTGCGGGATTCTTCCACAGCCGCCCATACATCATAACCTACAATGCTCCAAAATTTCTGAAAAAATCCGCCTGAAAGCCATCCGGGCTCTGGAGCTTTATTCTTGGCCATAGAAAACACCACTTTCTCCACTTCACTCATAGAAAAAGGCTTAAGTAGGGCCTCATTTTGAGCTTCAGTGATCAATGATGGTATATTATCTAGGAAAGAGGATTGCTCTACTTCAAAGGATGCAATATCACCTCCTAAAAGGGAGGTGAAGAACCAAACCCCTTCAGCTGAAATCTGCTTCTGATAAGAAATGACCATACCTTCACTATTCCTGATTTCAGAGATGAAATTCGAGCTCCTCCTAGCTTTGACCATTGAATGAAAGAATTTGGAATTCCTGTCCCCTCCCTTGAGCCATTGCTCCCTCGATTTTTGTTTCCAGTATTCTTCCTCTCTCAGGAGCAGCTCACCGAGCTCGGCCAAAAGAGATTTCTCTGCAGAAACTCCACCTCCCCATATTGGAAACAAATTTTTTTCTCATTCAGAGCTTTCATATCCGCTTCCACTCTAGCCTTTTCCTAGAAAATATTTTTAAAACAAAACTTATTCCAATTCCTCGGGTCCCCTTTGAGAAATTTAAGTTTTTGAGCAAGCAAAACATCTTTGATCCTTCAATCTTATAGGAATTCCATCGCTGCTTTATATTATTTTCCAGATAAGCATCCCGCAACCACATAAGCTCAAACTTAAAAGGGTATTTACGAGGAGCATAATCAATATTAACCAAGAGGGAAACCAGAAAGTGATCTGAACCAGACCAGGGCAAAACCGAGCATTCTAAAACAACATTATTCAGAGACCAATTGGGTCCAGCTAAGAACCTATCAAGCCTCTCAACAATATTATGAAACCCCTCCTACGATTGCTCTAGGTGAACCACCCTTGTTTGGGCTCAATATCAAGAAGAGAGTTATCATTAATGAAGGAACAAAAATCTACCTGGGACTGCCGATTCCTTTTAAGACCACCTTTCTTAT
This sequence comes from Taxus wallichiana var. yunnanensis, assembly GCA_018340775.1. Classification (NCBI taxonomy): domain Eukaryota; kingdom Viridiplantae; phylum Streptophyta; class Pinopsida; order Cupressales; family Taxaceae; genus Taxus; species Taxus wallichiana. The sequence continues at coordinate 189,956,518 of CM031243.1, forward strand.
CCTTCTCCAAGGTAATAACATTGAAGTCACCTCCAAGAAGGAGCAGATGTTCCTCCAAAGGGAGCAAAGACCTGGAGATATCTTGCCACACCTCTCTTTTGCCAATTATGCTATTCGGACCATACACATTGAAGAGGTAGAAGACCGATTGAGAACGCTTAGGACAAACCCGTCCTAACTGCCAACTGAAATTCTGGGAGATAAGATCAACCTATACCTGACACTCCTTCCACAAGAAACCCAAACCCCCTGAGGCCCCAACGGCGTCTGAAAAAAATACTTCTAGCCCTTAACAAAATTCCCCCAAATCTCAGCCGCCTCCCCAGCAGCCATCTTGGTTTCTTGAAGCAACACCACACTCACCTCCGAAGAAAAGAGATAACGCTTGAACAAGCGTTGCTTGTCAGGGGTATTAAGACCCCTGACATTCCAAGAGAGGATCTTCATTTAGGGAGGGAAGGGCAATCGCCTTCCTGGACACAACTTTGGCAAAGTTCAGGACACTCTGTTTCCAACATCCTTCGACGCTCTTGCTTAGATTTTCTGCCTCTCCCCTGGCCGCATCCACATCCTTCTGGGGCACTTTGGCAAAGTTCGGACTCTTTCCCCGCTTAGATTTTTGCCTCTCCTCTCCTACTGGGCTGAGCCACAAATGGCCTCCTTCAACCCCTCTTGAACTGACGCCAATTTTGAAGGAACCAAAGCCGGTACCAACATATCAGGCTCAATTTCCCCATCCTCCAAAACGCCACTACCTAAAAGGGACTATAGCACTTTTGCCTCAACTTTATCCGAAAGCCAAGTTTGAAGCGAATTCAGAGATTCCTCTTGCCTTGCTCGAACCCTTCTTTGATTAGGGATATCAGCTTCCCAAAATTCTTATGCACCTCTTATGTTTCCTTTAGCAAAGAAAGAGGGGATAGATCGCCAACCAAAGGGGCATCCAAACCACTCTCAATCAAACCCTCCTCCTTTGAAGCTACCATTTGAGAATCCACCTCCTTGGAATCCTTAGCCAATTTCATAGAGCAAACCTTACTCAAATGCCCCAACTTCCCGCAATAAAAGCACTTTGCATTCAGACTCTCATACTCAATGGCGAAGCACTTAGGGCCAAATTTAGTTTGGAGGCACAAAGAAAGCGGCAAAGGGGTAGTCAAGTCCATATCCACACAGAGACGCACGAGCCTTTCCTCCAAAAATTCAAGGAAGGATTTTGAATGGGCACAAAGACCCCCAGAGAGTTCGCAATTGGCTTTAGGACAAACCATTTACGGAAATCCGAGGACAAACCATGAATGCTTAACCAAAGCGGGGCCTGGAGATTTTTTCCTTCCAGGGATCGAAATTTGGAGACCAAGGGCAAAAGTACAGGCTGGAGGAATTCATGAACCAGGGGCCTCCTTTATACACCAGATTCAACAGATCAGGGGAAGGAAAACAAACCTGGAAAAACCATTGGCAAGGAAGCTAACCCTAGGTTTAGTGTTATTGCCCTAGAACCGCACCACCCAGCTTAAAATCCTCCCCTGAGAGAAGCACGCTCCAACAAACTTGCAACAAATCGCCCTTTTCACCCGAGAATCCGAAAAGTCATCCTTGGGGGGGTGGCAACGAAAGTTAAGACTCTCCACAACAATTTTAAAATTGATTCCCCCGACCTTGAAATCCTCCGAACACTTCGGCCCAAAAAGCTCCATCGGAACTGGATTGAAAGGGACCTCCTGAGGCACTCCCTCGAGGGGCTCGGCCAACACTGACTTTTTTCCGCAGCCAGGTTATCCAACACCAAATCTCCAAACAAAGAAACCAAAGATTTAACAACCAAACAAGCGCCAAATTTTTTGACCAATTCAGACACTGCCATCTCCGCCTCGATTTCCCGAGCTTGGCCCCGAATGCCTTCGCTCCTACCACTGCCCACCGGAATCTTGTTTGCACCTGTGAGGACCCCGACGCCCGACGCGAAAGCCCCATCTCCCGCCACCACCTTATTTTTTTGAAAATTTATACTTTTCGCCTTTTTCGTTATTTTCGCAATTTTCGCTAATTTATAAGCTAAAAACATAATTTACGAATAAAAAAATTGATTTTTTAAGAAATTTATTAATTTATAATTTATTAATAGCTAGAACATTCGTTATAATTTATAAGTTGACCAATGTTTACAATTTATTATTTAATTTTAGATTTTAATATATTTTTAAGTTAAAAACTTAATTTATGGATAAAATCTAGACTTCCAGGATACAAGTATGGGTACGATATGCTGAAACGACAATTTGTTTAAAACCCCTGGGTATGATATGCAGCGGCTAGTTTCGTACAATATATTTTTAAATATATATAATATATATAAATTTAAAGAAAAATGCATACTTATTAAAATTTAATACTCATGATTCATAAATAAATTCATATGGATTCATAATTTCATCATTCATGGAAAACAGATTTCAAATACATTGTATTAATTCATGAATGTTCAAAACATATTACATTCAACTTGCTTCAAGGCTAGAACATATCATCTAGATGATCCTCAAAATCATCTCCATGAATGGCACTTGCAGCTCCACTCCCACTTGCACTAGCTCCACTGTCCAACCCTTGTGAAGGGCTCCTTGGATGTTCATCATCGATGCCAAGTAGTGAAACATTGGACAAACAACCAACAAAAGCTTCAAAGTCAGTGGTTTCGGGTTGAATATCCCAAAGCTTGTTAGGACCTCTAGTATACTCTTCCGTTAAGTGCTTTAGAGGCACAAGTTGGAATGTACGTATACAAATCCTCAGCCTTCTTAGATGCCAACATGGTCCGTTTGGTTGAGTGAATGAAGCCATAAGTACTCCAGTTTCTCTTTGCTAAAGAATTACTAGCCACTTGTCATAAAAAAAGAAGTTGAAAGTATTATTAATATACAAAAATGAGTGTTATCATCTTAAATTTAATTTTTAATTGGTAATCAAAATATCAAATAACAAACTTCATACCTGTGAGAGCAGTTTAATGGCAATACATTTCATAGGTACTTGGCATCATGGCCATGTACATACCACCACTTGATTGGAGTCATGGTGGACTTGTCGCAAAGAGCCTCTACCTCTCCCATGCTACCTTCTGAAGATACAAACATCCCCATCTCATTGTGGACTGCACTAGATATAGATGGATCAAGAAACAACCTCTAAATGCTGCCCTAGTCCCATTTGCAACTTCTTGGTCATCATATGGTGGTTGCTTACTAGGTAACCCAACTATTTCATTGCTATAATATTTGGGATTTAAGGCATAGGCAAGGAGATGCAATGGGGTGGTCATTTTGTTCCACCTCTTCATGACCACACTCTTAACTTCATTATAGAAGTTTTCTTCAGGGTCTTTCTCTTTGGCTTGTATTATTTCTTTCATTTTCTCAAGCATGGAGTCAATTCCATCATAAATTTCTCCTATGCAAGCACTATCTTTGTCTACAAACCTAATCATAGAAAGAACAAACTCTGTGAAACTCAGTAAATACTCAACTTGTGCCCACCAATCATCATCAAGGATCAATGCCTTTATCTTATGGGCTCTTTCCGTATTTGATTGCCTTCGATGGTCCAAACATTGTCAATCACCATATTGCTCAAAGCATGTTTTACCTTCACAAGTTGTCTCAAGACGAGTGTGTGAGAGGCAAATCTAGTCTCAACAACCTATAAAATATTAAAAAGAATGAAAATAATTCAATAACAATACAAATTGATTTAGAACTAAAATTTAAAATAAAAACCTTAAAAACTTAAAACTAATGAATTGTTCCCTTACCTTCAACAACTCCAACCTCGAGAATCTTCTGAAAATGGCCTCGAGACATGTGATGGTTGGTGACAAACATCTAAATTTCGCTTTGCCTCTGTGTATATTTTCTCAATCCATGGGATTTTCCCAATCTTTTGCAACATCAGATTGAGGGAGTGTATTGCACATGGTGTCCAAAATATGTGCTCATATCTACCCTCTACTATCAACCCTGCTGCCTTGCAATTTTTTGTGTTGTCTGTGATGACTTGGACAATGTTTTGAGGGCCCACCGACTCAATAGCCTCAATTAGAATGTTTGCAATAAATTGTGCATTTTTATTTCCCCTCACAATCAATTGTCTTAAAAACATTGCCCTTTTAGGGCTTACTGCAATAGTGTTGATAAGAGGTCTATTTCAGGAGTCTTTCCATTCATCCAATATAATAGACATTCTTGAATCCTTCTAGGAATCTCTAATTTGTTGCAAAGAAGTTTGTATGTACTCCACCTCTTTTCCAAGAGAGATGTGTGAACCTTCTCATAGTTAGGGCGTTTATACCCTTGTGGCGCTTCATTAATGCCTCTCACCATTTGTTGTCAATATGACGATCTCAACACATTAAAGGGCAACCCACATGCATAAATACACTGAGCTACCAATTCATCTGCAATGTCCCTCTTCTCCAAGTTGAATGTTTTTTCTAGAGGCCCTTTTGTTCTCTTTTGTGATGCGGCCTCTTTATCCAAAGGAGCTTCACCTGATAGAGTTTCAGTGTGACAATATGATGGTATGATGGTGTTGTTGGTGGTTTTCCTATACACCTCTCTTTGTTGCAAAGGAACAATTTTAGAGCAAGCTCTTACAGCTTGCAAAGTAGCCTCCTCTTGCTCTTTTAAGTACATAGATATTTTATTCTTGTCCACCTTCTTACATGGTCTAATGCCTGTTCCCGTTACCCCAATTATATGAGCCTTTAGTCGGGTATACGAGGACTTGAATGTTGTGTTACAATGGGGGCACACCCAAACATGAACACCACCACCAACAATGAGTTCCAACACTTCTACATGCCTCCATAAAGGAAAAGAAGGATCTAGTCTCACATTCGTGGGACCTGGAACACTTCCTTGTGTGCCTCCCTCATGACTTGCTTCCCCATGCCCCTTAAAGCTGAACTTGATGCCATGGCTATAGTTTTTGATTTGCTTTAACCTACAATGAGAGATATTTAATTTTTTTGCAAAATAATTTAATAAACTATTAAAAAACAACAAATACAAATTATATAATTAATTTATTAACCCCTACACATCATTCTCTGATTCTGATCACCAAGTTCACCATAAATGGTGCGAGGTGAGAGCATACACAAAGGGTAGACATTTAACAAATTAAGACTTTAAAACAAACAAACACATAAGAAAATAATAAATTTATTATTATTTTAACCCCTACACGTCATTCTCTGATTCTGATCAGCAAGTTCGCCATAAATGGTGCGAGGTGAGACCATACAAAGAGGGTAGACGTTTAATAAATTGAATTTTAAAACTTAAAAAAACAAACACAACTAATTAAAAATTAATTAATTTATTAACCCTACATGTCATTATCTGATTCTGATCACCAAGTTTGCCATAAATGGTGCAAGGTGAGAGCTTACATAGAGGGTAGGTGTATAATAAATTAAAACGTAAAAAAACAACAAACCTTGAAATTTTAAACTTCAAATACAAAACTAAATTTAAAAATTAATTAATATAGGTAGACCGCCCACAAAAATCCATGGAGGTGCTCTCCCATGGTTGGGAAGGAACTGGTAATGTCATATATAAACCCAACTTTCTATTACTAGGCTTGCTTGTACTACATAAAACACAACCCCTGATAAATTTGGCAACTTTTGCTTGCATGTTTGGCCAATAAACATACCTCTGTAAGTGTGCAACAATCTTTGTCACACCAAAGTGACCAACCACCTTAGAAGTGTGTGCTTCCCTCATTAACACAAAGTTTCTCGTTCTTGTGTAGCAGCCCGTTCTAGAAGTAGTATTCTCCCCTAAGTGCAAAGCCCTCACTTGGAGGTTTTTGCTGAAAGATTTCTCCAAAATCCGGATCTTGCTCATAACCTTCCTGATATGCTTCACATACAAAAGGTTCAAGAAGAGTTAAAGTGCCCATAGATAAAAGTAAAGAAGGTCTAGACAACATATCAGCTAACTGGTTAGTCACACCTTTCTTATATTTTATGATCAAATGAAATTGTTGCAAGAAACCCATCCACTTATAGTGTCTAGCTTGTTGAAGTTTATTTTGAGCTTGCAAATATTGAAGAGGTTGGTGATCTGTGTGTATGATAGTTTCCTTACCCATTAATGTTTCCATTTCTTGACCGCTTGCACAAGAGCATACAATTCCTTATCATATGTACAATAATTCAAAATTGCTCCTTGAAACAATTCAGAATGATAACATACGGGCCTACCTCCTTGAAGTAGGACAACCCCCATAAGCATAGTTACTAGCATCGTTTCTACTTCAAAATGAAGTTGCAAATTAGTTAATGCCAAAATTGGAGCATGACTAATCTTGTATTTAAATGACTCAAAAACATCCTGTTGTTTCTTACCCCAATCAAAAACCTTACCACCTGCTGTCACAGAATGTAGTGGCATTGTTATGGAAGAGAAGTTCTTGATGAACTTTCTCAAATATTGAATTACACCAATAAAACTCCTAGTCCTAGATGGTGTAGGCCAATTTAGAATGGCCTCTATCTTAGCCGGATCAATCCTCAACTCTCCATCTCCAACCACATGCCCCAAAAAGACAAGTGATTGTTGAGCAAACTCACACTTCTTCTCATTCAACACTAACTGGTTCTCCTTTAGAACTTGCAAAACTTGATGCAAATGGTTAATATGCTCCTCAAAAGTTTTGCTAAAAACTAGAATGTCATCCAAGTACACAATGACAAAGGAATCAATAAACAACCTCATTACCTCATTCATCAACCTCATGAAGGTAGCTGGTGCATTGCATAGCCCAAACGGTAATACCAACCATTCATACAACCCTTGCCTGGTCTTGAATGCTGTTTTCTAGATGTCCTCTTCCTTAATCTGAACTTGGTGATACCCAAATTTCAAATCAAGCTTAGTAAAATATTTAGCATGCTGTAATTGATCCAACAAATCATCAATTCGAGGAAGAGGGTACCTATTTTTGATGGTTATTTTATTTAATGCTCTATAATCAACACACATCCTCCATGAACCATCTTTCTTAGGTACTAAAACAATAGGAGAACCACATGGAGAAGTGCTAGGACGGATTATACCTTGCTTAATCAAAGACTGTAACTGCTGTTTTACCTCGTTGGCATCCTTCAAGGACTTCCTATACAATCCCAAGTTTGGAAGCGGACTATCGGGTAACAATGTATCTCATGCTCAATTGGCCTAACCGGGGGCAGCCCCGTAGGCTCTTGGAAAACTTCCTGAACTGCTGAACCAACTCTTTCATCTGCTTCTGCTCTTTGTTAGTAAACATGTTACAAGTGGTTTTAGATGCAACAACTTCCTCTTCTTGCATATCTCTCAAAAGAAGTAATGCAAATTTCCCACTAGCATTAATAAGCTTCTTAGCTTCAAAGGCACTTACCAAAGAGATCTTTGAGTCTCTTGTAAAGGCTGAAATGAGGTAGTTCTTACCATCCTTCACCAAGCGGTATTGGTTGGCTCTTCTCATGAAGATGGCATCCTTGATATACAAGTATGGGCTGCCAAACACTACACCACACACATCAAGAGGAACAATATCCAAAGTAGTTTCATCAATAAACTTCTTATCAATACCAAATGTAATTTGCATTGCTTGGTAACCTTGATGTCTACACCTTTCTTCACCCAACCCAATGAATACGAATTCGGATGATTGTAAGTCTCTAACTTTAGCTTATCAACTAACTCCTTATCAAATTAGCTTGAGAACAAATATCAAAAGAGCATCCACTTTGGTTTTATTCACTTGGATTTTTATATGAAAATGTTTTGTAGGTTCATTTTCTTGAACAACATTATTACTACCCAAACATACCTCTCTATAGACGGAGGTACAACACATTGTTTCATCCACCTCTTCGCTGCAAAATATCTCCTCTCCTTGGAGGGCAGCCATGGCCTTCTTTTTATTCTTCTTATTCTTGAAGGGATGTAATTCCGGGTGGAGCTTCCAACATTTTTCCTCGGAATGAGTGTCAACATCACAAGGACCACAATGAACTTTAGTATCCTTCTTCGCTGCAAAATATCTCCTCTCCGTGGAGGGCAGCCATGGCCTTCATTTTATTCTTCTTATTCTCTGAAGGGATGTAATTCCGGGTGGAGCTTCCAACATTTTTCCATGGAATGAGTGTCAACATCACAAGGACCACAATGAACTTTAGTATCCTTCTTAGAAATGGAAGCATCATTCTTCTTACCTTTCCCTTTTCCTTTATCCTTTTGCTTGGTGTCACCTTGTTTGTTTGAAGCATGTTGAGAGGTAGATGAACTCTTCTTCTTGTCCATCTCTAGATAGTGGGCTTGAGAACACACCTCATCTACATTCACCGGCTTGGCCAAGAAAACTGGTCTTCTCAAGTGGCTATGGAGTCCACCAATGTACTTCAAAATGTCCTGGTCCACTACATCTTTTCCCGTTTGGACAACTTGAGTCTAGAACTCATTGGTGTACTCTTGCACATTTTGGCCTTGCTTCTACCTGAGATATTGCCAATACATAGACCTTTCTTCCTCATAACAAATAGGATAGAATTGCTTTTTGATTAGCTTCTTAAATTCATCCCACTTAGAAATAGGAGGAAGCTTCTTAACAACCAAAGTATGAACATAACTTTCAAACCAAGTTAAAGCATGATTGGTTAATTTTAACCTTGCAAATGAAATCTGCTGACTCTCATTGATTTGATGCAAACTGAAATATACCTCAAGTTGAGCTAGCCAATGGTCTAGCTTCTCGCATTCACGTCCCCATCATAAGGCTAAATCTCTATCTTTGCCTTTGCTTTGAATGGAGGAGTAAGGTTGGCACGAGGCTGCTCTTCCTCATACTCATGAGTGTCTTCTTTATGGTCTCCTAGTGCCTCTTTTGGAACACCAAGCTTCTCCATGAGCAATCCCATGATGGACTCCAACTTCCCCATAGACAAGGAAATACTGCCCACATCTTTGGACAAACTTGCCACATCTGCCTCCAACTTGTAGAAACGTTCTTCTTCAATCTCACATACATCTCCACTACAAGCCATGCTTTGGATTCCTTGCTTCCACTTCTTAGTGGAAATCTCTGCTTCAAAAGGAATGAGGATACCTTCACCGCTTTCACTACCCTTCCGGGTGAGGGGCATCTAACTAAAAATTTCAACACAAGTTAAACCACACAAAAACAATTGATCTTAACTATTCGATACCAATCTGATCTATAAACTGCCTTCTTTCAACAATAAAAAAATCCTATCTTAGTGATAATGGATGAACAACTTAACCAAGTTCGTTTTATCAAGTATGTCATGAAAGAAACATTCACATAGTACTAAAATAGAGAGAGGAAAGACAAGGATACAAGAGTTTTATCCTGGAGAAACCCAATATGGGAAAAAATCCAGCTGGGCAAGCAATTACTTCCCTTTCACTATGTAAATCTCCAATACAATACAAGTTCACTGTCAAAAGATGACCTTGTAGAAGGATTCAAGCTCCTTCCTTGCATTACTTGCTTACAATCCTCAACAAGAAAGAACTCAGTTGTCTATGAACAAAACAAAAACAATTCCAACTTCCTCCTTTGTTCACACTTGAATTCACTCCAAATCACTTGCTTAGAACGAGTAAATGCACTTACATTTATATTTGCTCTGCCCAAAGACAAATGGAAAGGAGAAACAAACTAATTTGAGAAGCCCAAACATTTGCAACTATTTGGATTCCTCATTTTGGCATCGTTGGGTGCGAACCGCCATTGTCAGGGGGGTGGTTACGGACCGCTTGGTGTGCTGCAGTGACGGTTGCTCAATTGCTACTTTGTGAAGAGTAGTGGTTTCGTAACCGTCGCGGCAGTTCTGTGACCGCCGTATAGTTATCACACGTAACAAAACAACAATGGCCTTTTCCCATAATTCGAAGGTGTCCATCACCGTCAGCCTGACTTGACCATTTACAAAACAATGAATATGTTGAGGGGATGTATTGTAAGTTTCAAATAAGAAAATACATAGAATTGGGTACTTTTAGATCCATTTTTGGATCAAACTCCCTTTTAACCCTCATTCAACCCCGATTGAGCTTGTTTGAGTCAAACTTGAGTTAAGGTGTGCAAGTAAGATCAAAAAGCTATATATTCAAACACCTAACCAATTTTTAAGTTTTAAAGCTCCATTTTTCCCTCCCAAGCTCACTCCCATCTCTGTTATGCTACTGAAAATTTAGAGACCTCATACACTAAAAATGGAAAGTTTTTCAATTCTCTCCAAACCCCTCATTCGATCCCCATGAGATTTTAATATCAGCTCCTCAAAAACGCCTTTCAAATGATTCCAACCTTGCATCCAATGGTGGTCTACATTATTTTTAATGGTTAGACAATTTCCGTTATAAAAACTTATTTTTCAAATCTACGGAGTTATGGTGATTGAAATCCTCTAAAAATTGGAGCAAAGCATCCTTGTGAAATAACAAAACTTTTGAGACCACTCTCGTTCCATTCCGACACAGGAAGACCCAATTCTAAAAATAGTAAGCCTTCCTAAGCTTCACAATCTATAAATAGTAAGTGTTGCAACAATTCATTCTTTGAGTTGCCATTGCTCCTTACACATTAGGAAAACTCAAAAGTGTCAAATTGAGCAACTAGTAACTAAAAATAGACTTCCTACATTAAGGCTTACTAAAAATAGTAAGTGTCGGAATATTGGTCAAGAAATAGGGATGTTGAGTCACCCATGCTGATGAAAGAGCACCTGGATGTGTTTGAGACAGTTGTGGAACATCATGGTGACTGGACAGACTCAAAGTTTCACAATATACACTTTAAATTGAGAATGGGAGTAGTTCTTCTATTTGGAAAGGAAGACATTTTCCAATGAGTATTAGGCTTTGGGCAAGGTGTTTGAGCATCCTGAGGTTGATCCCATTCAAAAAGGAGACATCTTTGTCACGGAGGTGAATTTTGAAGTCAAGAGGAGTAAGGTGATGATCTCCACATTCCAACTCCGACCTTGTGTTCAACTCTCTCTCCAAGAGGAGAAGATCATCATATTTGCAGGATCGGGCAGTCATCTCAGTGCAGATCTCATAGTAGTGTTTTTGAACACTTATTCAATGCTTTGGAGTGCATTTGCATCTCACAAGAGGAGGAAGTTGTAATCACAATGTTTCTATTGAGCAGAAAGTCAAAGGAAAGAAACTTCATTCATGGAGCACTCTTTCAAGATCCATCGGAAGTAGGTTTTCAACAACAAGAGCTTTCCCTTTTCCGGATCATCACTTATCTCTTTTTCTCTCTCCTCCCTCTCTTCCCTCTCTCTCTCTAACATTCTATTCCTTCATTGGGAATGTACTTTTTCACTCATTCGTCTTATTCACTTAAGTGGCCATATTTTGTATTGTAAAAGTCCCTTTTCATAAATAAGAAAATGACTTAATTTCATTCCTAGTGGTGGTGAGGTGAAAAGTCACATGGGGGGATGAAGAGACTTTTTGTAAGCGATAAATTGGGATGGCCTATGGGGGTTAGTAGTTGTTGATTGTTGTTAGTTGTGTCCTTTGTTTCATTACTACTACAAGCAATAAGTTACATTTTTATGTCTCCGTGCCTATGTTCATTTAGTCCTTGCATTTAATAAATGGGAGCCTCCCCATACCCAAGAGGGAGGTGCATAGCCCCGTGATCGTTGGTGGAAACCTCTAATTTGTCTATGAACAAATTATTTCACCAACAAACTCCTAAGCACATGTCACATGAAGGAATCGAAATAGCAACCAAAAACATGGTAGCAATAGTGATAAGACCAATCGTAAGAGGTAAAGTAATATGCCCCAAGTGTGTAACATCATCAAAGGTTAATTGCTTTTTGTTGTACCCAGTGGAGCACAACAATCTAAGAGTGCATAAATTGTGTGTAATTGCTTCTTTGATATACCACACACTGTGGATTCGTCACTAAGTAACAAATGCTCGAATGTATAGTGTGTTGGAGGCAAAATCATGAGCCGGATCCATGTCGTCAAAGGTAATAATTGACTGTGGTGGTAAGGGAGCATTCATTAATAGACCATAAGAAGATGGAGGGGGACCGCATGATAAGTTGACGACCCATTAGAGGAGGGTGTAGAAGGTAACGATTAAGGTCATGCAGTTGAGCCTCGTTGTGAGCAAGTTTTGATTGAGGTGTATCTGGAAATTCAATAACACGAGCATCAAGGAGATCTTGTATAACGTGATGGAGCTTAAGACATTGATTAATAGGATGGTCACAACATCGATGATAGTCGCAATGTGTGTTAACATCTAGGAGGTGCATGATATCAACCTTGAGTGGTGGAGGAAGAGTTTACAAAGTTATGCACGAGCAATCGTTGAAGCAACATTTAAGGCGAGCAAGGCGGATGAACGAATTATTGGCTCAAGGAAAGGTGTGTGATAGGTGAGGTAGTAGAAGAGCTACTATTGTGCTTATAAGAGTGAGAGGCCTGAGTGCCAATGAGTTGGGTTAGCAAATGGATCCCCATTTGCCAAATGAGGTGGAGCGTGAACTCCGATCGAGGGATAGTGGCTTCCACCAAGGCAAGGGCGAGGACTGTTGGACAAACAATATAAACATTGAGAATAATTTATGAGGTTAGACATCATGATGTACAACAACCAATTAGGAGACATCGAAATAAGAACCTTAGGGCCACTAGGATTTGAACAATAAATTTGATTCATTACTTGGGTTCA